>OU611763.1:2414514-2581619 GCA_914767535.2 Dunaliella primolecta | reverse complement strand
TCCCTACATCAACTAAGGAAAAAGAGACGCATTGGCTGAAGAAGCCGTGGATTTCCCTTGGTGAATTAAAAATTGGCTGGGGGTTACCATTACGACATATTTGCCTTGTGTGATGCAAACATAGGCCGAATATATGTATTTTTTGGGAGAAACACGCAGGCATGCCTGTCTGGGCAGTGAGAAAACATTCCCTATGTCAATTCAGGAGGGAGAGACACATTGGCTCAAAAAGCCATGAATCTCCCTCATCAGAAGGTAAGATAGAAAGAAAACTATGTAGAGGAAAGATATTGTTTCTGGAAGCACATGGATCCAGGGCACCAGGGTCCTGGTGAGTGCCCTTTTGTTTTCAATGGCACGTCTGGGTGCGGCAGGTTTATGCGCATATTGCACAGAGTGGGCATGGAGCTTCCGTGCAAGTTTGTTAAACCTTTGCGAGTCAACCCCTAGACTTTTAAAGTGATACAGGATATGGGCAATATAGATAGCCCCACCCACTCCAGGAGAATTGTGTGGAGATGGTCTCGGCACCTTGGAATCGTTAACACAGTTCACTATGTTTTTGTCCAGGGAAACATACCCATACTGCTATACCCATCTGGGAAACCCCAAGGACGCAACAAAGTTGCCCAAATGGCAATATATTGTTAACCCTGAAAGGCAGGAATTCAACTAGCTCGAAACGCCACAATGTTGCTGGAAGAATTATCATCAAACCGCTTAGCAAAAGCCCTTCGGAAGCAGGCTTGGTTAACACGGACATAGGACGTGATGATAGGTTGGAACAGCACAACGCTCAAATCCCTGCACATGCATCAAACAGAGTTATACCCCCTTACCTCTTTCCATGCAATTTTTCTAAGAGGTTTAGACTCACATTAAGCCGACCTGATGATACTAGGATAGTATCAATCCAAACCCACTTCTTCTTCTCCTTCTTCTCCCTGCTCACACCATGTGTTTTGCAGCAGGCATGGCACCCTGCAGAGGTCCTGCGTAGCTAACCGCGTGAGACAGCCTCACCAAGTGAATGCTAGCCAGCGACATGTGCACTTGATTGAAATCAAGTACTGTGAGGACACAAGGCCTGGACAACCGTTAGAGGCGGCACAGCGGCAGCATGCAGACTCTGCAGACTCTGCTGGCAGCCGGCATGTATGCAAGCCAGCTGTGGGGCACAGAGCACATCAAGGAAGGTAAGGAATTTTCAAGTGAGCTGCAAGTGCGCCACATGAGTTTCTTTAAGGGTACGTCGGGCGTGGAGCGTGCCACCACAAACTGGGCTATATTTAGAGAGTGTGGGCATGTGCGATTACAGTTCTATTGGTTTAAATCCGCGGTTAAGATGCACAACGGCTTACTCAATTCTGATAGTGAGACACTAAAGAAAGTTCTGAATGCTGACCTGCACTTGCACTCACGGGCGCCTTCGTGTTGGACTGCTCAGATCCTGGACGGTTTTCAAGGATTGCGGCGCTGTGAGTCTTTTGTTGTGGCTATAAAGCATGGGAAACCTATTCCCATGCAGGGTTTCACTGATGATTTGAGGCACAGTGTCAGGCTGAAAAAGTGACGCAGCCATAACAGTGTCTCAACATCCCATGACCAGATGTGATCTGGTGGGTGCTGCTGGGCTCCTCCTCCTTGGGCTTTATTGGTTTAGCCTGACATTGCTCTCAGGGTCAGCTGATTCTCAATGCTAGACTGGTTCCTTACACTGACTGGACTAAGGTTTTAACAATGAAAGATGGTGCTACTGCGAGTTCATCAAAGGTTCTCAAAACGCAGCCTCAGCTGCTCAATCACAGGTACAAATATCAACCGCCCGACTATCTCAACTAACTTGCAGCACACCCTCGGCACAGCAGACTCTCGTCATGGCAACAGATTGCGAGGTGTGTGGAGGGATGTTGAGGGAGTTGACCCGCGAAAAACAAATAATAAATTGGCAACATACCAAGACCCTTTTTGCTTTGCCTTTTTACCACAATGTGCGCAAGCCAATCCAGCTACCTCGGCACTTGCATCTGGATTTGCCTCAACATGTCATGCGCAATGTCAGCCGATTTAGGTTGAGAGCTCATACTTTGAATGTGGAAACTGCGTCTTGGGAGGATGGGTGTTCTCCTTTATCATAAATTCTCATGATGCAATTGGTGCTCATGCAGACAAAGTCAAGATAAGGTCCATGTCCTTCTCATGTGTAGGCATGAGGGGTTATGTGCTTTGAGGCAGAATTACTTTGAACTATTTCAGAGTTTACCTGGTAATATTTCTGGCTGAAGGTCTCCCTCTTTAAATCTGACCAGTGACGCCGAGAGTTGAAGCACAGAGCACATCGACATGGCCTCATACACCATTTCCAAAGTAATGCTGTTCCTCTACTAGAGGAAGTAGTACTTTACTGAACATTGTGTAGGGACACGGAAGTGTATTTCCTTGAATCTGACATTTCCCGCATCCTGATGGAGTTTGAGTGGATACACTTTTAATGCTTGTTTCGTGAAAAAGTGACAGTGTGTGATACTCTTACTAAGCTTACTTCTGAACTAAGCTTTTCTTCTAGTTTCAAGCTTAGGTCTGGTTTGGTTGCAGGCATCTCTTTATGCTTCAGCTAAGCTGCCCTCGTAGGCAGGTACAGCTATGTAACCCTTTCCTTTCCTTTCTGAATTGAGCCCAAGGACTTCTTTCCTTCTCCAGTTGACACATTTGTGCACAAGTTGGTTTGGTTACAGGCAACTTTTTGCTTCAGCTAAGCTGCCCTTGTAGGCAGGTAGAGCTACGTAACCCTATCCTATCCTTAAAAGAAAATGCTTGAAGTCCGAGAGCAAGTTTAATGGCACGTTTGTGGTCCAGTCCCAGTTGTTCAAACCATGTAAAACCATGTAAAAAAACCCATGTTCAGAAGCAGAACTAACGAGACTTATCATTTTATTTCTGATCTCATGGATATTTTTTGTGCTGTTGGAACAGTTAAGCAGACCGAGCAGCCAAACTACCTGGCTGAAGGTCAAATCCCATTGTAACTCATTGTAACTAAAAAAAACCCATGTTCAAACTGGTCAAGGACAGGAAAATGGTATGAAGAACCACAGCTTTTGCACTAATGAGTTTGCAGAGGTCCGAATGCTGCCGCTGTGCTGCCACCAACTATTGCCCAGGCCTTGTGTTTTTGTATATGATAATATTACAGTATTTAATCTCTATATATTATACGTTTCTACAGTGCCTATATTTCTATACATTATAATATTACAGTTTTCAATTTCTATCATGATATCTTACTCTTAAGACGCTGAATTGTTTGTAGCACACTCTCGGCGTGACACTTTTGGCTGGCGTTGTCTTTTTTTATTTATTATAACTAACCAGCACAAACCACCAAGCGAATGCCAATAAGTGTTGGCATTTGCAGGCATGTACAAAAAACAAGCATGTGCGCAATCCATAACTCCCTCTTAATTTAGAGGTGGATAAGGTCATAAGTGAATGCGTGCTTACATGTGCAACCAGGCACAGCAATTATAATTACAAATTACAAAAACGAGAGCAAGCAATTATGTACTTTTCAGAATGTATTACTGCCCATAAAGCGGTAAATGGAATGCCAGCGTTTAAAGGGTTTGCGCAAATGTTGGCAGAAGCCACGGATTGAATGCCGAAAGCAATGTCCTTAAGCGTATCCAGAATGTATGCAGGACTATGGTAAGGTTGTGAGTGAATGTGCAATGTACAAAGAACAACTCCTTATGCATAGTAGTGAGGTTCTTGACCATGCTTTCCAGCGCTATTGGAACATCGACACACGACGCAATCTCATTCTGGCTCTGTGGTCAACAGATAAACAGCCTCTTGCATCATTATTGATACATGTGTCAATAACTCAGGGGAAGGAATGGCAGCAACGGCCTATGCCAATCAAAGCAACATTTGTCAAAGGGGTCCCCCAAACAGGAGTCTGTACAAACTGATTAGCTAGTCCTCTCCATACTCCTGTCAAATGTAAAACTGAGCCACAACCAGAAGGAAATACCCGCAATGGAGATACGTGACTGGCAGAGCAGAAGAGTAACAGTACACATGATTGGAAATGCACAAGCCCCACCCCGCGCATTTGCATGCGCACACACACACACGCATCCTAATGCATGCATGGGTTTATCCTGGGAGCGATGTCCTCCCCGAATACACCAATGAACACCAAGAAAGTGGACCCACAAGCCACCAGCACTCCATCAGCCCTGCAACATCTTGCTGCAGCCACACACATAAAAAAGGACACCCAATTGGCCCAACTACCAGTCCTGCGGCACCCTCTGCTGTAGCCGCACACATAAGAAAGGACGCCTGCATGGCTGAGCTGCCTCTAGCCAAAAAACACCTCCTTCTGGTGCCCTGGTGCCAAGGTCACCGGTACACTCAAAAGGACGCCTGCATGGCTGAGCTGCCTCTAGCCAAAAAACACCTCCTTCTGGTGCCCTGGTGCCAAGGTCATCGGTACACTCAAAAGGACGCCTGCATGGCTGAGCTGCCTCTAGCCCAAAAACACCTCCTTCTGGTGCCCTGGTGCCAAGGTCACCGGTATACTCACCAGAATGTCCTGAACACCATTCCATATAGGCTCTTAGTGCTGCCCCAGTGCTAGACCCACTCCTTGCCTGAATGTTGTGGCCTGTCTGCCCCAGCGCAAGACCCACCCCTTGCCTGGGTGTTGTAGCTCAGCAGGCAGAGCACAAGGATACACCCCTGTGCACCTTCCCAGGCACAAGTTCCAACACAGTCCTTGTATGACAGCACCATCTGTCATGAGACCGGAAGCATGGTGCGCAACATGGACTATTTATCGAACGCAATGGATCGTGAACAGGGCCCCATCTTAGGGGGTCTTCATGTAGGGAGAGTCTACATGCTCCTCCATGCCCATTCTCCTCCACGGAGCCCCGAGCTTCTCTCATGGAGCCCCATATCATGAAAGAAGAGAGGATTCTCTGAAGCAGGGAGCCTCCACAAAGCAAGGATGGCTTTGCATTGCAGGGTGCACAGGAGTTTGCCCATCAGTGCCTGATGTCACCGGCAGCTGTGGGCGCAAGTAACACACTTCCTCTACTGCCCCTTTGCTTCCTCACCACCTGCGCCCTCTTCTGCTGCTCCTTGGTCTCCCGCCTCCTGACCATCCCCCTCCCCTGCTGTCTCCTGCTCTTCCTCCTGACCTCCTCCTCCCACAGCATCCCCCACCTCCGCATCATGCTCTCCTTCTTCCCCGGCCTCCTCTTGTTGGTCCTCACCTCCCTCCAGGTGTTCTCCCCCTTGCTCTTCTTGCTGCTCGTCACCCTCCTGCTGTCCATCTCCTTGCTCTTCTTGCTCCTCTGCTCCCTCTCCCTCAGCCTCAGGCGCCGGTGATGCCTGCCCCTTGTGCTCCTCACTCTCCTGCTGAAGGCCCTCACTTTCGCCGGCTCCGCCCACCTGCTCCTCCTCCTCCTCCTCTTTCCCCTCCTCCTCCTTCTGGTCGTGCACCTCTCCACCCTCCTCTCCCTTCTCAGCTTCCTCCTGAGGAGCACCTCTCTCTTGCTCCGCCTGCACTTCGCCCCCCCCTTCTCCCCCTTCCTGCTGCTGCTCCTGCTCCTCCTGCTCTTGAGCCTGCTCAGCACCTTGCTCTGCACCACCCATCCCCTCTTCCTGCCCTTCCTGCTTTGCATCCTTCACACTGCCAGAGCCGCTCGTGCGCGCAGGCTCCTCGCTTGATGACTTGGCGGCTGAGGGCTGCTTGTTCAGCTCCGGCTTCTGCGCATCTGCAGCTGCAGCCTGCTGCTTGGCGGCTGCCTCTTGGCGCTTCTTTGCCATCTTCTCCTTGATGTTGGGGTGCGACTTCTGCGTGCCCGCCTGGCCTTCAGGCGTGGCGTCTGGCTGCTGCTGCTCTTGCTGCTCCTGCTGCTGTGCAGGGTCTGCCACTTCAGGAACCTGCTCTGCCTCCTCAGGGTCTGCTGCCCCAGCAGCTTCCTGCTGTGGCAGAGGCTCCTCTGCCACCTCTTCTGGGTCATCCTGCTGCGCAGGCTGCTGCTGCTCTTGGTGGTCTTGCCCCAGCTGCTGCTCCTCCTCTGGTTCTGCTGCTGGGAGCTCCTCAACCTCGTGCTCCTGCTCATCTGAGTAGTGCTCCTGGGAGCAGGCAGGGTGCGCGCATGGCATGCAGGTATCATGAGATCCTATGTGAATGCGTCAAGGCATCAATCCATGCAAGCGGACCCTATGCACTGATCCTGTGAGTCACGTGTGAACGCGTCAAGGCGTCAATCCATGCAAGCGGACCTTATGCACTGATCCTGTGAGTCACATGTGAACGCGTCGAGGCATCGATCCATGCAAGCGCGGACCTTATGCACTGATCCTGTGAGTCACGTGTGAACGCGTCGAGGCATCGATCCATGCAAGCGCGGACCTCATGCACTGATCCTGTGAGTCACGTGTGAACGCGTCGAGGCATCGATCCATGCAAGCGCGGACCTCATGCACTGATCCTGTGAGTCACATGTGAACGCGTCGAGGCATCGATCCATGCAAGCGCGGACCTCATGCACTGATCCTGTGAGTCACGTGTGAACGCGTCGAGGCATCAATCCATGCAAGCGCGGACCTTATGCACTGATCCTGTTAGCCTGATGCATCTGAAATCAGGCTAGTGTATGAGCCGGCAGACTAGGTGCATTCCTATGTTGCAAGCATACAAAAGGAAGGTGTATATGCAGCACAGGCCAAGGGCTGGCGGACAAGATGCATTTTCACAGTGCAAGCGTACGAAAAAAAGGTGTTTGCAGCACAGGCCAAGGGCCGACAGACTAGGTAGATTTCCAGATTGCAAGCATACAAAAGAAAGGTGCGTATGCAGCACAGGCCAAGGGCCGGCAGACTAGATGCATTCTCACAATGCAGGCAAACAAAGAAAGGCAGAGCAGCGCAGGCCCAGGAAGGAGGGACAATGCCTGCATCAGTCTCATAATTCCTTTCTCGCCCCCTTGCCTGCATGGTTCCATTCAGGCTTGATGTCCAATGCATTGCCAAGCACTCCAGTTGCATTGCCATTGCAATTGCATTACCAAGCAGTTCAAAGGAAGCCAGCTTGTATGTGACGCCTGCACCATCTAACTTTCCAAATCCCAGCAGAAAGGCTGTAATGCACTCGCTTGTGCATACGGACTGCATATTTTGCAACCAGCGTTGCACAATATCGCAGCCAGCTGCCTATGGTGACCTCACAGAGTTTCGTAGCCAATAGATTACAAGCATAGCAAAAGGGATGGCGTTCATGAGCTTTGAGCGTGCGCGCCACAGCCACCACAGCCATTCATGACACCTGGACGAGCCTCACTGTCTTCCTCACAGCATCTGCTTCGCCTCCTGCCTGCTCCTGTGTAAAGGAGCTGTCTTTCTCACATCACCATGTCCTACATCATCTACTCCTTCCACTGCTTGCGCCTGCCTGTAGTAGCCCACTTTCTCTCATCACCACTTGCTCGCATCACACCACTTTCTTGCATCATCTACTCCTTCCACTGGCTGCGCCTGCCTATTGAAGCCCACTTTCTCACATAATCACTTGCCCAAATCACCATTTGCTCACAAATATCTGCTCCTTCCACTGCCTGCTCCTGTTTGAGGAGCTCATTTTCTCACAGCACCACTTGCTTATATCACACTGTTTGTTCATCATCTGCCTCTCCCACTACTGGCACCTGCTGCTTTTCTGAATCGCCAGATTGTACCGGCAAATCTGGCACAATTTAGCGTGCTCATCTCTTCTGTTTTCTCTCCTCGTTGCCCACTTTGCTTAGCAGTGCACGGCTCTGGCCATATACATGCACACACTATACAGCGCAAGACCGGCACAACCTTGCGTGGTCTCCAGTTCTACCTCTTCCTCCCCTGCTGTTTTGCAAGTTAGTATGAGTTCTGCCTTAAACTTTACACCAAAAGGGCTCTGCCTCTCCATCCCAAGTCTAGCATGCTTCACACCAAAATGACTCTGCCTTTCCATCCCAAGTCCAGGGCAAGTTGCTTGTGTGCTTGTTGCTTGCATGCGCACCTCCTCTGCTCCAATCTCTGCTTGCCCCTGCAGCTTTGCTGCGCAGGCCTACATCCAGACCTGCAGGATTCAGCATACCTTGCATTTCAAGCCCAGTACAACCTGGCAGGCGCACCTCTTTTGTCTCCTCCATCTGCATGCTCATATCTGTCTGCATGCTTGCATGCTCACCTCCTCTGCCTCCTACATCCGCCTCGCTGCATAGGGCTTACTCCTGCCCGCACAAGCACATCACAACCTCATCCCAAGCGCAGCAAAAGCATGTAAGCTCACCTCCTCTGCCTCTGTCTGTTTTGCTGGGTAAGGCTGACCCCTGCCCGCCGGGGGCGGAGGCTTTGGGGCATGCGCCTGCCTGGACTTCATCAATGATGGGTTGCCCTGTAGGCTGCTGTTGGTGCCTGCAATGGGACGAATTCATACAATCTGTGTGCACAGGGACCCGATGCAGGCGTGGGGACACATGAATGCAGGGGTGAAGAACAGAGGCGGGGCACAGGGCACCCACATAAGCCCTCTCCTGACAAGACCGTGCAGGAATTTAAAAGATAGAGGGGGGGCGCGGAGAATCCACATGAGAAGCCAAGAACTGATATGATGAAGTGAGGCAGGACAAAATCAGACCGCACCTGCGGTAGGTGCAGATGATTAGGTAGGGGAGACCTATTGAACCAATTTCCTTTTCATATTTGATCAATAAGCAAACAAGGATGTCATGAATCCTCACCTGCAGTGGATGCTGCGGTAGGCGAGGCCTGTTGGGGTGCATCCTTTTCCTCTCCCTCTGACTCCACCTCAATTGCTTCAACTTTGTCTGCATGCATGCACAGATGTTGTAGTAGGTAAGCAAAACAAAAAGGATCGCAAGCAAGCAGCTGTTCATGCATGGCGCAGGTCCCCACACTCTTCACGCTGGAGGTATATAGACTCCATAAAAAGATAGCTATTCCCCTGCTCACATGTGCGGCTGGAAAAGGTGCATGTGATTCCTCTTGAGAACCGCAGGCATACCTTGCAGGGCACCATCTGGCCAAGCATGCTTGTGAGCTATACTGCTGTGTACTTGCAGGGGCATGCTGTGCACCTGCAAGGCTGTTCTGTGCATCTGCAAGGACGTGCCGTGCACTGCAAGGACATGCATCTGCAAGAAAGTGCTGTGCATCTGCAAGGACATGCATCTGCAAGAAAGTGCTGTGCATCTGCAAGGACATGCATCTGCAAGAAAGTGCTGTGCATCTGCAAGGACATGCATCTGCAAGGACGTGCCGTGCACTGCAAGGACATGCATCTGCAAGAAAGTGCTGTGCATCTGCAAGGACATGCATCTGCAAGAAAGTGCTGTGCATCTGCAAGGACATGCATCTGCAAGGACGTGCCGTGCACTGCAAGGACATGCATCTGCAAGAAAGTGCTGTGCATCTGCAAGGACATGCATCTGCAAGAAAGTGCTGTGCATCTGCAAGGACAATGGGCATCGCCTGGCAAAGCAAGCTTTTTTTTTCCTTCACAAGGCCTCACCGGGCGAAGACCAGAACTGTGCCTGATCTAGCACATTCACAGGCTGCTGTTCAGCATTGCTGACAATGATGAAACCCAACCAACCTAACGTGCAACTCTGCCTTACAAGGCCTCACCGGGCGAAGACCAGAACTGTGCCTGATCAGGTACATTCACAGGCTGCTGTTCAGCATTGAGGACGATGGGGGAGGCAGCCCGCTCCACCAGCTTGCCATGGCTTCGAGCATGGAGGCCACCGGCCATGTAGCCAGCAACCATATTGTTGGGACGGGTGCTGTAAAGTACGGCACCCTGCGAGGCACATGCATGTACGTGCATTACATTGTTATTATGATCATCCTTATCATGTGTGTGTGTGTGTGTGTGTGTTCCATGAGCTTGCAATGGCTGTGTGCATGAAAGCCTCCGGCCTTGTAGCCAGCAACCATATCAACTTGAAGCAGGCATTGAGTGGTACAGCGCCCTGCACCAGTGCACATGTTTGTTATTTGTGTGACCGTAGCTGTGTACGTTTTTGTGCGCATCCTTGCACATGAGCTTGTACAACTGAGGAGCGGAGACATCGACTCCTGTTATACGCCTGCAAGGAGTAACGCTCAAGCGATGATGCTCTCAGGGTTTCCCTGTGATGAGCGAGGGCCCGAGCCAGCCGGCACGATCTGCATGCCAAGTGACTGACCTCCACGTATCGAGCTTTGCTTAGCCATCAAAGCACGGCTCGCATCACCTTCAGGAGCAGTGCGTCCTTGTGCAGATGTCAAGAACACACACATTCCACCTGTGTGCGTGGCTTTTGTCTTAATGTGACCACAAATACCGACCAACCACGCCCTTTGAAGGCAAAGAGCCGTCTGACATACACGAGCACCCAACACACAACCCATCTGTACGTGCCACTCAACTTTGTGTGACTGTGGAGGCTACCCGTTTACATGAAGGCACAGAGCCATCTGACTTGTGTGGACTTCAAAAGTCACGCAACCCACCTCTGTGCGCGGCTTATCTTTGTGCACCTATGGAGGTTGGGCCCCCGTGTCCTCTGACAGAACAGAGCCACCTGACTTGTGAGGGCATCAAAAACATGCAACCCACCTGTGTGCGCGGTTTGTCTTTGTGCGACCGCGGAGGCCGGCCCCCCAAGTCCTCTGATGGGACAGACCCATGCGACTGCCCCACGCTGCTGTTGTCTCTGTCCCTGTTGTCCCTCTCGTTCCGCTCCCTGTTGGGGGAGATGCCTGGGCGCACCACAACCTCTCCTGCAATGTGTTTGGAGGGACAGCGGGTAAATTCGCACGTCAGCAATGCGCACGTGAGCTGGCTAGTTGGGCCTGCATCTCAGAGCTGCGCAAATATATATCAGTAGGGAGGTGGATGTACAGCAGTGGAGAGGTGCATGCACAAACCACCTCCCCTGCATTTTTACAGTGCACACCACCAAACACAGCACATACAGCACTCGTGCACCGGAAAGCACAGGAAGAATGCGTGCATAGCTGCTGGTTGGACTTGTACAAGCTGGTGTTCAGACACGTGAATGCAGGCATACGTGTGTGGTCCATGAGCCTCTGTTCTTGGACTGCCTGTAGGTACAGACAACAGGTACATTTGGCAGCTCAGCACGTGCTATGTGCAACAAACTTGTTGCCACAGAAGCCACTGGGCCTCGTTGATTCATGCAGCATTAGTAGGCGCCAACATGGGGAACGCTCATCTAACTACAACAACTGAAGTGTATAAGGAAGTGTTTTGTACGTTCTTGAAATGCATGCAAGGTAACAAATAAATCGGTGCTATGTGTAGTAGCGTGACCAGCACCCAGGATAATTGTGAGGACAGAGGCATGTGCACGCCCGCACGCGCACACACACAACGCACACACCTGCAATGATCTGATGGGGCCGCACTTGACGCATGCAAGCCAGCTCTTCCTCATACTGTCTTTTTCGGGCCTCCTCCTCCGCTGCCTTCCTCTCCTCGTACTCCTCAGCCAGCTGCGTGCGTGCGTGCGTGCGTGTGTGTGACAATGCTGTGTCGTCGAGAGATATGTCTTTGCTTTATTTGTGCTTGAAGTTGGCCCATTGAAAGTCTAATCTAGAGACTGGCAAGCGTGCAGAAGGGAGAGACCTACCTGTACATGCCGAAATGGACATATGGACACCAGGCAGCTAGCACCCAAGCCTGCTACTGTGCATACATCAAGGCAGCTATCGCTCTAAGCATCATTGCACATCATCCACCGAGCAGCTTTAAAGGGATGCTAAAGCCCACTTGCAAGGGCCTTGACTCCTACAGCACAGAGGCGCTCCAATGTCAGCAAAATCGCGACCCTACCATGCCCTTGTCAACACACAGCATTGCAGGTACGTCTCCTGGCAGGCTGCACAGGCTCCCAGACTTCCTGACTCCTACAGCTCATATGCGCTCCAATTTCAGTTACACCATAACCCTCACACCCTCATCAACACCTAGCGCTCTTTAACCCTCAACAACTAATCCTCATCAAAATCTAGCACTGCAGATATATGCCCTGGCAGACCGCAAAGGCCCCAAATACAGCTGCTACCAATCACAGCACCTGGCAGACCGCAAAGGCTTTAAATACAGCTGTTACCAATGACAGCACCTGGCAGACCGCAAAGGCTTGAAATACAGCTGTTACCAATCACAGGACCTGGCAGACCGCAGAGGCTCCAAATGCAGCTAATACCAGTCACAGAGACCCCCCAACCCACCTTCTCATGTAGCGGTTTAGGCCTCCTGAATCTGAGATGCTCCTGCTTTGCATGCTTCTCCAAGGCCTTGCGTTCCTTTGCAGCCCTGGCCTGCGCCTCATGCTGCAAGGAGCAAAAGGAAACAACCAAGCAGCTGTCATGGATCCTGCAAAGGAGCAGCTCTGGTGGTGCTTTGCATGGACACCTTGTGTTCCTTTGGTGCAAAGGAAGCCTTGGCCAGCGCCTCATGCTGCCAGGAGCAAAAGGAAACAACCAAGCAGCTGTTATGGATCCTGCAAAGGCTCTGGTGGTGCTTTGCATGGACACCTTGTGTTCCTTTGCAGCCTTGGCCAGCGCCTCATGCTGCAAGGAGCAAGGACACTATTAAGCAGCTGTTTTACACCCTTCATAAGAGCAATTCTGGTCATGCTGTTCTAAGGATGCCTTGAGTTCTTCGGCAGCGTTGGCCTGCGCCTCATGCTTCGAACAAGGACCCAATTGAGCGGCTCTTATGGATTTTTCACAGGAGCAATTAACAACAATCAAGCAACTGTGAAAAATATGTTGCATTATTAATACAATTCTAACTGGTGCAGCGCTCTTTTGCAGCCTTGGCCAGCACCTTATGCTGCAAGGAGCAAGGGCAGGAGAAAGCGTTCAACAAAACACTTGCAACCACAGGGATCACATCCATTTTGCAGCCTTAGGGGACAATGCCCCTCTGCAGCTTTTGGCACCTGCCCTTTGCCATAGAGGGCGCGCATGGGAGAATGTGTGGGCACCAAGCCTTGAGATCATTAGGTGGATAAGAGCATTCGGCCCATTATTGCGGCACTCAAGACCTGCTCTTTGCGACTCTTCACATGATTGAAGCATAAAAGGACTTTCTAGGTGTGTGCCTCTTTGCATCACATGCTTTGAGTCCCAGCACTTGCAGATTCACCATTGCATTGGGAGCCTTTTGTCGCAACTCAGAGTTTCCAATGCATTGGTAGCCTTTTGTTGCAACTCAGCTTGAGGTCAAGGAGAAGGGGGAAGGAACACAGCACGCAGGGGGTCGTGCACTATCTGAAGAGGTGCCTGAAAGCAAAACACTTCATGGGGCGACACAACTTTTTTGATACAACCCTCTGAAAAATGTACAAGCGCCTTGCTACCTACTGATTTTTTTGAAGCTTTGTATTTTGGGAAAAACCTCAGGCATTTTTCTTCCAAGTATGAACTGTAATTTTATATGTACCTGTGTCAGCAGCTGCTTTAATAATGCTATGATTTGCTCTAATCCTGATTGTCATAAATAAAATGATCGGGCCCATGATCCCAGGCCTTACCCCCCCAAAACACACACATGCACGCCCAATCTCGCACACACCTGTGCAGCAATGCGCTCTCGAATCTCTGCCCTGCGCCTCTCCAGCGCGGCCTCCTGGTCAGCACGTTTCTTGGCGATGGCGGCTTCCTCCATCTCCTGCTGCCGCTTCTGGCGAGCAGCTTCCTGCCGGTTGTTAAGGTATGCCATGCAGTGCCACAAGGTTTATGTGAGATGTTTTATGAGACACTTGGTGTGATGAAGGCAAGGCAACACAGGACAGCTTGGGTCTCATGAAGCAAACCAACCTCAAACACACTCTACGGTGTGAGGCATTCACTGTAAAACATGCTAGATAGAGTTAAAAGTGTGAGAATAAGCTACTCACAATAAGGAAATCGTCCTCAAACATGCTCTTCCCTAAATAAGCCCCCTGCAATTGCCTAATACTTTGAAAGGAAAGGTGTAAGGCAAAGCCTTGATAAATGCTGCAACCTTGGCAAGGCACCAATTGCTGCATCACCAAATTCGGCAGCCTACGAGTCCCTGCAGGCGGTAAGATCTCGCACAATCTGTGGCCCGTCCCAAAAGGGATGCTCAGGGGAAGCTTTAGCATATCAGCCTTGTAACCGCCAGGTGGAAGCGTGGATGCGTTCATGGACGCGCTTGCTCCACAGATGCTTAACAAAGGATGGAGGCATCTGGTAACAACCCACCCCGTGCACTACCCCCTGTGCCCAGAGCCTGCGCTTCTGCCGTGCATCTTCATCACAATCGTCTTCAATCATCTCAATTTCAACCCACCCTGCGAGCTTTCTCCTGTGCCCAGAGCCTGCGCTCCTGCCATGCATCTTCATCACAATCATCTTCAACCATCTCAATTACAACCCACCCTGCGAGCTTTCTCCTGTGCCCAGAGCCTGCGCTCCTGCCATGCATCTTCATCACAATCATCTTCAACCATCTCAATTACAACCCACCCTGCGAGCTTTCTCCTGTGCCCAGGACCTGCGCTTCTGCCGTGCATCTTCATCACAATCATCTTCAATCATCTCAATTACAACCCACCCTGCGAGCTTTCTCCTGTGCCCAGAGCCTGCGCTCCTGCCATGCATCTTCATCACAATCGTCTTCAACCATCTCAATTACAACCCACCCTGCGAGCTTTCTCCTGTGCCCAGAGCCTGCGCTCCTGCCATGCATCTTCATCACAATCGTCTTCAACCATCTCAATTACAACCCACCCTGCGAGCTTTCTCCTGTGCCCAGAGCCTGCGCTCCTGCCATGCATCTTCATCACAATCATCTTCAACCATCTCAATTACAACCCACCCTGCGAGCTTTCTCCTGTGCCCAGAGCCTGCGCTTCTGCCGCTCATCTTCACTCGGTCCTAAAATCGAGATGGGCTCTCTTGGCCGGACTTCAAACCTGTGAAAAAATGTGCAGGCTCATTACATCCTCAACAGTCCAGCGGCGAGGCAGCTCCACACTTGAGAACATCTTGGAACCAAGGGTCAAAGTTGTTTTGGGGTATGCCAAATATTTGTGCTGAAACAGTCCTGACGAAAAGACCAAATGTGGACGTGAATTGGCGTAATTGTTACGCTAACGACATGACGTGCGTGCGAGTGCAAGAATACAATTGCCTGCATGCACATCAAAACCAACATTGCACAACCCGTGTTACTAAGGCAACGCAGCTGCATAACTGTCCAGCTGCACAGATGTTCAGCCAGAAAATGGAACACACAGCTACATGACATGCTATGGTAACCCTGCAGCAGCACTTGCAAGCTGCAACCGTTCCTCAATCCAAAATGCACCCATTGCACGCCTCCTCTTCTCTTGCAGGGCTGTGGCCTCAGCAGACTCCTCACTCATGACCGACCCACTTTGCACAAGTCAGGTACAACCACAACCTGCTCAACGCACCCGTTGTGCCCCCACTGTTCTCTGCCGGGGCTGTGCCCTCGGCTGACCCGACCCCTGGCTGGCCCTGGGGAAGCTTGTCCATTGGAGCCTCTGCTTGTGGGCACTTTGATCTCACCTGCATTCAATCAAACGTTGTTTTGTAATGAATGAATGAATGAATGAATGAAATTGAGCTCTTGCCAACGGAGTCGCAAGCCCGACTCAAGAGCTGTGAAGGAGGACCAGCTGTAGCCGCTTGTGTCGATGCATGCTTGTACAAGGCAGCTGCCTGTGTGTATGTTTGCGACTTGTGAATGAATGCTCACGCCTGAGTGTATGTTACCAACTGTGTGAATGAATGCTCATGCCTGGGTGTATGTTACCAACTGTGTGAATGAATGCTCATGCCTGGGTGTATGTTACCAACTGTGTGAATGAATGCTCATAAACCTCCTGTGAGGCAGCATCTTTTTGCCTGTTACCTCACTTGACCCTGCAGCCAAGGTTGCATCCCCCCAAAGAGGGAAACCATAGAGGGGTCACGTCCAAACTCACCAAGTTATATTTTTGTGGACCTCAACTCAACGCCGTGTAAATGACCGAGACATAGACTCAGGTTTCGCCTCTTGAGAAAAGAGTTCCACAGTTCCCAACTGACATGCAAGCTGTGCGTTGCAGGAACTCACAGCATGCCAACATGTTAGCAAATATGGGAGGCCATAAAAAGGGCGGTCACAGCAAGCCAACATGTCACAGCAAGCTAACATATTTGCAGTTGCGGTCTTGGTTCCCTGACACAACAATTGTTCCAATTAGCGTGCACACATGACACGCTCTGCATATGTGAGCCCTGTGCAGAATTGAGGAACAAAGTAACCTGACTTTAGTCAGTGCCCAAGAGCAGATCACTCATTCAAGGGAACTAAGCAATCATTGCGGGCCTAAATGATATAGTGCTCCATTTGGTAAAATGGCATGCTCTGTAGTTGCAAGTTCTGTAAAAATTCCAGGGAAAAACTTTGACTAGTGTCTCTTTGAGGTTGCGAATATGCAGGATAAAGTGGCTATCAGTGGGCAGTGGCTTCCAGGGTGTCAAATCATTCACATCATTTTGCAGGCTCAAAAGGAGTTTGATAGCGTCTGACGTCATGCACAAGCACACGGTCCAGGCACGCACACACAGCAGGTGGTTCCTTTGCAACAAATCCTCTCATGCACTCACAAGCAAACCCTACCACTGACACACTGCGCACCTGTTGGCCTCTTAGCACTGGGACCTCTTTTATGAACACTTCACTCAGAAAGGCCTCCCATCAACAAGCAAATACGCCAGATGGCCTTTTGCATTGTGTCCATTGTCATGTACACAGCATTCATGAAGACCTCCCATCAACAAGCAACATGTGTGGCGTATTCCACGTTTCTACTTCGTATTGGGTTATATCCAGTGCTGTCTACATGGGACTGTCTACATGCTTTATGGTAAACTTTTTTAGTCTAGATTTGGCCAGTCCCTATAAGCAACATATACCAGATGGCCCCTTTGCTCCGCGTCCTCTTCCACATACGCCAGGACTTCCTGGTGTGGTTTGATTTATAGTTGTATGAAATTGGCCAATTTTATAAGCAAAACATACCAGATGGCCTCTTTGCTCCGCGTCCTCTTTCACGTACGCTTGGGCTAGGCCGCCTTGCGTGGCTTGGTTGGCTGGAGTCAGACTTGAGCTCAGGTGCACCATTGCGGTGGGAGGGGGGTGTTGGAGGGGCCTTGTGGGAGTGCTGCTGGTCGGGTTGTGAATCCTGTACGTGTGCATGCATAGATGTGTGTGTGTGTGTTGTGTGTGTATGTTTGTGTATGTATGTGTGTGGGCATTTATGTAGTAATGCGTGGTTTGCATTGGAATTTGTGCAATTCTCACCCAGTCATGCCCATTTGCAGGACCATGACATGTTCTTACCTCCAACTTGTAGCACAAGTCTTGACTTAAAACCCACTTGCATTCAGCCAGGTAATTTCACAAGCAAACCCGTCACCTGCCGAGACAGATGAGACCTGCTAGCTTCTGCATACCTTCAGTCTTTGTCCATGAATCAGGGACAACAACATAGCTTGGTGCAAAGCTCAAACTAGATTGGAGGCGCTCAGACTACATTTTTGCCCTTGAATTGCAACTGCTCACACCAATGTGAGCGATTGGCCAAAAAGGGTGGGAGCAAGCTATAGATGAAGCAGCGTTCATCAAGTGATATGTTACAAAAATGCAAGCACATTCAAGTCTAAGACCACTTATTCCCTTAGCCTTACCATACCTAGATCTAGATGCGTAAAGTGTGTGTGTGTGTGTGTGTGTGTGTGTGTGTGTGTGTGTGTGTGTGTGTGTGCGCTCGCGCGCGCGCGAGATGATGTGTGCATGCATGAGAGCTCCATCAGCACTTGCCTCTTTACCAACCCTCTGACTTCCTGCCGGTGAGGCTTGCTCTAATTGTCTGGCCTGATTTGATTGCTGCCTCCTATCCCTCAGTGAAGAAAGCTTGGACGACGCAGATGGGGATTGACCATCACCCGCGGCTCTTCCTGCCTCCCCTCCTCCTGCCTCTACTTGTGGCTCGATATCAACGACTGCATCGACTGGCTCCTCTTCGCCGTTCTCTATGGAGGGCATTGAAATGCCACTTTAGTGGAAGCCCTTCGAAGATTGCCTGTTGTTGTGCAAAGATGCAAAGAGGGAGAATTGATTAAGGTAACATATGAAGTACATACAAACCTGCGCAACTCATTGAGATGAGCAAAAAGGAGTTTCGCGCACAGGCAGCCGAGAACTCCAAATAGGCACTCATGCGCTCACAAGGTTCAGGACCAAAAGTACCAGATGGCACGTTTGATTTTCAGAACACACCTGTTCTAGGTGTCGACGTGCACAAGCTGAGCAGACGCTTGGACACCTTCGATAAATCGCTTCTAAGGAAGGTAATCCTTCTGTGCCTTGTGTGAAGTGATGTGCAGGTTTATAACAATATTAAAAGCTTTTATGTCTTTGTTTAATTTGTAACAGATGTCCCATTCAACTGTTTGCCTACGAATGTTTGGTCAGCGTGATGAGTAGGAACAGTTTCTCAAGAAAGATACATGTTTGATGTTTGATTGATTACAGAAATATGGATGCAAACATACTATTATGTGTAAAAGGGCGCAGGGTCTCTCAGTCAAAGTCAACACTCAATCCAACTCAAGATTGAAAGTCCCTGCCCCAAGCTTGCTGTATGCATGAATGAAGCATGCACACTCTGAGTCAACACACTTATGTTCTGAGTTTGAAGCTGTTAGCCCAACCCTGCTGCATGCATGAAGCGGTCTCCAGACAGGAGTGATATTTTTTATGCAGCAGCTGCCCAAGAGTCCCGTCAAGTGCAGCAGCACCGGCAACAGCGCATACAGGAGCGAAGCTGGAAGCAGCCCAATGTGACAAGGCAGACCCGGCTGAGGCTGGATGAACACACCTCTCCAGTGCCAGCAAAAGGCAGCCCAGGGATTGGAAGGGGGGCCAAAGGGTCCAGTAGGGGGTCTACTTCTCCCTATGGAAGCCCTGGATCTTACCTGCAGATGCATGAGTCCAGCAGGGCTCCAGCAACACGGGGAAGGACAGGAGCATCGGCGTCGCCTGCAACGTATTCACAACGTCTGGAGGCAGAACGCGTCTTGGCTGGGCAGCAGAGCTTGAGGTAAGGGGGAATGCATGCCTGTGAGGACGTGGAATGGTGAGCGGAGTAATGAACATGGGATCCACATCCTGATGATGCACAGGAGGGCTCAGGAGTCATCAGGCAAGTATGCGTGTGCACACCAGCCTTGGAGGCAGTGTAGGACCATTTGGACACAGTGACAGACAAGCACAGCCTCCACTTGTGTGCTCAAGGTGCACTTAGGACCCAACAAATATGCAAGCCTCTCCAATGCGGATACACCATGTGTTCACACATTCAATGGTGCCGCACATGAACTAGCACAATGTCCACACCCACGCCCACACCTGCGTGCCATCATGCATCATCAAGGACACACACACATACATGCACACATATATGCACACACATATGCACACACACATGCACACACACATGCACACACACACACAGCACCTGCAGAGCCTTTGCCGCAGCAGCATGGGTGGTCAAGGTGCAGAGCGTGTCCCCACAGGCACTGGTGCACACATACATGCTCTCATGAACACCACTACACATGCGCAGGGCTTCTGCTGCAGCAGCAAGGGGAGTCAAGGACCCCAGCGCATCCCCACGGCCTCTCGTCACTAGCGCTGCTGCATCTGGCCAGATGCTGCGCCAACGAGCCGCCTCTTCTAAGTTCTCAGACACGCCCCTATACTACCCAGGTACTATCCAGTGCACATGGTTGCAAAATGCATGGCTGCTAGGTCGCCTCTTCCAAGTTCCCAGGCTAGCCAGGTGATCTTACCATCCACACCACCACCCACCACCACTAACCAACGCCAATATGACAGTACGAACGGAAGAATAACAATCCTGACGGTAAAGCAGATCCAGCTTTTGCTCCGTGCCTTGCAGCTTGCAAGCAGGCCTGTCAGGTATGCACATGTCACCGTTAGCAACAGGCCAGGGATTGTTCTTAGCTCGACCAATGTGGCAGGTTTAGCTTGCAGCTGGCTCGCACGCGTGTCAGGGTGGCATCCCCTGCCGCTCAGATCTCACGATGAGCAATGGGGCAGATGCAGCTTGCTTTAAGCCTTGCAGCTGGCAAGCACGCTGTTATGCAAAAGCATCCCCTGCCGCTAAGATCTCATGATTAGCAATGGGGCAGGTGCAGCTTGCTTTGAGCCTTGCAGCTGGCAAGCACGCTGTTATGCAAAAGCATCCCCTGCCGCTCAGATCTCATGATTAGCAATGGGGCAGATGCAGCTTACTTTGAGCCTTGCAGCTGGCAAGCACGCTGTTATGCAAAAGCATCCCCTGCCGCTAAGATCTCATGATTAGCAATGGGGCGACTGCAGCTTGCGCTGCGCCTTGCTGCTGGCAAGGGTGCCTGCCAGGCAAGCATCCCCTGTCATTGCAATCAGCAGCTTGGGCATCGATGCTTTGCTTGGCCATGCTTGCATTGCTCTGGATGGGGCACCTTTGTAAGGAAGTCCTCCTTGCAGCTGATCAAGGCATTAGAGCTTCTGGCACTATCGCACCTAAATCAAGGCACTGTGGCACTGCACCTGTATCAAGTCACCAGAACTCCCAGCACTTTTGATCCACGCCTCTGGGTGTCAACAAAAAGCCACCACCATTTTGTTGCCCTCGGTTTCCTTCTTGCCTTCATCACATCTCATAAACCTCCCGTGCACAGTCTTTGCTCATGGAAAATAGCACATGTACTTTCACATACACACACGCACACACACGCATGCATGCGCTGCAGTGCAAGCATCCCCCAGTGGGGCATACAGAAGTAGGCCCTCCGGGTCGCCGGCAGCCACCCGGCAGCCTGAGTCCCCCACAGCTAGGGGCTATGGCCTGCCTTTGCGGCAGCCAGGGTCGCCGTCAACAACTGGCAACGTTGCGCCACGAGGCTCAAGATCGCCCACTGCTGCATTCGCCAGGAATCCTGAAGTCTTGAGCAGGCCTGCAGGACCGCCTTTTGCCGGGCCCCAGCGGTCTGCATCACCGCCAGGGGGAGGGTACAGAGCATCTCCACGGATCAGGTCGCCGGCAGCGGCAGGGCGTGCAGGGGCCCTGCGGGCAGGATCTCCATCTGCAGCGCATGCGGCTCCCATGGCAGCTGGTGCGTATATGGGTGCAACTGGTGCGTACATAAGTGGGACTCGGTGTGGGTGTGGGGGCAACTAGTGTAATCTGTGCAACTTGGTGTGCACAAGGGTATGACTGGTCTGTACGGGTGGTTGACTCTGTGTACATGGATGCGTCTTGGCCCAAGACTCTTGGGAGGTGCATGGGTGCGACTTGGTACGCTCAAGGGTGCGACTAGTCTGTGCGTGGGGGCAGCATGGTGCGACAAGGGTGCAGCTGGTCTGTACGTGGGGGCAGCTTGGTAAGTACACGGGCGCTACTCGGTGCGCACAAGGGTGCAGCTGGTCCATACGTAAGGGCAGCTTGGTAAGTACACGGGTGCTACTTGGTGCGCAAAAGGGTGCAACTGGTCCTTGCGTGGGGGCAACAAGGTGTGTACTGGGAGCAGCTTCGTGCGTACATGGAAGCGACAGGTGCGCACAAGGGTGCTGTGGACATGCCTACTGGCCTCGCAACGAGGGTATACTTGTGCAGCTATCATTCATGGAAGCCTGGACGCTTGTGTGTCCAGCTCTGCTACCTTGTCAATCTTTTGTACTTGTTTGTATGTGTCACCAAACTTATGCAAAGGAAGACATTTATTTTCAAAAAGGACTTCTCTTAAATGAAAGCAGTTCCTCATTTGCTCCACTGCATCGCCATGCTCCGCTTGCAAGGGTTATGTGGTTTTGTGGAACCGTCCCGGATTACCTCCTGTGCTGAATGCAAACACACAAAGCACGATTTGCTTTACTGCTGGAAAGAAGGTTGAAATTTGTTTGTGTATGTGTGTGTGTGTGTTTGTGCGCGTGGGCGCGCATGCGTGCACGCAAGTGTGCATGTGCATGTGCGTCGTTAAACCAAGCACTGCGACTGCCACCATTCCTTCCAGATCTCTGTGTTCTCCACCCTCAACTTTTGACCCACTGCGCAAGAGCTGCACTTGCCCATCCCTGACTCACACCCCATGACTCATGGCTTGATGTGCACTTTCTGACCCTCCGCTCACTGCCCCCTGATCCTCCGCTTGGTTAGCATTTGATCCTTGGCAACCTGCACACTCTCTGATCATAGGCTCACTTTGCAAAAGCTGGGCACTCTGATCCTTGGCTCATGATGCGCCCCTTTGCTGATTGTGGACTCCCCGATCCTTCGCTTATGATGCGACACTTGGCTGACTGTGGAGTCTCAGATCCTTCGCTTATGATGCGACCCTTGGCTGACTGTGGACTCCCTGATCCTTTGCTCATGATGCAATCCTTGTCTGATTGTGGACTCCCCGATCCTTGGCTCGCCGCGTGATTCCTGCATCCTGTTTGCAGGTTTGCACGTCAAAGCCACCCTGCTGTGAGTGTAAATACAATGATATATAGGTATACAGCTATATAGACATTAAGGATATATTTGGGTATATGGGTCTTGCTTGTCACCTTGGGGATGCAGCGAACACGCATTGGCACCCCTTCATATCATGCCAGTGCCACTGCAGTCTCACGCAGTGCCCACGCAGCAGGCGGCAAGGAGTCCAGGGATATCTGCCCAAGGAAAAATGGTGTGACGTCCATTAATTGTCTAAATGACCCTCCTGGCTGCGCACTGCTTTCTGCCCACGCAGTAGGTGGCAAGGAGTCCAGGGATACCTGCCCAAGGAAAAATGGTGTGACGTCCATTAATTGTCTAAATGACCCTCCTGGCTGCGCACTGCTTTCTGCCCACGCAGCAGGCGGCAAGGAGTCCAGGGATACCTGCCCAAGGAAAAATAGTGTGGCGTCCATAGATTTTATAAATGACCCTCCTGGCTGCGCACTGCTTTCTGCCCACGCAGCAGGCGGAAAGGAGTCCAGGGATACCTGCCCAAGGAAAAATAGTGTGGCGTCCATAGACTTTATAAATGACCCTCCTGGCTGCGCACTGCATTCTGCCCACGCAACAGGCGCTAAGAGGTCCAGGGATCCCTCCCCAAGAAATAATGATGTGATGTCCATTGAATGTCTTCTGACCCTCCTGGCTGCGCACTGCATTCTGCCCTAGCAGCAGGCAACAAGAAGTCCAGGGATCTCCGCCCCCCAAAGACCGATGTGCTGTCTCATGTTTGCCCTCCTTGCTGCGCACCGCTTTCTGTCCACACAGCAGGCAGCAAGGAGTCCAGGGGTCCCGACCTCGGTAGGGCAGATGCTGCACAGCGGCCGGGGGACACCCAGAAATGGGAACCCCCACAGCAGCAGGCGTTGCCTCAAAGGCTGCCTGCAAGTGGCATGCAGGAAATGCAGCAGTGGCATTTGGAACAGCAGCAGCAGCAGCAGCAGCAGCAAATGATGGCGATGATGCAATTGAGGCACAGGCAGGGGTTTCACGCTGCCCCAGAGATGCTGAAGCAGCAGCAGCAGATGGACCTAGTGGCCTCTCGCCTGCAGCAGCAGCAGCAGCAGCGACAGGAGGGGGAGCAGCAACAATGGCAGCTGGCGCAACTGGAGCAGCAGCGACAGGCAGAGGAGGAGGAGGAGGAGGAGCAGGAATGGCAGTTGGAACAGCTGGAGCAGCAGCGGGAGGAGGAGCAGCTGCAGTGGCAACTGGAGCAGCAGGAGCAGCAGCTGCAAGAGGAGCTGGCGATCTATCCCCAGGAGGGAAGCAGATTGCTGCAGGAGCGGCGGCGGCAGCCTGGACGGCGCGGTGGTGTGCAGCAACCATTGGATGCGCAACAGCGGCAGCTAGAGCAGTACCCCAGTAGGGTGGACAACATGCTGTTCTCGGAGAGCTTCACTGACCAGCAGCAGGAGGAGCACCGGCTGTTTTTGCAGGTGCGGCTGTGTGCAGGCAAACAAGCGCACACCATTGCAAAGGGAGCATGCATGTCTGGCCTCATGCCGTATTAAGGGCATGCAGGAGGTGAACGACTTGTTACCATAATCTCACGACGTAAGGGATTCGCAGGATGTACCTAGTTTGTTGCGATGACCACGCCACACATAGGAATCGAGGAGGCAACTGTTTTGTCCCAAGGAGCAGAAAGGCTGCTTTGCAGGTACAGCTGTGCAATTCCAACCTAGTGCACTTGAAAGCATGAAGCTTTTTTTGCAATCCCCCACTTTGGGCAATAGCGTGCCTGCTGATAGCATGCAGGCTTTTCATTGCCCCCCTTTTGACCATGACATATCTGCTTCACACACACATACACTCGTGCGTGCTTACAGGCGTGTGCACGTGCGCACATGCTGCTTACGCGCACTGCTCTCCCACTGCTTGTACCCACACCCGTGCAGCACATGCTGGCAGAGATTACAGTTGCCAAGGCACCGGTTCCCAACCACAGCTACGCACATCACACAGTGCTTACATGCTGCTTACACACACTGCTCTCACACTGCTTATACCCACATTTGTGCAGAAAATGCTGGCAGCGATTGCAGTTGCCAAGGCACAGCCCCCCACCCACAGCTATGCGCATCACACAGTGCTCACATGCTGCTTACACACACTGCTCTCACACTGCTTATACCCACATTTGTGCAGAAAATGCTGGCAGCGATTGCAGTTGCCAAGGCACAGCCCCCCACCCACAGCTATGCGCATCACACAGTGCTCACATGCTGCTTACACACACTGCTCTCACACTGCTTATACCCACGCCCGTGCAGAAAATGCTGGCAGAGATTGCAGTCTCCAAGGCACAGGCTCCACCCGCAGCCATGCATGAGCCCAGGATGGTCAAATGCTGCTTACACACACTGCTCTCACACTGCTTATACCCACACCCGTGCAGAAAATGCTGGCAGAGATTGCAGTCTCCAAGGTACAGGCTCCACCCGCAGCCATGCATGAGCCCAGGATGGTCAAATGCTGCTTACACACACTGCTCTCACACTGCTTATACCCACACCTGTGCAGAAAATGCTGGCAGAGATTGCAGTTGCCAAGGCACAGGCCCCCACCTACAGCTACGCGCATCACTCAGTGCTCACATGCTGCTTACACACACTGCTCTCACACTGCTTATACCCACACCCGTGCAGAAAATGCTGGCAGAGATTGCAGTTGCCAAGGCACAGGCTCCACCCGCAGCCATGCATGAGCCCAGGATGGTCAAATGCTGCTTACACACACTGCTCTCACACTGCTTATACCCACACCCGTGCAGAAAATGCTGGCAGAGATTGCAGTCTCCAAGGCACAGGCTCCACCCACAGCCATGCATGAGCCCAGAATGGTCAAGAGCCGGCAGGGCAGCATGGATGGATCCGAGTCCGGCAGAGGACGCGCAGCGGCGGGGGCACCCTCTGCACCTGCCCCAAAAACTGCCGTCAGCTGGTTGGAAGACAAACAGCAGCAGCAGCAGCCCCGAACATCAGGAGCAGGACAGCTCCGCCAGCGGTCGCCAGGTTTGCAGCCACCCTTGAGGCGAGCTGCATCGGTGGGGCAGGAGATAACAGGAGAGGCCATGCCTACATCTGCTCCTGCATCTGGGCCTGCTTTGGGGGAGGCTGCGCCCGCCCAGCAGCCGCCGTCAGCCCTGATAGGCATTGCGGAAGTGCAGGTGAGGGGGTGTTGATTTGACCTTGTACTGTGGATTGCAGACAGGGCTGTGCCCGCCCAGCAGCCGCTGACGGTCTGACAGGAAGTGCAGGTTGGGGGATGTCGGTTTGGCCTTGTGTTGTGGCTTACAGACAAGGCTGCGCCCGCCTCGCTGTCGCTGTCAGCCATGGCAGGCAACCTGGAAGTGCAGGTGAGGGGGTGTTGGTTTGACCTTGTGCTGCGGGTTGCAGACAGGGCTGCGCCCGCCTCGCAGCCGCCATCAGACTTGCTGTGCTTTGCAGAAGTGCAGATGAGAGGGTGTTAGCTCTTGTCCCGTGGCTTCTGGCTTCTTCGCCTATATGCTCAAGATGACAATGCTGATTGCCGTTTGAAAGGTGCAGGCAACAGGTTGCGGATGAGCAGCTTTGTTGCATATGAAGGGTGAGGAAACCCTTCATGTGCAATGATGCAGCTCACGCGCCACCTGTCACCTGCACCATGAAGTAACAGCTCACTCCCCCCCTATGCTTCCACCTTCAAGGAGCCGTGTTCAAGGTATAAGCTGTTTTGCTGTGGCTTTGTTTTATGAATTGGTGGAGGTTGGTGGGGCAAGATAGTTGATTTAGGGAGGGGAGAGTCCATCCTGCAGGCCATGTGTACACAAGTAAATAAAGAAATGCAATGTGTGTCAGGAGGAAGCGCTCCTTTGTGCGGTTTCTTGTTGAGATGTCCATTTTTCACTGATGTGGACCATTGTGTGTTGCTTGGGTCCTGCAAAGTGGCGCTGCTGCAGGTACCAGACTGCAAAGAGCCGACCATTGACTGGTTTCCAGTGTCTTGCTCTGAACCGGATTGTGGCTTTGATCTCTTGCAAAAATTGCATGCTCCCCTCCTGTCTTGCCATGGAACTCATCCTGGGTGCGTGGAATTCATTGCCTGTTTGGTGTTCATTGCAGGCTGCAAGAAGCAAGATGCAAGCAGCGCGAGCAGAGGCAGAAGCAGCCCGAGCTGAGGCGGACATTGCGCGCAAAGAGGCTGCAAAATGTAAGCAGCAGCTGGAAGAGCTTGGATTGACACTGCAAGACGTACAGGCGAGGTGAGAGGCTGCACGGGAGGGTTTGAGTTGCCCATGCCAGATCTTGTTGCGCCAGGAAAAAAAAAGAAGAGAAAAGACTACGCAAACCAGGTCCAGCTGCGTGCATTAAGGAAAGGTCTCCTAACTAGCAAGCTAGCTAGGGCCTTACCGCGTCAGGAAACTGACTGGATTGTAGGACAGGAACGGATTGCATGTGGTAAGAGCTTATGGAAAAACTGGAGTGTAGGACTGGAACTGATTGCGTGTGGTAAGAGCTTTTGAAAAAACTAAAGTGTAGGACTGGAACTGATTGCTTGTGGTAAGAGCTTATGAAAAATCCGGACTGTAGGACTCGAACTGATTGCGTGTGGCGAGAGCTTTTGAAAGAACTGGAGCGTAGGACTACAACTGATTGCATGTGGTAACAGCTCTTGAAAAAACTGGAATGTAGGACTGGAACTGATTGCATGTGGTAAGAGCTTTCAAAGAAAGGTTCCTATCAGCTTCGAATGGGATTGAAATCAGCCACCCTTCTAGGCTGCTTCAAAGGTTCTTCTGCCTTTGATCCTAACCTGGCTTGATCGGTAAACAGATTGAAACCCTTCCCGTCAAGTCAGACCTGCATTCTCCCCATGCCTTGAGGAATCCAAACTTTGAGCTCAATGAAGATGCCACTGGGGAAAGGAAAGGTAGGAGGTTGCACCTTACAGTTGGAACATCATGCTGCTTTGAAGGGAGGCCAACTTAGTGAAGCGGGTTATTCCAAGCTAACTCCAACAGAAACACATTAACTGGTCGGAATATCAAGTTAGGCTCAGACTTGCACAAGTAGAATATAAATGTCAAGCTATTGAATTTAGGCAAGGAAATACCAATTGTGTGTTATAGGTCGTTAAGCTGAGAGAAGGCAACATGGAGCTATTTAAAATCGAGGTAATGTCAAGGGCATACTAGCTGGAGCATTTTGCTGCTCTACAGGGAGCCCAACCTGACAAGCAGGCGCACCTGAAGAAGTAGGCCCTGGGGCTGATCAAAGGCAACATGGAGCTCAAATAGATGACGACAAGGCTGTATTTCACGCCTAAGTAGTTGGAGCATTCTGCTACCCTGCAGGGAGACCAGCCAGATGAGCAGGCGCACCTGAAGAAGCAGGCCCTGGGGCTGACCAAGGGCAGCACAAAGCTCATAGATGCCAATGTTGCTTTGCTCGTCCTTATCTGAAGCATCATGCTGCCTTGCAGGGAGGCCAACCTCAAGAAGCAGGCACTGGGGCTGACCAACGGCAGCACGAAGCTCATAGATGCCAATATTGCTTTGCACGTCCTTATCTGAAGCATCGTGCTGCCTTGCAGGGAGGCCAACCTCAAGAAGCAGGCACTGGGGCTGACCAAGGGCAGCACAAAGCTCATAGATGCCAATGTTGCTTTGCTCGTCCTTATCTGAAGCATCATGCTGCCTTGCAGGGAGGCCAACCTCAAGAAGCAGGCACTGGGGCTGATAGAAGGCAACATGGAGCTCATCGACCGTATCCAGGTGATTATCCAAGAACAGACGACAGCAGGCATGTAAAAGTGGCTTCAGATTTGCCGAAAAATGCAAAATCTGAAGATGTTTAGTGATCCAGGAGTGTAGAGGGCAAGCTGGTGGCCTCAGACTGCGTCCACCAAGCTTTGACGCCTCAAGGAAGATGGATTTCCAAATGAAGCTGATGTTGTGTGCTGCTCCTCCCTCTGCAGCAGCGTGACCAAAGCTGCCAAATTTTTATTGATGCTTTGGCAACTCAAGCCAACACAACCATTCGCACCCATTTTTACAAGACATCCAGTGAAAAAGGAGGAGGAGGAGGAATTCTGTAGACAGCAGAGCCGCTGTCCTCCTTTAAAGGAAAGGCATTACGGAGTAGAATCCTTGATGGTGCAGTATTCTCTTCTCAGTCACCCTGTCAGTTGAGTAGGGCTGGCAAATTCTATTTAACCATATGTGTTGAATTGCAATTGAATCTCTGGCACTGAACATGCGCCAAACATGCTGTAAGTACACCAAATGGGCCAATCCTACATGAGAAGTGGTGGAAGCTGCATGGCAGAACTCGGAAGAGCAGGGTCCTTTTCATCTTTATTGCCATTGCTCCACAGCTTTTGCACTCCGAACACATGCAGGCGGCAGGACAGAGAATTTTTACAAAGGGCGAACTTTATCCAGACTGTTTGGCTGATCGGCTCCCACTGCTTTTGATGTCACCCCATTATGTGCAGGCAGCAGAGAGAGGGCTTGAGGAAGCAAAGCAGGAGGTGGAGCTGCTCAAAAGCAGCAACGATGCTGCTCAGCAGGCGCTGAAGGACCAGGTGCTAGTTGTGTTTCCTTCTGGTTCTGCGCTCTGTCATACTTCCAGGCATTTATCATGGGCTTGCTCCACGCATGCTGCCAGGAAAGTTTGCTTGGATATTTAGGACTCACTGCATTGTGTTGCCAGGCACCTTTTGTTCGATGTGTTATGAAAGACTCACTGCATTGCGTTGCCAGGCACCTTTTGTTCGATGTGTTATGAAAGACGCACTGCATGGTGTTGCCAGGCACCTTTTGTTGGCATGTTATTGTGCTGCCAGGCAATCTTTTGTCAGCGGGTTTTGTCCCAGACTCAATCCATTGTCCTGCCAGGCATTTTGTCAAAGATATTTCAGGTTGGCTCAACTGTGGTGCCGGGCATATCTGAATGGGATGTTGCAGAGTTCCTCCATAAGACTGCCGGGCGATTTTAATGTAATATTACATACTCCGCCATTGTGCTCTGCCAGGCATGATTTCAAGGGCCTTTTTTCCAAGCTTTGTTTTCCCTAAAATTCTATTTCAGAGGGAGGTTCATGTGTGCAAAGAGCTTCATTCTTATGGGGGACTCAAAGCATGCCAAAAGGATTCTGATCAGGACATACCATGTGTTATTATAATTTCGTTCCAGGAAAATGGTAATGCTGGTGCGCAGGGGTGATTGTCTGTGGAATGCACAAAGGATTTGAACTCCTACATCATAATGAGGGCTGAAGGAATGAACAACGACCTCAAAGCTGGGAGTCTCTGTGCTGTGGTCGGTGACTGATGAACTTGCTCAGGTGTCCCATGCATCCAACTAAGGAAGTGATTATGCATTCAACAGAAGGGGTGATGGCCTTGATGTGCAGGTGTCTCGCGCATCCAACAGAGCAGCTGCAGCAGAAGCCAAAGTAGCGCAGCTAGAGATGCAGCTTACGCAGGCCGAGTCCAAAACCAGGTATGCTTGCAGCCTGTGAAGCCTGATTCTAAAGCCAGGTATGTAAAGCAAGACTGCAACTCTCTTGAGGCTGTAATTTTGTATTGACCATCTGCAGACAAAGAGAGCAACGTGGCAGTGGATGTAAGTTTGCCCATTCACCTTTTCACCCTCATGCTGTGCTTAATGTAGCAACTGGCATATCTTGCAAGGATGGACCATGGCTGTTTTGACCGACAACAGCAAAAGTGAACACTTTTGTACTGTCATTGGAAGGATGTGCCTGCAACGCAGCTGCTTTTGAATCAATTGAAGCCTAAGCATACTTTTTGTTCCAGTCAGGATGATACGGCGGGCTGCCCTACTTTTGATTACCCCAGAAGATTGAATTCCAGTTTGTTTGAAATACAGCCTTGACAGGGAGGGTTTGGCAATACTAGCCACAGCAAAGCTCCTTCCCAAACTCTGCTCTCCCAAGACCTTGCTGTGCTCGCGCGTGCACGACTTGGCCTGCGTGTCGATAAGGAAGAAAAGGAAAGGGGTAGCTACATAGCTGTTCCAGCTGCTACATGGGCAGCTACATGGGCAGCTACATGGGCTGCTACATGGGCTGCTACATGGGCAGCTTAGGGTGTCTAGAAAAGGGAGACCCTAGCATGTTCTAGGGTGTCTAGAAAAGGGAGACCCTAGCATGTTCTAGGGTGTCTAGAAAAGGGAGACCCTAGCATGTTCTAGGGTGTCTAGAAAAGGGAGACCCTAGCATGTTCACATCAACTTGCCCCGCGCCTGTTATAGGGAGGTGCACACTAAAATGGCCTGCGCGTCTGTAACAGGGGGACTCTTGCTAGCTTGCTAGTTTGGAAACCATTGCTGAGGCCCTAGCTACCCTTTCAATGATGGTACAAGTCCCAGGTGCACGCAGCTGGACCTGGCTTGCGTTGTCTTTTCTTTTCTTCTCTTCATGGAGCTTTGTTTGGTGGCGTGGTCCTTTCTTTCCTTCTCTTTTCTTTCCTTACAGGGAGCTTGGTCTAAAGTTGGCCTCAGCAGAGACTGCAGGGCTGAAGCAGGCAGTTTTTCAATTCCAACTTCCATTCAACCTTTGCACCAACAGGGAGGTTGGGTTGAGGTTGGCCACAGCAGAGACTGTGGGTCCCCAGCAGACAGCTTTTCAATTCCAACTTCCATTCAACCTTTGCACCAACAGGGAGATTGGGTTGAGGTTGGCCACAGCAGAGACAGTGGGTCCCCAGCAGACAGCGGAGGCAAACCTGAGGGCAAAAGATGCTGAGCGGCAGATGGAGACAGCGAATTCAAAGTTGGCAGGCCTGCAGCAGGTGTGTTTATAGTCTCGTTGATGCTGCAGTTTGCGTGTGTTGCACAGGCTTGACGGGCAGACTGCAGCAGGGCCAGGAACGCCCTTGGTGCTCTCAAAGAGAAGTCCTCTAGGGCAGGCCTGCTGAAACATTTGGACAACTCAGGCAAGAAATTTGGCTCAGCGACAGGCACCACTTCCAAGAAAAATTTTCATCATTAATTGTGTAACTCTTTGGTAAACTGGAATGAGCAGAAACAATCCAAGCATGCAAAAAGGAAGTACACGGCAAGCCGCTGCGAGCAGCGGCTTGTCATAACCCACCCTAATTTATTATATGTCTTTTGGGGATTCCCTATCTGTGTTCATGTATGAAACTGCCCAACGAAAAAATGTGGACTCACAGATCCTCCTGCCTAAATTTGGTTATGACCAAGCTTTGTACACCTTGCTTGACCATGGCCTGAAAGGATATTGCCTGGCAGCAACATTCGGGACTCATGCCCATGCAAGGGACACGTGAGACCACATATCCTCCTGCCTTTTTTGGAAAGATTGAGCTTGCCACGCCATCTACTTATGCCTATTCAGGACGTTGCGCAGCAGCAGGCTCTCTTAGGTAGCCAGAATCTTTTGGTAGAAAAATCCATTCAGTATGCATTATCCAGCTTGGCAAGCATTGCTTAATTCCTGTCATGCAGGATCTTGCACAGCAGCAATCCCATTGCAGGCAGCTGGAGGCCAGTGCTTATGGCTAGCAGCTTTGTGTGATCAAGCCTTGCACACCTTGTTGTACTCCTGCCCATTCAGGATCTTGCACAGCAGCAATCCCATTTCAGGCAGCTGGAAGCAAGTGTTGATGGTTAGCAGCTTTGTGTGATCAAGCCTTGCACACCTTGTTGTACTGCCCATGCAGGATCTTGCACAGCAGCAATCCCATATGTATGGGAGGCAGCTGGAAGCAAGTGCTGATGGCTAGCAGCTTGTACTGCCCATGCAGGATCTTGCACAGCAGCAATCCCATATATATGGGAGGTAGCTGGAAGCAAGTGCTGATGGCTAGCAGCTTTGTGCGATCAAGCCTTGCACACCTTGTTGTACTCCTGCCCATGCAGGATCTTGCACAGCAGCAAGCCCACTGCAGGCAGCTGGAAGCAAGCCTTCTGGAAAGTCACAAGGCATCCACGCAATCCCTGGCGGCACTGACAGCAGCCACAAAGGAGCACACAGCGCTGCATGCGCAGATCACAGAGCTCAGCGTCAAGGTAGGGCTGTAAGAAACCAGGCGGCACCGTAAGAAGCTAACAGACAAGTATGCTCCGCTGCATGCGCGAGTCACCGAGCTCAGCGTCAAGGTAGGGCTGTAAGAAACCAGGCGGCACCGTAAGAAGCTAACAGACAAGTATGCTCCGCTGCATGCGCAAGTCACCGAGCTCAGCGTCAAGGTAGGGCTGTAAGAAACCAGGCGGCACCAAAAGAAGCTAACAGACAAGTATGCTCCGCTGCATGCGCAAGTCACCGAGCTCAGCGTCAAGGTAGGGCTGTAAGAAACCAGGCGGCACCAAAAGAAGCTAACAGACAAGTATGCTCCGCTGCATGCGCGAGTCACCGAGCTCAGTGTCAAGGTTGGGCTGTAAGAAACCAGGCGGCACCAAAAGAAGCGAACAGACAAGTATGCTCCGCTGCATGCGCGAGTCACCGAGCTCAGCGTCAAGGTAGGGCTGTAAGAAACCAGGCGGCACCAAAAGAAGCTAACAGACAAGTATGCTCCGCTGCATGCGCAAGTCACCGAGCTCAGTGTCAAGGTTGGGCTGTAAGAAACCAGGCGGCACCAAAAGAAGCTAACAGACAAGTATGCTCCGCTGCATGCGCGAGTCACCGAGCTCAGCGTCAAGGTAGGGCTGTAAGAAACCAGGCGGCACCAAAAGAAGCTAACAGACAAGTATGCTCCGCTGCATGCGCGAGTCACCGAGCTCAGTGTCAAGGTTGGGCTGTAAGAAACCAGGCAGCACCAAAAGAAGCGAACAGACAAGTATGCTCCGCTGCATGCGCGAGTCACCGAGCTCAGCGTCAAGGTAGGGCTGTAAGAAACCAGGCGGCACCAAAAGAAGCTAACAGACAAGTATGCTCCGCTGCATGCGCAAGTCACCGAGCTCAGTGTCAAGGTTGGGCTGTAAGAAACCAGGCGGCACCAAAAGCAGCTAACAGACAAGTATGCTCCGCTGCATGCGCGAGTCATTGAGCTCAGCGTCAAGGTAGGGCTGTAAGAAACCAGGCGGCACCGAAAGAAGCTAACAGACAAGTATGCTCCACTGCATGCGCGAGTCACCGAGCTCAGTGTCAAGGTTGGGCTGTTGGAAATCGGGCAGCACTGACAGCAGCCACAAAGGAGCAGACAGTGGTGCATGCCCAGCTCACCGACCTCGGCGTCAAGACATTCCTGTCAGACAATTAGCTGCACTTTCCGTGGCTCATGGGCAGCGGTAAGTGAAGAGGATTGAGAAATCACCTACAGAGGCTGAAAAAGAGCATATTTGGAGCCTCTTGGAAGTAGTCGAGTTAGTCCTTGCGCAGCAACAGGCGTTGAGATGATCAATGTCGCACCCAGCATGCCGTGAAACACTCACACTGTCTGGTCACAGGAAAAGCGCTTCAGTCTTGCACCTGGCAGAGGCTGTCGCTCTGCATAGAGCTTTAAACAGGTGCAATACGAGCCTTGGGGCTGGCTAGCAGGAGTTGTGCCTGTGATACCTGAATCATGCTGGTTTTGAAGATGACAGGGTGCAGTGACTTCAGGGTCGTGCTGAGTTTTGCCAGAGCTGGACAACTTCCCCCCCAAAAACAGGTATTTTTAGAATGCTCATTGGGTGCCCCAAAATTGAGACACTTTATTTTGGTCGTAGAATGTTTACTGTCTTTCAAAGCCCTAGATCTTGGCAGTCCCATAAATGGGGCACCCTGGCAAACTAGCTGCGGCGTGGATCCTATATATCTTGCTTTCCACCACCAAATTTTAATTCCAGATCAGCCACTACACCAAATTGAGTGATTTAGAGTTAATTTTCCATAAGCATTTTGTTAACTGAAATTGGAGTTATCAGACCCAATGATTGGTCAGATACAGGATTTCAGCCTTTTCCCTCTGAGAAAAATCAATACAAGGGGTGCCGAAGGTCAACTTTTGACCTCCTCTTTTTCTTTTTTGTGAATTTGTAGGATGTTATTGGTGTGTACGCAGCTACTATTAGTAGATGTGATTGCAAACACATAACTTTGGGGGTAAAAAATCGTTTAAGGGTGGAGCTGTGGTCCCTCTTTGGATGATCTGAGCCCATGAGAGTGACCTAGGGTCCTCCAATTTTCATTATTTTTTAGTAATCATGATATGTAATGGAGTAATGTCGATTGGTATGGCTAGGTTTGGAAAGAAAGCCGGAAAAGAGCATATCCGGCGAAAAAGGGGATTTGTCCATCTCAGGGATTTTGCAGGTGGCAGGCAGCAGGAGGGCCTGACATATCCCCTCAGCTGATTTTGCAAGTGACAGACAGTGGCAGGGCTAACTGTGGCAGTGGCAGGGTCATTCTGGACTTCACCGTCGGCAGGGCGCATCAATTTAAGGATCTTGCTGGATTTGCAGGTGGCAGGCAGTGCCAGGGCCTTAGGAAACAATGCGCAACTGCTGACCCTGCAGTTTTTGCCACTGTTTCGCACACGGCAGAGCGGACCACGCAGTTGTTGGTCCTACAATCTTGCCACCCCTCTCGCAGTTGGCAGAACGCGATGCACAGCTACTGATCCTGCAACCTTTCCACCATTGTTGCAGTTGGCAGAACGCGACGCTCGGCTGCTGACCTTGGAGGATGAGCGCAAGAGACTGGACCAGGGTGGTGGCATGCATCAAACGCCCAAAGCTATACGTAGCCCACAGACGCAGCTCTCACAAATACGGCCACCCAACGTGCAGGTACTCTTAAGCATTGGAGTAAGCATATACAAACAGCATTTCCACTTGCTATGTGCACTTTAACCGCATTGTGAAATGTAGCATTCATATGACCACGTTGTGCAGCATGTCAAAGCGGCCCTGCGTCATGTACGATCAAAAATATCTTCATTCACAATAGAGTTTATTAACAATAAAGCACTCTCTAATTCATCGTGTTAAGATCTCTGGCACCTGGCTTGCCGTCCCCATAGCTTCCAAGCACAAAAGCCATGCGCATGCTGGTTGCACAAACAAACGTGGGTTTGGAAAATCCTTTGTGTGTGGCTTGCAGTACACATAAGTCATGCGCATGCTGGTTGTACTGTCAGAATTGGGATTTGGATAATCTTTTGTGTGTAGCTTGCAGTACACTGAATTGATGCACATGCTGGTTGTGCTGTCAGGGGTGGGATTCGGATAATCCTTTGTGTGTAGCTTGCAGTACACTGAATTCATGCACATGCTGGTTGTGCTGTCAGGGGTGGGATTCGGATGATCCTCTGTGTGTGGCTTGCAGTGCACAAAAGTCATGCACATGCTGGTTGCACTGTCAGGGGTGGGATTCGGATGATCCTTTTTGTGGCGTCAGGCCCTTAGCTGTTGCATGCAGTTTTCTGCTGTGCGTGTGAGCGCGTGCAACCTGCCATTCTGGTAATATTAAGCAAGGACGGTGCCTCTGGATCTTCCGCTGTGCTCTAGTCATCTCCCGTTTCAGCCTGACAACACAAAGCATGAGCAGGCAGGGCAGGGAAAAAGTGATGAGGTGGCAAGCCCCGCTGAGGCCCTCCCCTCCTCAGTGCCCCGCACTGTCAGCCCAGGACCTGGGCACATATGGATGAGCAACAAACATCCATCCTTTATAATCGTGCCCTTTAACTTTGCCCTGCCTCAGAGCAGAGGAGATTCGTTGTGACTGAGTGTGAGTGTCATGCCCTGCCTCAGAACAGACATCTCATTGTGACCGAGTGTGGGTGCCCTGCCCTGCCTGAAGGCAGACCCCCTGCAACTGTGTTGTTGCAATTCAACCATGGTCTACAGTTTCTCTCCCTTCCTTACCTTCCCATCAACCTTGGCCAAGAAATGCCTCCCCTCAAGCCTCTCACCCCATCTCATTAGATCTCGTGACGACTCGCTCCATTCCTGCACTGCTTCCTTCACTTATGGAGGAAGCAGGCAGCAGCTTTATCCCTCACTTATGGAGGAAGCAGGCAGCAGCTTTATCCCTCACTTATGGAGGAAGCAGGCAGCAGCTTTATCCCTCACTTATGGAGGAAGCAGGGAGCAGCTTTATCCCTCACCTCTTTTCCTGCCCCTCAGGGTAGGTCCAATTGAAGGGCCTGCATGCTCAAAATCACCTGGTTTTAGTGGGGCAATAATTCAGTCCAGAGCAGGTCAAATCAAAAGGCCTGCATGCTCAAAATCACCTGGGTTTAGTGGGGCAATAATGCAGTCCAGAGCAGGTCAAATCAAAAGGCCTGCATGCTCAAAATCACCTGGGTTTAGTGGGGCAATAATTCAGTCCAGAGCAGGTCAAATCAAAAGGCCTGCATGCTCAAAATCACCTGGGTTAGTGGGGCAATAATTCAGTCCAGAGCAGGTCAAATCAAAAGGCCTGCATGCTCAAAATCACCTGGGTTTAGTGGGGCAATAATGCAGTCCAGAGCAGGTCAAATCAAAAGGCCTGCATGCTCAAAATCACCTGGGTTTAGTGGGGCAATAATTCAGTCCAGAGCAGGTCAAATCAAAAGGCCTGCATGCTCAAAATCACCTGGGTTTAGTGGGGCAATAATGCAGTCCAGAGTAGGTCAAATCAAAAGGCCTGCATGCTCAGATTTGCCTGGTTTCAGTGGAGCAACAAACCCATATGGCTGTCCTGGATCACAAAAAAAGGAAACCTATGTAGGCAGCCAAAGCACTCCCTCCGGCTCAGAGCCCTCATATCCTTTCCAATTTAGCTGCCCACAAAGTTAAGGTTCCACCTTGCTGATGTCCGCTTCCCTTTCCCATCCCTGCAGGGCCCTGACGCCGCCCTTGCACCGCCAGGGGCTGCATCCCTTCCTGGCCAAGAAACAGCACCAGGAAATGAGGCGCCCTTGCCCCACGGAAATAGGGAGGCAGTCAATAAGAGTGCTAGCCCTTCAGCCACCCCCACCATGGCAGTCTTCAGCAGCACAGCTGCAGCTCACGAACCTGAAGATGAGACGGCCCTCAGGCACACGCACTCTGCCCCAGGTGCCGAGAGCGCGAGCTCACACACACTGAGCGCTGCCTCAGCGCAGCACGCGGAGACCTCAGACTCACGCACCCGCACAGCCCTGCACGCGGAGAGCTCCAATTCATGCGCGCGCAGCAGCATCACGTTGGGAAGGGGCGCAGGGATGGGCCTCCGCTCTGGCCAGTCCCAGCACAGCATGGGCCAATTGCAGCACAGCAACCATGAGCCCTGTGACCAAAGCCAGGCAGGGTTGGCACAGGGCTCTGCACTTAGGCCGCAATTGGATGATGACGCAGAGGGAGGCGGTGAGGAAAGCACATCAGAGCAGCAGGTACTGCAGCGGCAGCGGCTGCAGGCTCGCAAGCAGCAGCGGCAGCAGCTGCAGCGGGAGCAGCAGCAGCAGCGGGAGCAGCTCAAGCTCGTGCAGCAGCGGCAGCGGGAGGAACTGGGGCAGCAGCAGGAGGCGCAAGCGCTTGCGCTGCGTGCGCAGCAGCAGCAGCAGCAGCAGCAGCAGCAGCAGGCAGAAGCCAGTATTGGCAACCTGTCTCAGCACCCACAGCACCGTCCTCCTTCTCTGGTAGGTGCCATTCCATTTAAACAGGAGGCCCCTCAAAACACACTTGACTCTTGCATTTTCATGACACACATACACACACACTCATGCACACACACACACACACACACACACACACACACACACACACACACACACACACACACACACACACACACACACACACACACACACACACACATGCGCGCGCGCATTTGAGCAGGGGGCCCTTGAAGAGGGTGTCCAGGGATTGATAGAATACGCAGAAGACCCACCCAGCCACTCGGACAAATGCGTGGATTGCGACTTCCCGACCGAAAGTGGCAGCAGTGGTAGCAAGCAGGGGGATCTGAGTGGGAGTGGCAGCAGCGGCAGCAGCGGGAGTCGTAGTCACAGAAGGCCTGCAGTAGACGGAGGTGCCCGTCAGGGGGCGGGCACATCAATGGGGGTCGCAAGCGTGCTGTCTGGCGCGCGCGCAGGGCACCCATCCCCTGAATCTTCAGCATCGTCACCCTTGCTGCTGCCTCTGCCCCCCAACGAGCACCAGCAGCAGCAAGCTGCACAGAGTCCAGCACTGCCTCTATCACCAACACAGCAACCGCAACACCATCACTTCCAGCCGCAACAAGAGCAGCAACAGCAGCAGTACCACCACCACCACCACTCCCAGGCTGAAAACCATGTCGTCCCTTCTGAAAGTTCTAGAGGCTCACCAGGTGCTGCACAACGCCGCCCACCAGGAACAGCTGCACATGGCTCTCCTGGGATCAGCCTTCAAGGCGCCCACCAGCAGCTGCTGGACACTGCTGTGGGCAGCCCTCGGGCCTTGCCTGCAGCACACCTTTCACGCAGCCCTCTCAGCCCGCATGCTCCCGGGAAAACCACCCCCAGCAGCACCGCTTCCAGCCCGCAAGCTTCCAGGCCAAGCATCCCCAGCAGCACTGCCTCTGTTGGCCCACCCTCACCCCCTGAGAGCCAGCAGCAAGGAGGCTCTGGAGCACAGGAAGTGCCACTACACCATGGGTCGGGACATCCTCAGCAGCAGCAGCAGCAGCAGCACCTGCAGCAGGCGCCAATGCACTTAATGAGCGATCAGTATGAGCAGCAGCAGCAGCAGCAGCAGGAGCCGATGCACCTTGTGAGCGATCAGGATGAGCACCAGCGGCAGCGGCAGCGGCTGATGCTAAGGAGGCAGCTGCGCCAGCAGAAGCAGCAGGGTGGGCTGGGCGCGGGGCCCTCACAGGAGCATCAATATCACGATGACCAGCAGCAACAAGGACAGCAGCACCATGACCACCAACGGAAGTTACAGGACTTAGACGCCCTGCAGCAGCAGCTGCAGCACCTGGAAGTGAAGCCTTTCCAGCACCACCACCACCTGCAACATCGTCAACAGATAAAGCAGCAGGAGCAGCAGCACCCGCGGCAGCAGCAGGGCCAGCTTCCTCAACATCCGGTCATGCAGTTGCTGCAGCTCAGCAGAGGCCCTGACCCATCAGAGCAGCCGCACCCTGAGAAGGCCTTGCATGAAAGGAGCAACGGACCAGGACACTTGGAGCAGCTGCAACCTGCGCTGGCCCTTCAGAATCAGAGTAGTAGCCCAGGCCATTTGGAGCAGCTGCAATCCGAGCTGGCCCTGCAGCACCTAGGCACCTACATTGGGCAGGACCAGCTGCAGCAGCTGAGGCGCAGCTTGGGCGCTCATGGTGAGCAACTCCTGCACCTGTGTGCATTTGATTCTTCTGAGCATTCCTGCAAACATTTGCACCTCTGCGTTTGGGCTCCTACATAGGGCGAAATCAGCTGCAGCAGCTGAGGTGCAGCTTGGGCGCTCATGGTGAGCAATGCCCTGCACCTTGCACCTCTGCGTTTGATTCGCTTGAATAGGGCAGGACCGGCTGCATCAGCTGAGGCGCATCTTGGGCGCTGGTGTTGAGGAGCGCTCTGCACCTCTGTGCTTTTGATCCTTCTGTTCTATGTGCCTCCTGCTCCTCATCCCTGTGTGCATGCACATTCTACAACTCCTCTGTGCTTTTGGTCCGTCTGTGCTTCCGATTCTTCTATCCTGTGTGCCTCCTGCTCCTCATCCCTGCGTGCATGCACTCTGCATGTCCGCTGTGTTTGCCTGGCTTCCTGGTGCGCTAGCTTGAGCATATAGTGTTGGATGTGCACCAAGCTCATGGTATGTCAAGTGGCTTGTTAATGTTAATGTGGCACATCAGGAGGCTTGTCAACATTGGTGTGGCAAAAGTCAGGGGGCTCGTTAATGTTAATGTGGCACATCAGGAGGCTTGTCGAAACTGATGTGGCAAAAGTCAGGGATGTGGCACATCAGGTCTCTTGCTGACGGTACTGGTTGCTCGTCGCTCCAAAGCACTGGACACAGGTGCAGGCATCAGCCCGGCACTGCTGCAGGTGTGCAGTGGAGCCACAGCAGCGAGAGGGGCATTCCTCTCTGGAGAACCAGCTAATGCTGTTCCGTGCAAAGAAAGGCTTGTCATGCCTGCCCTTTCACACACACACACACACACACACACACACACACACACACACACACACAGACAGCAGGCCGTAGTGGAGCAACTCTCCCGGGCATTCTAACTATTTTTGCCTCAATGTTGTTTTTGCCCCTCTATTTTCCAGACCCTAGTGGCAGCAGCCCCTCCATGTATCCCCACTCAGTGTTGCCCCATTTGTTGTAGGTCCCCATGGCAGCAGCTCTTCTATGCATCTTCGCTATTTTTGGGGGCGGAGCCCCCCTGGGGCGTAGTCCCCTTTATGTTTGTGTAAGTCAACACAAGTCAACACTGAAAGAATAAAGCTTTGAGCCACCCAGGCCACCCCAAACCGTTAAAACTGTACCAAATAGTTGCTAATCTCGCCCTGATTCCAAATGTACCTGGTCAACCCCTCCGCCACGTTGTGTCTGAGACCTCGACCCCCCAAAGGTCAGCACTTTTGACGCGCCTAGGCTGAAATTTGTGTGAAAGTCAATCAATTCGCCAATGGTTTAGAATGAAGCAAAGCGCCGCGGACCCACGAGCAAATCAGTCTTTCACCCTAGCAAGCTCCCATGCGGGCTAACCTCATTTCTTCTCCCTTCCTACAGGGCACTGATTGCATCATTTGGGAGCGATGGTTGGGAAGGGTGGATGACGATGTGCCAAGGGAAGGGGGAATATGCTGAGTGGATGCACGTATCCATCCTTCCAATTAGTAACTCCTGCATGACTGCACGCCCTCTCAAGCCCCTCATTGTGCAGGTGCTCTGAGTCTGTGTGCTTGGTTTGCCTGAGCCTAGGCAGCATGCTTGCACTTGCAGGAGGACCAAGAGCAGGGGGTGGAGCCCCCCCCGATTTGAAACTCACTTTAGTCTAGCTATGCAAATGGGCGTTCCCCATGTGTACCTGTTTGCTAGGTGTGCTTGAACATCACTGGCAAATGCAGTAATTGGTACCTTGCCAAGGTTGAAGGATTCTGAAAGCGGGGGGGTTCGGGAGGGGCGCAGCCCCCCCGACTTTTAGACACTCTTAGGTTCAGTATAACCTGCATGAACTTTTGCCATCCTGGAATCCCATGTATCCACGTGCCGTCTTTGAGATAGGTTGCCACAATGCCATTGCCACTTGCTGATTATATGTTTGCATGGTGTCCTTGAGCAGTGTTGGCAACGGTTGTTTATGTTGCCCATCAGTATCCCATATTTCAAGTGTTGGATGCTGCATCATTGCTCAAGCTTGTGAATTGCAAGGGGATATGGCAGTGGAGTTGGGCATCACTCTGATCGAAGAAAGTCACTTTAATGAGAGGTTAGGCAGTGGGTGTAGGCTTCCATCATAGGACAGCATGGCAGGAAAGCTAGGGTATGCGCTTGTGAAGGCCTGTGCCTTTGGGGGGGTGCAAAATGTGTGTTGGGTGCACACATACAGGCAGGTGCATGGCTATGCATTGTAGCCACACCCTCCTGCCTTGCTTGCCTATGATAAATATAACAATAGGCATACATATACGGTGAGGTGTCTGCATGCATAGGAATGTGGCTGCCCTCTGTACGCGGCTCCGCCCCTTTTTTTGTGGTCCGGAGGATCACACCCTACTTGTTTGCCCCACTGTCTCTTTTGCCCCCTTAAAGTTCAAGCCCCAATGGCAGCAGCTCATCCATGCACCCCCACTATTTTGGTCCCACTTCAACTTCCTGCCCCCCTATGTTGCAGAACCCAATGGCAACGGCTCCTCCATGCATCCCCATTATTTCCTGCCCCCCCTGGTGGTCACGCTGCCCCCAGATGCCACACATCCCTTTGCGCCAAGCCAAGGTGCCCTTGTGCCAGCAGAGCAGAGCAGCCATTTGTTGCACCCCCACCTGCACCAGCACCCTAACCCCCAGCACCCGATCCAGCAGCAGGGCCTTGCAGCTTCCGTGCAACAGCACCCTAACCCCCAGCACCCGATCCAGCAGCAGGGCTTTGCAGCTTCCGTGCACCAGCACCCTAACCCCCAGCACCCGATCCAGCAGCAGGGCCTTGCAGCTTCCGTGCACCAGCACCCTAACCCCCAGCACCAGATCCAGCAGCAGGGCCTTGCAGCTTCCGTGCACCAGCACCCTAACCCCCAGCACCAGATCCAGCAGCAGGGCCTTGCAGCTTCCGTGCACCAGCACCCTAACCCCCAGCACCAGATCCAGCAGCAGGGCCTTGCAGCTTCCGTGCAACAGCAACAGCAGCAGCAACAGCACCAGCCTTTGCTTGGCTTGTTGCGCTTGAGTGGGCAGCAGCAGCAGCAGCAGCAGCAACAGCAGCAGCAGCAGCAACAGCAGCAGCAGCAGCAGCAACAGCAGCAGCAGCAACAGCAGCAGCAGCAGCAGCAGCAGCAACAGCAGCAGCAGCAGCAGCAGCCTTTGCTTGGCTTGTTGCGCTTGAGTGGGCAGCAGCAGCAGCAGCAGCAACAGCAGCAGCAACTGGATCTGGAGCATTCGCTGCCAGACTTGCGACCTTCAACAGGCATGCAGGGGCAGCAGCAATCCCAACTCGTCACACAAGAGTCTCCACCAGGTAAGCAACTGAACGTCATCCAAGCCCACTTGCAACCCTATGACAGCGCGTCGCACGCACAGCCAGACAGTCTCTCCCTGCCAGACCAGAGCCACAAGCGCCCCCCTCATTCCTACCACCTTGCCCCCTCGCACGCTCCCAAACACTTGAGCAGCACACAAACAAGCACAGCCTCATCAAGGGAGGAAACTTATGAGACAGGCAGCCCCACGCGGTCCCGCAGCAGCCCTCGCGTTCAAGGGTATAATGGGGAGCAAGACACATCAGCGCATGCAAGCAGTTCAGTGCCTCCTCTAGAAGGTAGCAGCCGCCGCTTCCCTGGGTACACTGGGGTGCACGATGCTTCAGCGCATGCAAGCAGAGCGGTATTTCCTCTAGAAGGCAGCATTGTGCCCGTGAGCATCGATGCCACTGTCCCCCCCGCCCACCATCACCAGTGGGGCTCTTCAACCGAACCCCTCCAGCACAGACCCTCCGACCCATCATCCTTGGCAGAGCCATTTGATCCACTCCAGCCGACAGACCCCTCCAGGCTACCGACGCAACCTTCAGAGGGCAGGGATTACAGGTCTCCTGGATTCAGCACACAGCTCCCCCCCCAACCTCTCACCTCTCATCCCCTTGCCAGTGCTCCCTCTCCTATGAATCCAGCTCCAGGCGCTCAAGTACGCCCCCCTCCTGCTGCTGCTCATCGTGCTGAGCCCGCAGACCAAGACACCAGAGGAGCGGCAGCAATCTCTGCTACATCATCAGCAACTGCCCCGCCACCTCCACCATTCAATCCGGCGCTCAACCCAACACTCAAACAGCTGTCTTCTGCCCCACCCCTGGCCAATCCATCCCTGTCCTCCTCCCCCTCAGTCACTGCCACACTGCCTCCAGCTGTCCCTGCTTCACCATCAGCAACTGCCCCACCCCAGGCCGACCCATCCCTGTCCTCCTCCCCCTCAGTCGCTGCCCCGCTGCCTCCAGCAGTCCCTGCTTCACCATCAGCAACTGCCCCACCCCAGGCTGACCCATCCCTGTCCTTCTCCCCCTCAGTCGCTGCCCCGCTGCCTCCAGCAGTCCCTGCTTCATTATCAGCAACTTCCCCGCCGCCTTCACAAGTTCCAGCAACTACACCGCTGCTTTCTGCCCCAATCCAGCCTGACCCCTCCCTGTCCTCCTCCCCGTCAGTCACTGAAAACTCCAGCCTCTCTGGCCAAGAAGGTGAGCTGTGTCTCTCCACTGGGTTTCTCCCCAGGCAAAAAGGAAAGAGTGCTCCTGCACAGGAAATTTGATAGGATTGCATGGATGGATGATTGATAGGATTGCATGCATGGATGCAGGATCGCGAGACGAATGTGATTTGCAGGGCCTATCCTGTGTGTGGGGGAAAATATTAAAGGAAGCTCTGGCAACTGTGAGCTTCAGGTGACCCAGGGTGCATTGCCTAGGGGTGGACGAAATTGAGGTGGTTTGATGTACCTGATGCATGCTGATCAATGGGGCTGTACCCATGCAGCTTTGGACTCTGCAGACATGTTCAGTGCTGCCAGCATGCCGATCGGGCTTTTCAACTGCTGCATGCATGCTGATCAATGGGGCTGTGCCCATGCAGCTTTGGACTCTGCAGACATGTTCAGTGCTGCCAGCATGCCGATCAGGCTTTTCGACTGCTGCATGCATGCTGATCAGCTGCGATGCTTTCAAGCCGTCTGTGTTGTCTTCTGCCACAGAACTAGCTGCTTGGGCGTGTTGTCTCATGTCTCATGCCACGGAACCAGATGTGTGGAATGGATGCTCATGTCTCCTGCCACAAAACCAGCTGTGTGGGATTGCATGCTCATCCAAAGCATGCGTACACAATCGCAACGCAATATCTGAAGCGTAGAGAGGCTGCAGCTGTTCAATGTCCCACGCGCGATGTGTAACGTAGAAGGGCCCCATCTGTTCGACATGTCTGCACCATTGCATGATCAGAGCAGCATTGGTGGCACATGCATCCCACACCGCTAGTTTTGTGGCAGAGGACAGAAGGCCAACATCTGACTGCATATCGCATCTTCAGAGCAGCATTAGTGGTACGCGCATCCTACACCGCTTCAGATGCGGATGGGGATCAGGGCATGGTGCACATGATGGTTGCCGGTCTCACACACGCTGATTTGCTGATTCATTGCATGAGTGTAAACGTGCTTTGAACATGTAGACAATTTTCACACATAAGATATGTGCGCATTCACAAGGGCATGATGTGGTATCTAAGAAATGTTCCCAAGGTCCAAATATGCTGCGCACATTTATCAGGGCATGACGTGGCAGCTGACAAACATTCCCAAGATCCTGACGCCCCCCAGCTAGACCCTGAAGGAGAGGTGGTGCTCACGGTGACCCCGCCCTCCTTGCTGAGGAGGTAAGCATTCTACTTTGACTGGATCATGAGATGCGTTCTAATTGCTGTTTCAGGATCATAAGATGCGTTCTAATTGCTGTTTCAGGATCATGAAATGCTTTCTAATTGATGTTTCAGGATCATGAGATGCGTTTTAATTGATGTTTCATGCAGCAGAGTGCAAAAAGAAACTGAGGGAGAGGTGGCGCTCACAGTGACCCCACCCTCCTTGCCCAGGAGGTGAGGGTGTCAAGCCAATGCCATGTACCAGCTATGTATACACATGCTCAATATCCAACTCACTAAATGCAATGGGTGTCATCACACTTGTGAATATTGGGATCAGCATATAGCGCTACACCACATTTTCCATTGCTGTGTAGCATTAGATTATAATTGCGCTTCTTCCCAATGCCGCTCCCTATAGATCGGTATATAGCGTCATATGAGGGTCTTCGATAGCGCTGTTTAGCGCTACACGCGATGAGGCGCTATAAGCCAACGCCGATCCTTGATTATACACAGTGTTGTTCCGTTCAACGAACCCCGCACTTGATCAACTTCGAACTTTACATGCATCCTATCGCGTTGTAAGTCTCAGACCATCTGCTTATACATTAGGGCATTGGCTGACCCTGACCATCTGCAGGGGTGGCACGAGGCGGCGCTACAGCACCGCCAGCAGCACCGTCAGCATTGGACCCTCCGTTGCATCAGCAACCACCGCCACCACCACTACTGCACAGCCGCAAACCCAGCAACACCAGCAGCAGGAAGAGGTGCCATCAGACTCTGCATCTGTCACATCCAGGCCTCCCTCAGATGGACAATCACCTCTGCAGCAGCAGCAGTTGCAGCAGCAGCAGCAGCAGCAGCAGGTACAACCAGGCTCTACGCGGGTTACATCCGCTTCCGCTGTGAATGGGCAGCTGCCTCTGCAGCAGCAGCACCTGGAGAAGCAGGAGCAGCATGTCGGAGCTGGGGGGGGGGGCAGGGGTTGGGGCTCTTTTTTGCCGCGTGCCCTCACCGACTCCCAACAGCACCACAAGCCCACCCTTTTGCTACAGGCACCACAGGAGGGGCTTCAGCACACCGCCGATGCTGAATCACCACCACCAATGCCACACCACCCCCGTGAGCTCGCAGCACCCGCACCAGCCGTGAGTCAAGCAGCTGGTGGAACCTTGTGGAACCTGCACTTGTGGAACCTGTAGGGTTGGAACCTATACTTGTGGAACCTGTGGGGCTGTCCAATGCCATAGATGTGTGTCATACATTCCATGTTTGTCCTGTGAATTAGGTACGGGATGTTATGTAGAATTGGCCATCAGTAGTGACCCATGGTCGTGATATCAAAGCCTGCTCCATCTCAGGCTGCATCATCATCCGTGCCTGCAACACCACCTAAGCTTGCACTACCTTTGCCTGCACCTCTCATGCCTGCTTGAAATTTGACCGCACCACCTCTGGCTGCACCTCCTAAACTTGCACCACTTCTGGCTGCACCACCTAAGCTTGCACTACCTTTGCCTGCACCTCTCATGCCTGCTTGAAATTTGACCGCACCACCTCTGGCTGCACCTCCTAAACTTGCACCACTTCTGGCTGCACCACCTAAGCTTGCACTACCTTTGCCTGCACCTCTCATGCCTGCTTGAAATTTGACCGCACCACCTCTGGCTGCACCTCCTAAACTTGCACCACTTCTGGCTGCACCACCTGAGCTTGCACTGCCCTCGCCTGCACCACTTGTGCCTGCAAACCCACAGCCACATCTTCAGTACCTGCATGCAATTTAGCTGTACCACCCCTGGCTGTACCACCTGAGCTTGCACTACCCCTCGCCCGCACCACTCACGCCTGCAAACCCTTCTGGCAATGCCTTGCAGGAAGGCTCACAGCCCCAGAGCTCGCCCTCACTGACAGATGCATCACAACCCTTAGCCACTGCACCACCACCATCACCACAACCAGCTCTGCCGGTAGCAGCTTTGCCATCGTCATCGCCCGCACCCCTGAGACCCACCGAGCCAGCAGCAGCTCCTTTGCCCTCATCACCTCCACCGCCTCCCCCTCAGCAGCAGGCCGTGGCTGCATCACCAGCATCACCGGCCACTGCACCACCTCCATTAACAGCCACTGCACCACTGCCTTCAACGCCTTCAACGCGACCCGCCCAACAGGCAGCGGCACATCCATCTCTGCAGCCAGCGATATTACCGCACCAGATCCCAGGTGCTGCACCACCAGACTCAACACAGCAAATATCTGCATTGCCAGGCTCAGGACAGCAGGTCTCTGCGGCACCAGGCGCACCGCAGCTGATCTCTGGCCCACCAAGCTCACCGCAGCAGAGCTCTGGACCACCAGGCTCAGCACGGCAGAGCTCTGGACCACCAGGCTCAGGACAGCAGACCTCTGGACCACCAGGCGCGCCGCAGCAGTGCTCTGGACCACCAGGCTCACCGCAGCAGAGCCCTGGACCACCAGGCTCACCGCAGCGAGTCTCTGGACCACCAGGCTCACCGCAGCAAAACTCTGGACCACTAGGCTCCCTGCAGCAGATATCAGTTCCTCCAGGCTCAGCACAGGAGGCCTCTGCACCGCCAAGCTCAGCGCAGCAGATCTCTGGACCACCAGGCTTACCGCAGCAGACCTGCGCACATCCAACAGCACCACTCCCTGCACACCTGCAACCTGCGGCAGCACCGCTTCCACCAGCCCCGCACACGCGTAGCTTCCCGGTAACCCCACCCAAGCAACACCTGCAGGACACTGCCCTGTTGGCACAACCCTTGAACAGGGGCAGCAGCCTGCGGTCTGCCAGTGCTGCGCTTGCAGACATGTATGCTGCAGGTACGTGAACATGAGGTAGTTTGGTGGCATGTTCTGCCTCTGCAGCGGGTGTGAATGTGCAGGCTGCTGGAGCTTGAACAAGTGAAAAAGTCAGGGACTGTTTACCAGTGCTGTGCTCGCAGATGAGTGTGCTGCAGGTGCGCTGACATAGGTAATCAAAAATGCCAGGGTTTTGACTAGTAGGAAGTGCCACGCCTTGGCAAGATGTGCAAGCAGGCTGACAGGTAGGAAGTGCCACGCCTCAGCAAAAGGGGCGGGCAGGCTGACAGGTTGGAAACACCATGCCGTGTGATAGGCAGTGCATGGGTAGGGAGTGCCAAGCCTCAGCAAGAGGGGCAGGCAGGCTGACAGTTAAAAGCTGCTTGCAGACCAGCATACTGTATGTGCGCAAACTTTCATTAAAACTGCAAGGATAGAAGGCTCACATGGGCTGTAAGGAATACAAAGAAATGAAACAAACAAAATTAAGTTGGAAAAAGAACTGCAGGATTAAGAGGCTTACATGGGCTGGACTGTTCTGGTTTCGCTGCACATAGGGAAGTGAGCACAAATGAAGAAGCGAAAGAGGCTGCATTTTGGATTCACTGGAAGGGCCAGCTAGCATCAGCCTGCAATTGCTCAGACATTCAATGATCAAATGCCATGCATCTCCTGTGTCTCATGTGCATGAGTCTCGTATGCATGTGTCTGCCAAGCACCTCCTGTGTCTCGTGTGCATGTGTCTCTTATGCTTGTGCCTGCTATGCATGTGTCTCTTATGCTTGTGCCTGCTATGCATGTGTCTCATATGCATGTGTCTGCCATACACCTCCTGTGTCTCGTGTGCATGTGTCTCTTATGCACGTGTCTGCACCTTCTATGTCTCCTGTGTCTCGTCTGCATGTGTCTCGCTAGGTGTGGCAGCAGCAGCAGCAGCTGCAGCTGCGCCATGCAAGGCTTGTGGAGGATAATGAAGCAATGCAATGATGGAAACCTTCGGCAAAAGCCCTTCGATGACCAGAGGCCGAGCAGCTTTTCCGCCTGCAACTTTAAAGCCATGCGGAATTTCTGCATCATGCAGGGTGGAACACCAGCACCAGCGTCAAAACCATGCATCTCCTGCGTCATGGAGGGTGGAGCACCAGCACCTTCTGTGCATCTGCTGCTTCACTATCACCATTCATGCAGCTGCTGCGTCATGCAGGATGGAGCAGAGGCACCGACACCTTTACAATCCATGCATCTCCTGCGCCGTGCAGGGTGGAGCAGCAGTACCACCACTACCATTACCATGAATGCTCCCCCTGTGCCGTGCAGGGTAGAGCAGAAGCACCAACACCTTTACCATCCATGCATCTCCTGCGTCATGCAGGGTGGAGCAGCAGTACCACCACCACCATCACCATGGATGCTCCTCTTGTGCCTTGCAGGGCGGAGCAGAGGCACCGACACCTTTACAATCCATGCATCTCCTGCGTCATGCAGGGTGGAGCAGCAGTACCATCACCACCATCACCATGGATGCTCCTCTTGTGCCTTGCAGGGCGGAGCAGAGGCACCGACACCTTTACAATCCATGCATCTCCTGCGTCATGCAGGGTGGAGCAGCAGTACCACCGCCACCATTACCATGAATGCTCCCCCTGCGCCGTGCAGGATAGAGCAGGAGCACCAACACCTTTACCATCCATACATCTCCTGCGTCATGCAGGGTGGAGCAGCAGCACCAACACCAGTCCCATGGCGAGCCCCCCTCGAGTCAGCTCATCAACTCGATCTGAGTTTGGTGGCGAGTTCGCACTCTGGCCTGCGTTGGCTGCACGAAAGGATGTGCCCACCTTTGCTGCAACCGCCAGTCCCTCTGATCAAAGGACCAGGAGCAACGCTGGCCCTGCCAACGCCGCCAACACTGCTGCCACATTGCATGGGCTCCCTCCTGCACACACAGACCGTGGGATGCTGACAACACAGGCGTTCGGCAAAGGTGCACAATCATTTGGTTCTTGGATCTTTTGGTGTGTCTTGCTGGGCTTTTGTTCTTGATCCTTGCCTTGCTGGGCTTCTGTTCTTGGATGTGTGCCTTGCTGGGCTTCCGTTCTTGGATCTGTGCCTTGCTGGGCTTCCGTTCTTACATCTGTGCCTTGCTGTGGAGAAAAGCGTATTGCCCACGCTTGCTGGGTCTCCATTTTTGGATCTGTGCCTTGCTGGGCTTCCGTTCCTGGGTCGTTGCCATGTTGGGCTTTGGATGGGCCACTCTTGCCTGGCCGCTCTGGGCTTGTGCTGCTTTGCTGCCTTTGCCCGCATTGCTGTGCATGTTGCCTCACTGGGCTTCTGTTGTGCCATTCCAGGGCTTGTACTGTGCTGCTGTAGTACTCAGCGTGCTCACTCAAATTGGGGGTCAACTCACCTGGCTCTCCTCTGGCTTGCCTGGCTCATCTGGCCCTTATTTGGCTCTCCTTTGGTACATGAAGCTCATCTGGCTCTCATCTGGCTCCTTAGGGACGTGGAGGTCATCTGTGGCTCATTAGGGACGTGAAGGTCATCTGTGGCCCATTAGGGACGTGAAGGTCATCTGTGGCTCATTAAGGACGTGGAGGTCTTCTGTGGCTCATTAAGGACGTGAAGGTCATCTGTGGCTCATTAGGGACGTGAAGGTCATCTGTGGCTCATAAGGCATGTTTGTATTACCTGCTTCTAGAACAGTGGATGTGCAGTAACGGTGATGCAGCAGTGAAGGTCATCTGTGGCTCATTAGGCATGTTTGTATTACCTGCTTCTAGAACAGTGGATGTGCAGTAACGGTGATGCAGCAGTGAAGGTCATCTGTGGCTCATTAGGCATGTTGTATTACCTGCTTCTAGAACAGTGAATGTGCAGTAACGGTGATGCAGCAGTGAAGGTCATCTGTGGCTCATTAGGCATGTTGTATTACCTGCTTCTAGAACAGTGAATGTGCAGTAACGGTGATGCAGCAGTGAAGGTCATCTGGCTCATCTGGATTATCAATGAAAGAATGAATGAATGAATGAATGAATGAATGGGCTTCTAAGGGCGCAGCAGCATGGGCCTTTGCAGCCGCCAACCCCTTCTGCTGTTTTTTCTTTTCCTGCCCTCCAGCCCCTTCTGCTGCGTCCTTTCTCCCCTTTCTGCAGGCGCCTCTGCTGCCGCCAGCCCTGCTTTTACGCCCTTCCTGCTGTTTTCCTATTACTCGGTCCTACTCCCAGCACCTTGCTGCGTCCTTTCTCCCCTTTCTGCAGGCGCCTCTGCTGCCGCCAGCCCTATTTTAAGCCTTTTCTGCTTTTTCCCCTGTTACTCAGCCCTACTCCAAGCACCTTGCTGCTTCCTTTCTCTACCTTCTGCAGGCGCCTCTACTGCTGCCAGCCCTACTTTGAGCCTATCCTGCTGTCTTCCTGTTTCTCAGCCCTACTCCCAACACCTTGCTGCTTCTTTTCTCTACCGTCTGCAGGTGCCTCTGCAGCCGCCAGCCCCACCTCCAGCCCCTTGCGCTGGCGACCAGGTGGGCGCGCCAACCCCTCTCGCGATTCCTCCTCAAATGCTGCCACCACCTCCGCTGCCGCGCCTGCTCCGCCAAATTCACTGCCGCAGCCACACTCCCAGCGCCAAACAAACAGCCCCAACAGCAGAAGGTCTAGGTTGAGCCCACCTACCAGCCCCTCACGTGCACAGCGCGCCCACCAAGGACTTGCTTTGGCTGCTGGAGACAGGGCGGGTGTTGAGGTGCAAGGAGGGGTGCTTCTAGGCGGGGAGACGGCTCCCTCCCTGGCTGTACACCAGGGTGTGAGAGAACACGGGGGCAGCAACAGGGGGGCTGGCAGCAGGAGTGTGAGGAGCAGCGAAGGCGGGGGCATGGAGGGGGTAAGAGGGAATGCAACTGGGGCTGGCGATGGGCAGCCTCCCAGGAAAGGGGGCAGCGTGAGGGAGGAGGCACCAGCCAACCCCAGGAGTAGTAGAGGGGGCAGCATGAGGGAGGATGGCAGCAGGAGTGTGAGGAGCAGTGAGGGAGGGGGCAGCAGCCAACCCCGCACTCCCTCCAAGGCCTCACGCGCAGCCAGTTTTGCTGCGATGTCAGGGGCGGCTGGCGTGGGTGCGTTCGCGCTGCTTGGCCGCCTGCTGTCTCCTGGAGCAACAGGTGTGTGGGTGTGTGCGTGAGTGTGGGTGTGGGTGTGGGTGTGCGTGTGTGTGTGTAGGCGTTTAGGTATGGGGAGGGGTGTATGGTTGTGGCCATCTGCTGTCCATTGCAGCAATTTTACATGGTTGTGTAGGTGTGTAGGTGTGGGTGGGTGTGTAAGGGATGTGTGTACCTTGAACAAGCCGGTGGCGTTGGCTGCCTGCTGTCTCCAGGAATTTGTATGGATGTATAGCCGTGTGCTGTCCCCAGGAACAGCAGGGAGGTGTGGATGTGGGTGAGGGCTGCCTGCTGTCTCCAGGAATGTGTATGGATGTATAGCCGTGTGCTGTCCCCAGGAACAGCAGGGAGGTGTGGATGTGGGTGAGGGCTGCCTGCTGTCTCCAGGAATGTGTATGGATGTATAGCCGTATGCTGTCCCCAGGAACAGCAGGGAGGTGGGGATGTGGGTGAGGGCTGCCTGCTGTCTCCAGGAGTGTGTATGGATGTATAGCCGTATGCTGTCCCCAGGAACAGCAGGGAGGTGGGGATGTGGGTGAGGGCTGCCTGCTGTCTCCAGGAGTGTGTATGGATGTATAGCCGTATGCTGTCCCCAGGAACAGCAGGGAGGTGGGGATGTGGGTGAGGGCTGCCTGCTGTCTCCAGGAGTGTGTATGGATGTATAGCCGTATGCTGTCCCCAGGAACAGCAGGGAGGTGGGGATGTGGGTGAGGGCTGCCTGCTGTCTCCAGGAGTGTGTATGGATGTATAGCCGTATGCTGTCCCCAGGAACAGCAGGGAGGTGGGGATGTGGGTGAGGGCTGCCTGCTGTCTCCAGGAGTGTGTATGGATGTATAGCCGTATGCTGTCCCCAGGAACAGCAGGGAGGTGGGGATGTGGGTGAGGACTGCCTGCTGTCTCCAGGAGTGTGTATGGATGTATAGCCGTATGCTGTCCCCAGGAACAGCAGGGAGGTGGGGATGTGGGTGAGGGCTGCCTGCTGTCTCCAGGAGTGTGTATGGATGTATAGCCGTATGCTGTCCCCAGGAACAGCAGGGAGGTGGGGATGTGGATGAGGGCTGCCTGCTGTCTCCAGGTATGTGTATGGATGTATAGCCGTATGCTGTCCCCAGGAACAGCAGGGAGGTGGGGATGTGGGTGAGGGCTGCCTGCTGTCTCCAGGAGTGTGTATGGATGTATAGCCGTGTGTTGTCCCCAGGAACAGCAGGGAGGTGGGGATGTGGGTGAGGGTGGGTGTGTCAGCTTGTTGATGCAGATGAGGACGTGAGCATGGACGCGTTGTTGGTTTGTGCATGCGTGTGCGCTTCAGGATGTGGGCATGGGTGCATGCATGTGCACATTGATGAGGGGGGGAGGATGTGCGCATCGGCTGGTGCATGCATGCATACGCACACTTGTGGAGAGGAGGCTCCCAGCCGACCTACATGTGTATGTATGCATACATGTGTACTTGTGCTCTTTTGCATGAGCCTTCTGTCACAAGCGTGTGTCAAGGGTGGCCCTCAAATTAAAAAGGGGGGCCAACTATGGTTTGATAAACAGAAAAGGTGAAAGAGCTCACACTTCTCCCTCAAACCTGCTCAAATCACTAATCATCTAGTTCCATTCCATAACACCTCGTGCCCCCAGAGGGATGCAAGACTGGGACTCTGATCCATAGGGAAGCCTCTATCTCATGATGTTAACATGGGGGCTCCTGCTCATGGGCTGCCCAGATGCTTCCCGCTACTTCAGTTACGCAGCCTGCGTGCTGCTTTAGAAGCCTGGAATTTAAAGCCTACAAGCTTCTGTTACGACCTGCTTCAAAAACACAGGCTGCTCTGACGGGTGTATGCTGCCATTTGGTAGGGTCAGCTTAACAGCAACTAGTGTTGTCCTGATGCGCAAGGGGTCATGCACAAGGGGTCATGTTCAGGGAGAAAGGTGCATTGGCCCTGTGATTACATCCTTGTAGACATCTTTGTTTCATGGCACAAGGATTTGTGTTAGCATCTCAGCAGGTGCTGACTGCAGGCCAGCAACCAAGCATGAAAAAAAGGAAAGGAAAGAAAAGGCTATGCCAGCCAATAAGGTTGTGCGTGGTGAGGTTTCCCGAACAGTGAGCTCGCAAGAACCTCACTGCAACTTTTGGCAAGGGTCGAGCATCCGGAGACCATTTGCCACTGTGATCCTGTGATCGTGGGGGTCACCATTTGGCACTGTGATGGTACAGTGTTATCCGCTGATCATGAGGGTCACCATTTGGCACTGTGGTCGGTGATTCTGTAGGTCACTATTTTGGTCATTGTGGTCCGGTGATTCTGTGGGTCACCATTGGCCATTGTGATTCTGTGGGTCACCGTTTGTCCCTGCAAAATTGTCATTCCATAGGTTCCCATTTGTCACTGTTACCCTGTGGTTTTGTATCTTACCATTTGTTACCATGATCCTGCAATACTGTATAGGTACTGGCAGTGGCAACAGCAGGGCCAGGAGTGGCAGGCGCCGGTCTCCAGGACCTTCCAGCAACGAAGCAGGCAGGCAGGCGGCCAGAACCTGGGAGGATGTGAGGTTTGAGGCGATGGAAGCAGATTTGGGAGGCCTGAGACGACCTCGATAAGGCTTTGAGGCCTGTGGTTGTGTAAGGCTTCTCAGGCCTGATACGGCTGCGGTAAGGTGGTCAGGCTAACTTCAAGTTTCAAGCATGGGTTATGTAAGGTTTCTCAGGTCTGTGGGTTGCAGTCTGATCATGGGATTTATTGTTCATTCTTATTTTGCTCTTCCTTTCCGTGTTGTGAACTTGGGTTCATTTTGAAGGAGCGCAGCTTTGCCTTGGCACTGTGGAAGCACTCTGTTGGGGCTATGCTTGCCTGAGAGCATTCTCGTAGATTTCGGACACAGGTTTCCCGCATTTCATTGGTGGCTACTCATTCATAACTTTTTGATTTCTAGTGACGAGCGTGTCTATCATTCCGGATTGGTTAAACCAGGTCCCCCATCAGACTCGTTCATCATTCCACATGGCATCATTCATCACTTTTTTAATGGCACCATTCATGATATTAATGTTTTTGGTGGCGTCTGTTAGGTCTTTGTACTGGTCTTGAATTCATGCCTATGATTGCCTTTGACAAAAATAGAAAAATATGTTGCTTCTGCACCAATAGAGGAAAAGAAGACACATTAACTTGAATGCGTCGTGAGTCCCCTCCATCACAAAGCTAAAGAGCAAAAAAAGCTAGCGGGGATCTGGAGGGTTACTGGAAGCACCCGGCTCCAAAGCCTGGCTGTGAAAACCATCTCGTTTCTGATAGCTGCCTAGTGGAAGCAAATGTTTACAGGATGGGCATAGAGTATAAGCGCAGGGTTAGTATCCCATTGGTGGCCCAAGGCTTAATTTTCTGACTTGTTGAATGAAACCTGGAACACCGTTTCTTGTACAAAAGGATGCAGGCAGCGCGGGCTGTCTGGCCCAGCATGACCTGCACATCACTGAGCAAGTCTCTAATCACATCATTCCTCATTAGATTTACAGGTTTACCTCATTAGGGTGTAAAACCTCGGCAGTCTTCAACCACATTATACCTCTTTGACCCCAGTAATCCTGACCAAGCTTGACACAACTCCAACTGCCCTGACACAATCTTGGTCACTCCTTGCCCTGCTATCCAAATAGACCACCCACTTCCCCCTCACGTCAGTCACTCTGCAGTGTGAAAAGGGTTTACAAGGGTTTACAAGGGTTTACAATGGTGGCCTACAGCCCGAGACTCTGGCTGATCGGTCGCTGGTGAAACATGCTCAACCAGCATCAGATTTGAGACCTAGTTTGAAACCAATTGACATGTTTGAACTCAGATGTGAAACACCAAAATCAAGACAAGAGAGAGCGCCTGAAACTCCGAGTTTGAGCACCAAGTTTAATCTGTGACAGGAGATACAAGAGGCAATGAGACGGTCAGGACGCAGTTCCACGGAAGCTCTGGCACACACTCAAGTGTGAAAAGTAACAAAGAGGTGATGAGCAGCACGATTCCAGCCGGGCAACTCATGAATTAAACATTCAAAATCGCCAGATCCACTAAATTGAAATCAAACACTGAAGGTACGAGGCCTGGTGCCCAGCTAGGTTCCTCGCAGCAACAACATAATGAACTGAAACAACTTCAAGGTGCCGAGCTTCAGCCAGACTCTTCGGCTGATCGGCCTGTGACTGGTCATTGCCGGTCAACATAATGTCCATAAGCTCAAAAACAAACAAACAAGTTTGTTGTTATGTTGCAAAACATCTCACAGCCAGGTTCTGGAGCGGGGTGCTTCCAGTAACCCTAAAGATCCCCATTAGCTTTCTTCTTTGTAACTTTGTGGTGGAGGAGGCTCACGGCTCTTCTGAGCCAATGTGTCTCCTTTTCCTTAATTGATGTAGGGAGGGTTGCCTCTGCCTACGTAGTTTTTCTTTTTCTTTCTGCAAGAGGATTTTATACACAGCCTGGACACTGGCTTGTGGTTAATAAGTTTGCTCCATTGAAAATCACCAGAGAAACAATTAAACAGGTAAGCATGCTTTCTCCTCAGAGCAAAACGTCTGCGTCTCTGCACACCAAAAGAGAATGAGCCTCATCTTGAATTTCATCACAAGAACAACGATAACACAAAAGAGCGTTCCGAGTATCCCAAGCCGCTGTCTCCACCTTCAGTGTGTGTGTCCTAAGGGTTACAAGGGAAAAAGGCCTCAGTCAAGACGTTTGACTGCTAGCCTGTTCATAATGGCAAAGTTATGAAAGAAAAATTGAAGTTTGTTGTTAGAAAGACTGTGTATTATGAAAATGTAAAGGAGTGTTCTTTGTAGCCCATGCATGTAAGTGTACAAAAAAAACCTTGCCAAGAACAAGGGGAAAAAATTCCACTGCTGTTTGTATGGCAAAGCAACGGCAAATGAACATCAGGAGTTTTCCAGGACCAACCGGCTGCCCTAAGACTGAAGCGGCTAACATTCCTCATGACATGATGTTGAGATGAATCCAAATGCATGTGCCGTGGTAAACGGGCGGGGGCACGTACATTGTGGTAAAAAGGCACTGCAAAAAAGAGACTGATCACTGATCACTGAAAAACTGGCAGTTGCCAGCTTACTATCACTTATGATAAGTGTCATCATACACTGAATCATACTATGCGTGTGATCATACTATAAGTGCCACTGAGTGATGACAGTGTCACCAGAAATAAGACTAACAGTCCAAGTTTTGCCACGTCTCTATCCTGCCCATACCCTGAATCATTAGAAAAACTAGGGATTGACCCCCAGAGGTGTACCAAACTTGCAGAGGCGGACAACTCCCCTATATCGCTAAACATGCTCTTTCCTGGGCTTTTTTGTCGAATCTAACCATGCCAACTTGGGCGGGATGGTGCAGCAGACTCTCGTCATGACAATGGGCATTGAAACATTTTTAAACATTAAAAGAAAGAAAGAAAAAGAAAAGAACGCAGGCAGTGAAAATGCTCCCCACATCAACTAAGGAAAAGAGGATACCTAGAGCCGAGGCACTGTGTATCCCCTTCACCAAGAGAAACAAAAGAAAAAAGTCAACGGGGATCAGGAGTGTTACTAGCAGTAGCCCATGCCCGATCTTGGTGACGAGAGTTAAGAGGGGTCTTCTTTAGAGCGCGTCTGGTGCTGGACAGTTTATAAGCGTACTGGGCGGAATGGGCATGAAGCTTCAGAGCAAGCCTGGTGGCTGTATGAGTGTAAAGACCAAGCTTTTTAAGAGGCTCCAGGGTGTGGGTCCTTTGTCCCCCCTTCTTTTCTCTCTGTACATCAATGATATGGGCAGAGAGATAAGTGAGGGCATTGAGGGTGCTGTGACTGGTGATAGAGTGAATGGTGTGTCCCACATGATGTACGCTGATGACCTTGGATTAACTACGAATGACCCTGGTGAAATGCAGAAGATGCTGGACAGACTCCGTGTGTATGCCCAGAGAAAAGGGTTGACTGTAAACACAGCTAAGTCAGAGGTGGTGCACTTCAACAGTACGTCTGTCTCTCCTCTGCAGAATCCTTTTACGTATGATGGAGTGGTTCTTCCAGAGAAGGACAGGTTCAAATATTTGGGAGTGCTGTTGGATAAAAAGATGGATTTAAAGGTAGCTGAGGAGCATGCGGTGCGGCCTTATATGGCTGCACAGAGAAGGATTTCGGAGTTTGCCAAGGGTCATGACCTGAAAAACAGGCCTCATGCTATGCTCTGGTTGTCCAAGGTGTATGGCATTCCTGCTGGGATGTATGCGTGCCAGGTGTGGGGAACTCATTACTTGAGAGAAGGCAGTGAGTTTGAGAGTCAATTGCAGAAAAGACATCTGTGTTCCTTGAGGCGCATTCTTGGAGTAAAGAACAGTACTACAAATTGGCCGGTGTTGAGAGAGTGTGGCCAGGAGCCTCTGCAGTTCTTCTGGTTCCGTGCCTCCATCAAGTTTTTTAATAGCATGCTTGACTCCAATAGTGAAGTCTTGCGTCGTGTGCTGAGGGCTGATTTAAGTCTGGCTTCTTTTGATTCCTCTTGCTGGGCTGCTGAAGTCTCTAATGCTTTTGGTGGGATGCGGAATGGTGATTCGTTCAAACAGAACATGCTGAGAGCTGAGAAAATCCCCGTGCAAGAGTTCATTGGTGATTTGCGATCCAGACAGCAGAAAGTGTGGAGAGGGGCCGATGTTTTTTGTCCTCGTGCAGTTAACAAGAAGGTAGTGACGTACCATAAGTGGTGTGGGAATTCTGAGAGTGGTCCCAGAGGTGCTCCTTTTTGTATCCCCTCGTATCTGTTCAAGGATTTGGACAAGCATGTTTTGAGAAACATTAGCAGATTTAGATTGCGTGCTCATCACTTGAGAGTGGAGTCTGGTAAATGGCTTGGGGGTTCAAGTATCTGTGATAAGTGTGAGTGTGGGGAAGTCCAGGATGAAAAACATGTGCTTTTCTTTTGCAAATGTACTGAGGTGCGCGAGCTACGCACGAGATACAAGGACCTTTTTGAGGAGATGTTTAAGACTTTGCGTGTGTTTGCTCCGCCTTCAAACGCTGACTTTATTCCATTCTTGGCTTGCCATCATACTATCACTGATTCTGAAATCAATGCTTTCATAAACCAAGACTCATACAGACTTCTTAGATTTGTGTCAGACTTGGTCTCAATTTTTGATACTGGTTGAGCTTGTTTCACCAGCTGCCATCAGCCAGAGTCTCGGGCTGTAGGCCACCATTGTAAACCCTTGTAAACCCAGGGTGTGGGGGGTGTAGGATGACCCCTCACACATTAATAAGTTTACTAAAAAAGAAAAAGCGGAGTACCTCGAATCACTCTCCTGGCCTCAGATCACCCCCAAAAGGCCTGCAGCTCCACCCTGGGACCAATGCTTAATTACCTAAAAAGGATGTCTCTAAACACTTTTGTCTTGGATCAGTCTGTTGTCATTAACAGATTTTAACGGGTTTGTCATTGTATAGTCAAACCCATAGTATGGAATCGGAAAATTGCTGACCACATTGTTAAAGATAAGAAAATAATGTCTAATGCCATTCATTTCAATCCCAATTTTCCGCTCAGCTGCCCATGTAGGCAGGTATAGGGATGTTACCTTATCTCAATCGACGGAGTGTTCTCACTACCTGTGTGGTTATTATTTTTCTTAAAGTCCCACCAATGCCCAGTAGAATGGCTTTTGAAAATTACAACTTTCCAGAAAATGTTCATGCAGAGGTCTGCATGCTGCTGCTGTGCTGCCTACAACTGTTGACCAGGTCTTGTGTCTTTGCAATGCATGATTTCGATCACGTGCGAATGCTGCTGGCTTGCATTCACTTGATGAAGCTGTTTTATGCACGTAAGTCCTATCCTTAGCTAGCTCAGACCAGAACGAGGTTTTGTTGAAGTCCTCGCTAGCTTGCAGATTACAGCTGGGGAACCTTAATTGAATGCTTCAGCGCTTTTGCAACGCAATGTAGATTTCACCTTCTGCTTGATAAATCAGGTGTATTTAACATGCTTGAATGCCAAGATTATGTTTCCTAGAAGCGGACAGCGACCAAGGAACACCTTCACTCGCCTGTGTAAGATTACACAGTTGACGTGCTAGGGAAGTTCAGAAACAACACCTGTGACCTGAGCAAGGGAATTATATTAAACACACTAACTCTGCGTGGAAGCATCATGATGATAAAAAGTGTTTCATAGCTGTGCAAACTGCTGACTTCAGCTAGCAGATAAACCATGCTGCTGATGCAATCATCCAGGCCAAAATTCCTCCATGAAGAGTCCCCCAAAAATCCGTCAGCCAGCCATACGCGAGAAGACCAGCATCGCCCTTTACTGCTGTTCCATAGCTGGACTGCTTTAGCTGGTTTCCTTACACCTGCAATAGCCAGACGCTGAAAGGCAGCAAACCAGCACGTGCCAAGGAAACACCCAACAGTTAGCGCTGACAGGCAGCATGTAAGCTCTGTGTAGCCTAGATCGATTGGCGCATGAAAAATGTTGTCTTGGAAGACAGGTCGTACTAAAGATAGTAAGGTGTGTAACTGCTGACAGTAGCCCCAAAGCTCCTGCGCCATTCAAGCTCCCTGCAAGGCCTCATCCGGGTCACAATTCTGACGAGCACGCTGCAGGCACCCAGCATCTACACCCCTCAAACCCTGTTACATCAGGCCCCCCCTCTAACGCCAGCCCCTCCTATGTCCCAATCCCTGTAACACCAGGCTTTGTTGCATGCACCCAGCACCTGCAAGCCCCTCCTCCAATCCCCCTAATCGTGGTCAATCTATTCCTTGGTTGCGGACAACCTATTGATCGTCACCATGAGGAAGGGTTGGTCGCGGGAGGGCTGTTAAAGGTACGCGACCATCAGGGGGGCAGCAGCTGCACCTGCTGCTGGTGGGGTTCGCGTGCACAGGCAGCAATAGGGTGGCCATAAGATGCTGCTACTCTCAATAGTAAGCACGAGGGGGTGGGGGGCGTTGGAGGGCTGCATATGGGTTGCGTGCCACCATTGGAGGTGCAGCAGCTGCACCTGCTGGTGGGGGTCGTGCGCCATAAGCAGCAGCAGGGTGGCCGTAGGGTGAGGCTGCCGGAGGTCTGAACGGTGCTGCCATTGGGGCAGAGGCGGCGGGGGGCATCATTGGGGGGCCACCATAGCCCCTGTGTACAAGTACGCAAGCAGCAGTGCCGTGAGCGTGACCATAGGGAAGGAGGAAAGGAGGAGAGAACTTGCGCACACGCAACAGCATCCATGCCCACCAAAACAACAGCCAGAAGACCGCAGACAACGGCCATGACTCTGGGTCCCAAGCATGGCTGACTGATCCATGATCAAGTCCCAAGCATGGCCGTTGAATTTTTCTAAAGTCCCAAGCATGACCGATAATTTATCAGTGATAATTCATGAGTGATAAACCTCTGTACTGCAGCCGACAAAGATAGCTTGCTGAGGGAGGGGGACTGTAACTGTCAGCGATGCTTAGGGACACGTGGCTGTGTATTTCTAACTCATCAATGTTGTGTATGTGTGTGTATGTTTGTGTAGTTTGTGTGTTTGTATTGTGTGCGTGCTTGTGTCATGAATGTTTTGGGCTGCGCCTGGGCGGTACATGGGTTTACATTGGTAACCTGCTCTGTATCGGCTACATCCCGAATCTCTAGCTGATCGGTTGCTACGCGTGGGCGGTGCACACGCCTCATCCATTAGGACATACCATACAGACAAAGTGTGCCCATTGGAGGCACAGCTGCTCAAGGGACACACAGCTCCCCTTGTTTGCAAGCTGCCTGGCTGCACGTTGTGGCGGTCGGGATCCTGCCCTTTCCTTAGTATAAAGCTCGAGGTGTTTACCGCTTGCGTAGCTTTTCCTTTTCCTTTTTGCACCTATAGGCTAGCAGTCGGTCGTCTTGACTGGAGGCTTTGCCTTTGTTCCTGTAACAACCTACAACCTGGCTGGGCAGCACAACTTGCAGCACACACAGAGAGGATAAGACAAGGAGTGCGGCCTGTACACAGATCCTGTGCAAAGTACGTTTATCACACCAAAGCACACAGAGAATTATCACCTGCCGCCGTATCCGCCCATTGGAGCAGCAGCAGGAGGCCTGTAGCCGGCGGCCATAGGGGGACGCATAGCTGAGAAGAATGATCTGGGACCGCCTGCAGCCGGAGGTGCAGCACCTGCGTGTGCACACAGCCCCACACTTGTGTCCATGAAGACGCTGTCCGCACGGGCGCAGAGGCAGCTGTGAGACGTGCTTGCAACGCATGCCAGCTGACATCCATAGCGAGAAGTTAAACAGTCAACAACAGGTGTGTCAAACTAAGTGTGAGCACCAGCATGGAAAGATGCTTCACAGGCGACAGACAGTTTGGTCAAGTTCACCATGTGCGCATTACGTGTGGCTCAAGGAGGCACATTTGGCTCAAATTGACACAGGGCTCACAGAGGCACATATGGCTCAAATTGACACAGTGGCTCACAGAGGCCCCCGACTGACTGACAGTGGCACACAGGGGCTCATTTTGGCACATACGTAGGGTTGGCCAGCTCAATGTGTATACACACACACAAATAAATAAATGAATGAACAAATAATTTATTGCATTTCACTTGCCAAGTAGCTGATATGTACGGCGTATTGAAACGGAATTGGCCAACCCTACACATCTGGCTCAAAAAAGTTACACAGTGGCTCAACAGTGACACCCGTGGCTCACAGAAGCACGGCCAGCAACAACGGGCCTTCCGCTGTCATTTGCTGCTCACAAGGTTTTGAGCAGCCTGCAGATGTTTGTTCAAGGCAGCTCTGCAAGACTTCCCTGGTTGACCAGCAGGCCCACCATCAGCCACGAGGCCATGCACACCGACGCCACGTCCCCATGAATCATGTAGCTCGAGTGTGGACTCACGATGATTGGACTCCAAATGCTGGAGACACTGCCAACCCGGTGGCACGACAGGCACCCACCATCAGCCACGAGGCCATGCACACTGATCCCGCCTTCCCAGCCACATCCTGTGATTCTTAGCTAGATCAAGGGCACACACTAAGAATGCCTCTCAGTTGCTGAAGACACTGCCCTCCTGGCGGCACAACAGGCCCACCTAAAGCAATGGGTCCTTGGGCAAGCACACTGCCCCTCGCCATGGAGACTGCAAGTCGCCACATGCAAAGTGTGCATACTCCACACAAAAATGGAGCTGGAACTGAAAATGTGCTTGGCACAAACTCAGACATCGAGCAGGCCATCACGCACACCATGCAAATGTCAACCAGGAATGGGATATAATGAAGCTCAAACTCGCATCAACCCACGGCACACATGGTGCAACCAAGTGGCAGCGCTTTGTGCTTCATTTAAAATATAAACGTGCTTGGACATGCATAGGGTCGACCAATTCGACATACATATGGGCCATACATTTTGCACTTGTCCTGCATAACAGGACTGGAATAAATGGCATGCATGCAGACCTTGCCAGCCTTACAACGACATGCACCGCCTTTTACCCCTCCATCTTATGTCAACACACATCACACCCACCATGCTCAAGGGAGCTTCAATGAGCTGAAGAAATCAATGCTAAGGAGCTCCAATGAGCTGGAGAAAGTTATGACCACATGATCATGGTTACCATCACTCGATCACTGACAGTAAGGAGCTTCAATGAGCAGGATAAAAATCATGAGCAGTGAGGGCAACAACAGACCTGGTGGGCCATAACCCGGGTATGGGGATACAGTTGTGGGTATGGGGACACAGCAAACAACAGACCTGGTGGGCCATAACCCGGGTATGGGGATGCAGCTGCTGCCTGTCGAGGGTCCCTCATGTTGCCGCGCCCTCCATAAACTGGGCCTGCAAGCAAAACACAAACCGCAAATTCCCTTGAAAAAGTAAACTGGGTATGGGGATGCAGCTGCTGTCTGTCAAGGGTCCCTCATGCTGCCGTGCCCTCCAAAGCTGGGCCTACAAGCAAAACAAACAAGTGCAATTGAAGAGCCACAGCCTCGCCCTCCTTGCCCTTTGCAAGCCAGGCCTGTCCAGGCTGAAGAGCAAAATCTCAATTGTAAGGATACAGGAGGAGTAAGGATGAGCGGCCACTCACTTTGTAGCATTCTATCTTACTCGTATGATCTCATACATGGGTATAACCTTACTTGCTTGAAGGCACAGCAGTGCACATGAGTTGCTTGAGGGCACAGCAGTGCACTTGGCAGCCATGTGCTTTGTGGCTAGCACCTGCCAGGCCTCACAACAGCCTTGCCCTCCACAAACCGAGCCTTTGCAAACAAACACAAACAAGGAGGTGAAGAAGCAAGCATAGCAAGCTTGAGCTGAGCTGCATGCGCAAGCAATCAAGTTCTGAGGGGGCGAAGAAGCAAGCACTGCAAGCTTGTGGTGAAGCCTGAGTGCCTGCTAATTAGGAAACTTTTCCTTGATGCCCGCAGCTAGACCTGACTTGTGCAGTCTTTTCTTTTCTTGATTTCAGCTGCATACTACTACCTGCCTTTCACCCACAGTACGCTCACCACCAGCAGGGTCTTGCCTATCCCCACACCCAGCAGTGCAGGTGGAGACTGCCCTGCCAGTTGCAGGACGCCATTGCCAGTCGCCACAGCGCACACACAACCACAACCATACGCACGCGCGCGCGCGCGCGCACACACACACAGACACACACATGCAAGCGGAACCATTACTGGCGACCTTGCATGGGGTGCAACTTCGCCAACACACACACACAAATGCATACCCCAAACATGCACTCCTAGAATGCACCAGGTGCAGGTGCTCCACAGCCTGCATTTTTTGCAGGCGGAGCTATCACTGATGGTCTTGCATACGGTGCAACTCTGCTGACACACACCCATCCCCAAAACATGCATTCCTACACACACACACACACACACACACACACACACACACACACACACACACACACACACACTAGGTGAAGGTGCTCCAAAGCCTTGCTGCAAAGGGTACATCTCCCCCATACACACATACACACCCAACACATGCATCCCTACACACGCACCAGGTGCAGGTGCTCCGTAGCCTGCATACCCCGCAGGCGGAGCCATCGCCGGCGGCCTTGCATAGGGTGCTGCTCCACCCACGGGTCGAGGCATCATGCCTCCGGGACCTGGGACCATGGGAGCCATACCATAGCTGCCCCGCCCTGCTGCAGCAGCTGCTGCTGGGCCGGGCATCATCATGCCAGAGCCTCGTCCTCCTCGTCCTGCCAACCATACATTGGGTTTGAGTCGTGAAATACCATTTTTGGTCGTTGGTCGAGTGTTTGTGTGTGTGTGTGTGGGGGGGGGGAGGGGGCCATGCCATAGCTGCCCCGCCCTGCTGCAGCAGCTGCTGCTGGGCCGGGCATCATCATGCCAGGGCCTCGTCCTCCTCGTCCTGCCAACCATACATTGGGTTTGAGTCGTGAAATACCATTTTTTGTCGTTGGTCGAGTGTTTGTGTGTGTGTGTAAGGGGGGGGGGGGGGGGGGCCATGCCATTGCTGCCCCGCCCTGCTGCAGCAGCTGCTGCTGGGCCGGGCATCATCATGCCAGGGCTTCGTCCTCCTCGTCCTGCCAACCATACATTGGGTTTGAGTCGTGAAACACCAATTTAGGTCATTAGTCAAGTGTGTGTGTGTTGGGGGGGGGGGGGGCATGCCGTAGCTGAGCCACGTCCTGCAGCTGCTGCTGCTGGGCCAGGCATCATCATGCTGGAGCCTCACCCTCCTTGTCCTGCTCATGAAACATTGTGAAATACAGCAAATTTTGATACCATCGAGCCAGGACCATCAATGTGCCAGGGCCCTCCCCTCCTTGTCCTGCAAGCCATGCATTGCGAAATGCAATGACTTTTGCCATCCTCATACCAGGGCCTTGCCCTTTACCTTGCAAGCCATGCGTTACTAGAAAAACTGACCTAAACCTGGCATGCCATGCCTCAGCCACCCATGCCGCCCCCATCATACATCTCAACCAAGTCCTGAGTAGACTACGCATAGAAACAGCCAGCGGAGCGGCTGCACTTCGAACAACACCTTGCATGCCCATGCCTCAGCCACCCATGCAGCCCTCATCATACATCCCAATCATGTCCTGAGTAGACTGCACACCACAAAAACAGCCAGCAGAGCAAGTTCCCTTGACTCTTACCTGGACTGCCATGCCGCCCCCCATCATACATCTCAATCATGTTCTGAGTAGACTGCGCACCACAAAAACAGCCAGCAGAGCGAGTTCCCTTAACCCTTACCTGGCATGCCCATGCCTCGGCCACCCATGCCGCCCCCATCATACATCCCAGGTGCGGGACCTACAGCGGCAAACCTGTGACCAGTGTGACAAGCTCACATGTGTGAGAATCAAATCTGAGACCAGTGTGACGAGCTCACACGTGTGAGAATGATACCTGTGACCAGCGTGATGGGCTCACATGTGTGAGAATCAAGCCTGTGTGCAGCGTGACAGGCTCACAGGCTCGAGACCATTCCAGCTGCGACACAAATACAGTACGTTCACGACCAATTCATCAGGCCAACCCCCAAAAATATGTTTTTGCAGTTCGTCAGAGGTTTGTCAGAAGTTCGTCAGGGAAGAGAAAAGTGATTCATTGGGGAATTCGTTTTGGTTTTGTCAGGGAAGTCAGGGAGTACAATTATTTTTTGGGGTTCGTCAAGGGTTCGCCTGAGGCTCCAGAATTATTTTTAAAGTTCGTTCTGTGGCCTCAGAAATATATTACTTAACGAATTGGTCGTGAACGTACGGTATACTTAGGGTACAGGATACTAAGGAGGTTGACACTTAGGAGCGTGGCAGGAAAATGTCAAGCCAAGAAAACAGCAGCATGGCGCTGTCATGCAGTCGGACATGCATTGGATCAGTCCATGAACAGCACTTTTGTATGTCAATTGGGGTCACCTGCCCCAACCATGGGTCCCTACTCCACCTCTGCCTGTTGGCCCCTCTGCCACCTACCAATGCCTGTTGGCCCCTACCCTGTTGGCTCACCTGCCCCAACCATGGGTCCCTACTCCACCTCTGCCTGTTGGCCCCTCTGCCACCTACCAATGCCTGTTGGCCCCTACCCTGTTGGCTCAACTGCCCCAACCATGGGTTCCTACCCTATCTAGTGATACGTACGGCATGCATTTGATCGCCCTGCTGGCTTCCCAAGACCCACCATAGGTGTGGGTTCTCTTGGTATAGAGCACACTTAGGAGGGCTCCACGTCGGCAGCGAAGCCAGGTTTTCGCAAGTAGGTCGAACTTGACCACCCCTGCTGTATAGGCCCCTCGGTCACCGGTGCCTGCAGGCTCTCCTGCCACCTTTGACTTTGTGCACGCTGCATTTAACTGGCCCTGCTGTAGGCCCCACCGTCACCAAAGCCTACAGGCTCCACCACCATCTTTGCCTTTAAACACAGTAATCAACTGGCCCTGCCATAGGCCCCTCCAACCCCCACGCTTGTAGGCCACTGCCACCTACTCTTTCATGGGCGACACATTCCATGGAATGAGGAGGAGGGGATGGTCTGATCCACCTGCCCCTGCTATTGGCCCCTCTGCTGCCTCTGTACTGGCCATGCAACGTGCGGGCCCATCTAGCACCACCATCCTGGTACTAGGTTTCTAATACCAACACACAACGCTTCTGGATGTTAACTATATCTGCCCCCGCCAGTCGCCCTTTGACGCCTTTGTGCTGGCTATAAAATGGGACGTTTAGGCTCACCTGGCACCTCCATATTAGTATTAGTATTTAGCGTGCCTGGAAACAAAATTCTTACCTGCCCCCACCATAGGCCCCTCTGCCGCCGCCGTACTGGCCGTATGGGTCACCTCCTACGCCAAAGCCGCCCCTGCCGCCACCATATGCACCACCTGCACAGCCATGAAGGTCCAGTATGAGAGATAGCTGAGTGAGTATGTGCAAAAATGTTGAGGAGCAGCACAGAAGAATGCTGTGCAAGTACCTGCACAAAACATCTAAGTACAGCACACAAGAGTGTGGTGCGTGTTTTTGCAAGTGAACTACAGCTTGAATTTTGACACCAGTCCAACACCCAAAATCGAGCTCAAAACCAAGTCCAAAGTTTGACTCCAAGAACCAAACTCGAAACCAAAAGCCCCTTTTTCTGCCACATCCGTCCAACCAAGCAGTGTTGAAGACCAAGTTCCTTTTCTTGTCATACTGACTGTAGCAAGCTGAGTTCAGGATCAAGCTCTTTTCCTAGTCTTACTGGTGGAAGCAGAATGAGTTCAGGATCAAGCTCCTTTCTCTGTCCTACTGATTTGCATAAAGCCTCACCTCCATAGCCTCCCCTCCCGCCTAAGGAGTGTGCAATCGTGCGGTGCGCAGCATCACCCATGGCCATTGTGTTCTGTCGCATATGGGGGCCTCGTGGGCCCTTCTCATGCCACAGTGGCTCCTCCTGCGTACATGCGTGCACACTTTCACTCATCACAAACATTCTGAGAGCAGTCATGTGTGCAGGATCAACTAAGACCCACATACGCTGTTGCATATAGGGGCCTCGCAGGCCCTTCTCGTGCCTCAGGGGCTCGACCTGCTTATATGTGAGTGTACAACCATTACAGTTTCAAGCTGCTGACATTCCTTGGGGCTGCGCAGGAGTTACCGACGGCCAATGTGGTTTAATTTGTAAAGGCTGAGACAGCCCTTAAACTACCACGCAGGCTCACTCAAGCACATGCGCATGCACACAATCACAAATCACAGCACCTTGATCAAAATTAGATGGGTAATTCACAGGATCGACCTTGGCTTCCATATGTTTTGTCTGATGAGGTCCTACCAGCACCGGCCTTGCCACTCCAGCTACCCCTGAAGGCTCTTTTAACAAAATACTGCACACGCCTCAGGGTGCTTACAGAAACAGCGCTTGCGCATGAGCGGATGACTGCATGCACTGACCATCAACCTGGCAAAGCAACATGAAGCCCACAAGAAACAGGATTGTCCAGCACTTACATGCAGCTCTGTTTATCTTAGCGGGCACAGCGTCATCTAGCTGCATGCTCTCCATGGTTTTGAGCTCAACTGACAAGACACATGAAAAGGAAAAAAGGGGTTGTGTGCACTCACATGTGGCTTGTCTGCCTCTGTGAGCAAGGGCTCGTCAAGCTGCGTGCCTTCCATGATCTTGGGCTCGTGCGGCTTGTGGGGCGGTAGGCGGTAGCAGGCACACAATACCTGTGTGTGTGACATCTTAATACAATTGGTCAAAGCTGCTTTTTGTCTTGCATGCCTCTGCTGCCATTGCCTGCTGCACCAAGGGCTCACAAGCAGCTTGCCAGCTTCTCCTTCTTCTTTTTCTTCCTCTCACAGCACAAATGCCATCAACCTTCTATCCTGACCTTGTTTAAGGGCGTCCGGATTTATGCAGGGCAAGGCACAGGTGGAGCACATCATGCTGCATCACTTCAAAGCCTCACACTGCATCTGTTCATAATCCTTTACCCTTCGTCATCACCAATATAATACACACGCACACCTGGTTGTTGGTGATGTCCTCGCCCAGGTCAAAGGGCGCGGGGATGACCGGCGGGCACGCCTCACCGCTCACGAGGATCAGGAACCCAGACATGCCATTTGACTTCTCAGTGGAGATGGGAACTATGGCCTGCATTTGAGGGCAGGATCAGGACACCACACATGCCCTTTAACATTTCGGGAGAGATGGGGACAATGCCCTGATTTGTAACTGGGCAGGGGGCGCAAAGCTGTGCAGCCATTCCTGAAACACCCGTCATTTGCCTTCTGACACAGGCGCACAATAAGCATCAGGTATGGACTAGGTCATGCATGGTGGAGAACCTGTTAGGCACCAGCAGCACAGCAAGCACACATCAGAAGCACCACTGCCTTACGTCACCTAATGTGTGCAACAGCAGCCCCCCCAAAACTGCTTCGGGGTCCTGCATGTGTGCAACGCAGGCACTTATGCTATGTTTGCCATGTAAGTGTGTGTGTGCTGCAAGACATGTAAGCACCAAAGCTTTGGGGTCCTGCATGTGTGAAACGCAGCACTTATGCTATGCTTGCCATGCAAGTGTGCTGTGAGGCATGTAAGCAAAACCTAATGCATCTGATCCTGCATGTGCGCTGCACAAGCATTAGAGTCGTGGATGTGGGCAATGGATTGTTACAGTCCGTGGTAGACTAAAACCCGCAAGAGAGCCAGTCCAAACTTTCCTTAATGCACGTGGCCTCTTGTTCGGCGTGGTACTTTTCTTAAGTCATCATACGCTTATGATCAGGTTCCCTAGCCCCCCCACGGTCATGTTTGCAAACAGTATGGAAAAAACAGCAATTAACTCTTGAGGTCTCTTAGAGTCTGGATCTCCAAATTTAAGTACCTCCGCATGTCTGAGCTCCAGATCACCAGAACTCCAAATTCTGGGCAACATCATGCCTGCAATGACATGTGATGTTCCTTTCCCAACTCTCCGCATGTCCATGCAAATGACATGTGATGTTCCAGAGGAGCCCGGGCCTCACTTCCTGCAAGTCTCGAGCTCCAGGATTTCAGTACTTTAAACTCTCCACATGTCCATGCAATTGACATGTGATGTTCCAGAGGAGCCCGGGCCTCAATTTCCGCAGGTCTCGAGCTCCAGGATTTCAGTACTTTAAACTCTCCACATGTCCATGCAATTGACATGTGATGTTCCAGAGGAGCCCGGGCCTCACTTCCCGCAGGTCTCGAGCTTCAGGATTTCAGTACTTTGAACTCTCCGCATGTGCATGCAATTGACATGTGATGTTCCAGAGAAGCCCGGGCCTCACTTCCTGCAGGTCTCCACAAATCCTACAGGAGTTTCCCAGGCAGTGGACGATTTGGGCGGTCACATCCCTAAAAAGAGCCACTTCAAATTTGCTTCCCCTCGCACCTGCTGGGCACGCTCCTCATCGGTCTTGAGGTGCGAGAACTTCGACTCCAGCTCGTAGATGGTGGGGGCCAAGGGGTGGGTGCTCTTGACCAGCAGCAGCTCCATGCGCTTGGAGTTCCTGAGCAGCAGACGAGCATGCACATTGTATAGCATCAGCATCAATTGGTGAGTCAGCAACCTGTTCATGCACAACCATTGAGCAGCAAGCCAACCATGTGCTGGCAGTGCATATGCACGTCATGAAAGCATGCATCATTTTGAAGCAAGAAGTCCATCATATGCTGGCAGCGCACAAGCACGTCGTGGCATCAGACAGTAAGTCAGCAGCCTATTCATGCATGATTGTCAAATCAGTCAGCCATGATTCGAGTGGCATGGGTCCAGTCATTAACAAATCAAGCCCATGGGATGTGTGGTGTTAGTTAAGGCAATCTATTACGTAGCTTTGGTGGCAGCTATACATTTGTTGAGCCATCAATCCAAGGGCACTGGTATCCAAGGCGACCAGTAGCTCAATGCACATAAGTGAGGGCGACATTGGCCAGCCACATTGATCAGCAGCAGCTTAGTGCGCTCCTTTGCGTGATGTGACATTGATCGCAGCCACTGAATGGAGCAAGGAACATGCATCTTTCTCCCCACATGTAGCATCCATGAAACTTCCCTTCACAACACTCGCAACCTCCCCACAGGGTTCTCCAACAAGCTCGTAGGTTTCATCCTACTCCTGCAGGCTTGTCACATCCCAACCCTACTCCTGCAGGCTTGTCACATCCCAATCCTACTCCTGCAGGCTTGTCACATCCTGCTCCTGCAGGCTTGTCACGTCCCAATCCTACAAGCTTGTGACATCCTACTCCGACAAGCTTGTGGCATCAACCATACAATGCACTCCTACACGCTTCTGGCATCCCACACCCACAAGCTTGTAGCATCAATGAACCCTTTCGCACACAACATCATGAATTGCAGCGCCAGGATCAGGACAATCAGCCGTCAAAACGAATAGCAAGCACCCTTGCTTTCCTTTTCACAAGGTGTTTATGCACCAACACAGCACGTACGCCCATAGCTCCCAGAACATAAGAGCGCTCAAGTGACATGAGTAGGGATCGGCATGTAGCACTGTACGTCATATTTACCAGCGCTATATAGCCATAAATAGCATCATATTATAATTGCGCTATTTACCAATGCCGCTCCTACGAATTGGCAAAAAGCGTTATATGAGGGTCTTGGATTGCGCTACATAGCGCGATACGCGGTATAGCGCTACAGGCTAATGCTGATCACTTTAGACATGATATGGACAAACACAAGGAGACCTTGAGCTTGCTGCCGTTGCGACAATTCGTATCTGCTTGTGCATCAGCTCCTGTAGCTGGATGTTTGGGTCTTTGGTAAACGCTCAACGCTCAACAATGAAGTAAATCATGACATGATCTCAAGGTCCGTAGCCATGACTAAAGTATCAGGGATGATGGCGAGATTTCAATTTCTAGACCACCACTTGCCTTTCCGGTTGGGTGAAAAAGATTGGATGCAACATCAAAGAGGCTCCAAAGAGGTTCAAGAGAGGCTCAAATCACCCTCTGCGGTCCTCATTGTCTCTTTGCTAGACCCTCTTCACCCAACCCTATCTACCTGTACTCTTCCCGGGGGACAGACATATGACACACGCAGCTAAGTGCCCGTCAATTGGAGCTTGTGCTCAATGCGTGCAAGAAAAAAGAAGACCAATGCAGCATGAAGGCCTCAAGTTCACAGATTCCACAGCCAGAGCCACCATGACTCACCTGCGCTTTTCCTCAGGCGAGAGCTTATGTAACAGAGCACTTGTCGCGCGCAGCAGGCGCTCCTCATCTATGAACGGCAGCAGCGCCACACCCTGCCATGCAAAGCGCTTCCCGTTCATGTCCACCGTGAAATCCTGCAAACCAACACACACACACAAACACAAAGCGCGTCATGTTTCCACGGATGCATGGTCGTCTATGAACGGCAGCAGCACCACACCCTGCCACACGAAGCGCTTGCTGTTCATGCCCACTGTGGAAATACAGTGGAGCCAAACCCATTCAGAGCACATCATGCTCAATGTCTGCTTCTACAAAGTGCTAGGTCAGGCTCTAAAGCGCTTGCAGTTCAAGCCTACCGTGAAATCCTGACAAAACAGAAAGCGCAAGCAATGTGCGTCACATTCCACTGTGGAGTCAAGCGCATGTGGATCACATCATGCTCAATGTTTGCTTCTACAAAGTACAAAGTATGAAGTCAGGCTTGAAAGCGCTTGGTGTCACTTTCTCCGCAGTATCCTGCAAACACACACCTTGCAAGCGTTCTTTGGAACACAATTGTACTGTTAAACACACACAGCAAAAGCTGTGCCCAGAACCAACATGAACAGGCACACACTGTGCAAAACTAGACCAGTGTTGGCTGAGACACACAGCAAAAACTTGGGCTTAGAAAAGACCCTGCTTCTCAGGAAACTGCCAAAAGGCGAGCATTCACACATGCATGGAAACAGTGTACACACGCGCACGTGCACACACACACACATATAGACACATACCTTGGGGTAGAAGTCTAGGATGGGCGAGTCCGGGGCTGTGAACAGCGGCCTGAAGGCCTCAGGGAGACAATGTGCTGAGGCGGCAGGCAGCACCCCCATTAGCTGATTGAAGGGGGTGAAGGGCTCACCGTAGTCGAACTCAATATTATAGGATGACAGGTTCTGCGTGCGTGAGTTTGTGCGTGGAGTGTGTGTGTGTGTGTGTGTGTGTGTGTGTGTGTGTGTGTGTGTGTGTGTGTGCGCGCGCGCGCGCGTGCATGCGGGGCAGGCAGCACCCCGACAAGATGTTGAAGGGGGATGAGGGCTCTCCGCAGTCACATTCAACCTGGTAGGATGGCAGGTTGTGTGTGTGTGTGTGTGTGTGTGTGTGTGTGTGTGCGCGCGCACGTGCACGCGGGGCAGGCAGCACCCCGACAAGATGTTGAAGGGGGATGAGGGCTCTCCGCAGTCACATTCTACCTGGTAGGATGGCAGGTTCTGTGTGTGTGTAAATTGCTGTTTGATTGGGCATGTAACCCTTCTGGACATCAGGTCCAGATGGCCAGCAGTTGGCAGTAACTCAGCCTACGAGGTAGGCTTCAGGGGCAGCCAGTCGTTAGTGTTGAGCCAGCTGGTAATGCTGAGCCGGTAGTGTTGAGCCAGCCGGTAGTAGCGATGACATGCCGGTAGTAGCGATGACAGGGGACTAGGAAATCAACCACAGGTGCTGGCAGGGGGTAGAGCGGCAGGGCAAGGAAGACCTCAAGTGAGGTGTGTTGAGCCACATGCCGGCCAGCTGGAGCACCAGGCTGTAGGCCTTCCTTTTCCAACCCTTTGTAAAAGGGTATGACCACATGTAACCATGAGCACGTGCACCATGCGCTTCCAACTGCATCTAGCATCCATCAGCCTATGCATTCAGGAGCATGTGCACTAAACATGTCAGCATACGTGCTGCATGTATCCTTGGCCAGCACATCAGCACTGAGTCAAGGGCACTGAGAAGGCAAGAGAGGTTGCCCTGGCTCACGCATCTGAAGTCCCTGCCTCTCACACCTTCAAGTCCGATGCAAAAGGCGCGTAGTGGAAGGGGTAGTACCAGCGCCAAGACACGCAGCCGTCGTAGTAGTAACTCATGACCCAGCACAAGCCCTCCACGTACGACTGCAAGAGGTGGGGCAGACACCAACGCGCAGCAGTGAAGGCTCATCAAACACGTATGCAGACATCAACGGCAGCATGGATATTGCTTCCAAGCAGCATATGGTGCTGCACTGGTGTGAGACAGGCCGCACGAAGAATGCAAGAGTTTATGGAGCAGGTCCTTGGCGGCAAGTGTGCCACTTCCTCAACTTGTATTGGCCAGAATTGTACTAAAGAGTTTTTTCATGTAGGTTATCTGCCTCTTCACAAAAGTTGTTCCATGTGATTTCACTCCTCATGGCTCAACACAAAACATGGGGAAAACACTGATTTCATGCTCAAAAATGCTCAAAACCCAACAATAAGGCCCAATTGAGTGCCCCATGGCCCAACACAAAGCCTCAAGGCTTACCAATGCAACTGAGCAAAAGGCTCCAACACCAATATCCTGAAGCAACAGAGCAATTCTGACGCGTGAAGCAAAGCCTAATGCTTGCTCCAAGGCCCAGCACAAAACCCCAAGGCTGGCCAATACGGCTAAGCAAAGCTCCAACTCCAACATCCGGAGGCAACAGCAATGCCGGCGCGTGAAGCAAAGCCTATTGCTTGCTCCATGGCCCAACACAAAGCCCAAAGGCTGGCCTATACGACTGAGCAAAGCTCTGCAACCAACATCCGGAGGCAACAGAGCAATGCTGACGCGTGAAGCAAAGCATGCAGGCCACCAGCTCAAACGACCGTGTTCAGGGTCGCTGCCATTGGCACTGCCCGCCCAGATTCACCAAAGCACGCAGACATGCTTGCTTTCTTCACAGTACTTCACAGGGATCCCAGATCCACGATGGGTCATAAATCCTCCTGGAGAAACTCACATGACACCTGTAAATCGATATGAACTAACAAGACCAGCTCTTCCAAAATAAGCGATCTCAGTGACCGTCGGAGGCAGAGGCTGAGCACCCCTTGCAACAAAGGCAGGAATGGCAGCCACGCCTTGACCCTCTGTAATTTCTTATGAACCAACAAGATCAGCTCTTCCAAAAGCAATATCAGTGACCGTCAGAGGCAGAGGCTGAGCACCCCTTGCAACAAAAGCAGAAATGGCAGCCACGCCTTGACCCTTTGCACAATCACCAGGCACTATAACAGTCTGCATGACACAAAGCAAAACACCAAATGCAGGTGGTCCCAGATGGTGCTACTTCACTGAACCCAAATTGAAATGACAAAGACCCATGCACCAAATGCGCATGGTCCCACACGGTGCTTCCTTCACTGAACCCAAGTTTAAATGACAAAGACCCATGCACCAAATGCATGTGGTCCCAGATGGTGCTACCTTCACTATATCGGAGACGACGTCTGCCTGAGCCTCGACCGGTACCCCGAGCTTTTCGTGGTAGTACCTGTGCAGCACAGCATCCACACATGGATTCATTCACTCCGTGCATGCCAAGTGCAGCACAGTATCCTGAGATGGCTCATTCCTTACATGCCGAGTGCAGCACAGCATCCACAGATAGCGAATTCCCGACATGCCAAGTGCAGCACAGCATCCTGAGATGGCTCATTCCTTACATGCCGAGTGCAGCACAGCATCCACAGATGGCGAATTCCCGACATGCCAAGTGCAGCACAGTATCCACAGATGGCTCATTCCTTGCGTGCCAAGTGCAGCACAGCATCCTGAGATGGATCATTCCTTGCATGCCAAGTGCAGCACAGAATCCACAGATGACTCATTCCTTGGATGTCCAGCATACAGACCGTCACCCTTCCATGCATGCCAAGTGCCAGAGTGCCAGATCAACACATCAGAACACAGATCTGCAGGGTGCTCACCAACAACTGAGAACACAGGGCAGGATGGGCCAAAAAAGGGGCGACTGGGTAACGGCGATGGCAACGTGCCAACAAATGAGCAAACAGGGCATGATGGGCCAGGCATAGGCCACTGGGCAGTGGTGGTAGGCAAACAACTGAGCACACAGGGCAGGGCGGACCACAAGTAGGCCACTGGGCGATGGCAATGTGCAAAACACTACCAGCCATAACACTACATCTACAGCTGAAAACCTGCTACACGCTTTGCATGGCAGCAGGAGCTTCTCTCAACCCATTTTCCTTGCTGACCTTACATGAAATTTGATCTCTGTGTTTCTTATCAATCAAGGCTTGCAAGCAGGCACGCGCGCGCGCGCACACACACACACACACACACACCTGCCCTTCCAGCCGGTCTCGTCCAGACGGATCTTGTTCACCTCCTCGTCATACATTGAGTCAAACCGGTCAGCACGATCTTTGCCCAGGTTGTCCAAGCTTGACTTGAGGTCATCAGCTGCCTTCTTGTTGCGCGCGATCTGCACACACACACAGATTGCGTCGTCTTTGGCTGTGAAGCCCCTGTAACAGCCAGGGGCTCATCACTTAGGGGGTCTGTTCATCAAGGGGCTCATCTTCCATCCATGGGCTCGTCTTTTATGCAGGGCTCGAGGGCTTTTTTTTCCTGTGGTTGTGAAAGGCTCTGTGACCAGGTTAGAAGAGCCTCTGGTCAGGTCAGCCTAGTGGTTTGACTTAATGCCCCACTGCAACCAGCCAATTATGAGCAGGCAGGACCTTTGTTTGGACCAGCTTTGAAGAGCCTATGGTTGTTCAAAAATGTGGCACAGAGCACCCAAACACCCTTTCTGTGCAAGCCATGCGCTTAGTTAGCAGTAGACATCCAGCAGGCTGGTACGTCTTAGCAGCAAGAAAATGAGGTGCAATACTAGGTGTTTACTCTGAGCAAACACCAGCTGGGCAACATGAGCAGTATTTACCACCCTCTGTTTGAGCGCCTGGCAAACGGTCAACATGTGTATGTATGTATGTATGTATGTATGTATGTATGTATGTATGTATGTATGTATGTATGTATGTATGTATGTATGAATGATGTGTATGTATGAATGAATGAATGAACACATGGTACATCGTCAGAATGGTCTTAAGCTGAGGTGTGCATCAACCCTTTTTCCCTCTGACCAAAACAAGCATGTGGATGTTCACACCCCTTTCTCTCGCTGGCAAACACAAACACGTGCATCCTCAAGCCCAGTTTGAGGGCCCTGCACATCGGCCCTCCAAAAACTCGAAAACGCCTGCATGACCATTGCATCACCCTGCCATACTTCACGCTGTCATACATCATGCCAGCATCGGCATACGTCCCTTTGACTAACACGTATGGCACACTGCCACACTTCACGCTGTCATACATCATGCCAGCATCGGCATACGTCCCCTTGACAAACACGTATGGTACATTGCCACACTTCACGCTGTCATACATCATGCCAGCATCGGCATACGTCCCTTTGACAAACACGTATGGCACACTGCCACACTTCACGCTGTCAGACATCATGCTAGCATCAGCATACGTCCCTTTGACAAACACGTATGGCACACTGCCACACTTCACGCTGTCAGACATCATGCCAGCATCGGCATACGTCCCTTTGACAAACACGTATGGCACACTGCCACACTTCACGCTGTCATACATCATGCCAGCATCGGCAAACGTCCCTTTGACAAACACGTATGGCACATACCCAGCCACTGCTCCCCTACCTGCTCCTCTGTCAGAGGAGGCACCTCTTCCTCCTCTTCCTCCTCCATGGCCTCCTCATCCTCCCCAGGGAAGGCATCTCCTGCCAGCACATTCACCACCTGTGGGCGTGGAAATCACAGTGCAGCAATCAGAGACAAGCTAAAACTAATACAAGATTTCAAATCATTGAGCTCCTCATCCTTGCCATGGTAGGCAGCGTCTGCTAACAAATCCACACCCTGTGTGCACCGAGTGTCAGTGCGACAATTTGAGAAAAGGTCGATGGCATTTTGGGGCACCTCCTGCCAACAAATCCACCACCGGAGCACGGGAACACTGCACTGCAGCCACCAGAGAAGTGACCCTTTGCAGATATGTCGCTGGGCATTGCGAGCCATCTCATCCACCAATAGAGCATTGAATTGAACATTTGCAGTGAAGCGATTTAAGAGGAAGCTGACGACACTGTCTGAGGGCACCGGTTGAAGCAGACCTACCGGCTGCGCACAAGAATTGCAGTGATCTGATACTTGGTTGATGACGTTTCAGGGCTTTCTTGCAACACATTTAAAAGCAGAGCACAAAACACAGCATGCCTTAAAGAGCGTAAGCAAGCAGGCATCGGCGCATGCAGACACGGGGATTTGCACTTTCACAGAAACACTCCAGCAACAAATAAGTGCACATGTCGCCCGCTGAGGAAGAAAACAAAGCAGCAACCGTGTCAAAAACCAACAATGACTAGGCCATGCCCTGTCTTTACACTTAAGGAGAAGCGCACGGCGAGCCAGCACGTACACACACCTCCTCCTCTTCCATTGCCTCCACCGGCGGCATGTTCTGCAGCTGCGCAAACGAGATGTCCTCCTCTTTCCCTGCGCCTGCCTCGGCTGCTGCTGCTGTTTGCTCTGCCGGCAGAGCGCCCTTGGCTTCCTCTTTTACTTTTGGGCCCAAACCCTCCTCCTTCACTGGAGCACTGTTGCCCTCTTCCTTGATCAGAGGAGTGGTCAAGTCTGCTTTGGCTGGCGCGGCAGCTGCCCTGTGCGGTACTGCAGCCTTCTCCTCCTGCTCCTGCTTTGGTACTGCTGTAGGCTCTTGCTCTTGCTTCACGGGAAGTGCGACCTGCCCATTAGGTGCCACGCCAGGCTCCGCCTTCACCTCCTCCCCATTGCTGCATGTAAATGGGTACAGGAATTATCAGTATCATTTATTAAAGGTTTGAAGACAAAAAGGAGTGTCCATACAAACCATGGACGCCCTGTGCCTCCTCCTTCGACGTCCTTGTGGCGGTAAAAGGTGAGGTGAAGGTGCTCAACAATTACCCCCTCACTCAACTCTTGGCAACACGATTCCAGGACGCACGATGAGTTCGTCTGACTGAGGCAATGAGTCCCTTTATCTATCTATCTATCTATCTATCTATCTATCTATCTATCTGTCTGTCTATCAAGATAAGATAGAATCCCCCTCGCATGACTGGTGTCAACTTGGAATCGAGCAGCTTGTCACACACACACATGCACACACACCTGTCAAAGCGTAAATGCTGCGGCAAGCCTTTCCCTTCAGGTGACAGGCGGACCCTCTTCTTCGCAACCTCCTCCTCCTCCTTGGTCATCTCAGCATCGCTCTCAACTGCAGGCACGTGAGACGAACATATATCTATCCAAGCATGCTTAAAGGACACGAACCTCACAAGTTTGATTCCAGCATGTTTTAAAAACAAGTTTTAATCCAAGCATGCTTAAAGGACACAAACCCACACAAGCTTAATTCCAGCATGATAAAAGAACACAAAGTTTAATCCCAACCTGCTCAAAGGTCAAAAACCCAGAGTATACTCATCCAAGCCACACACACACACACATTTGCTCAATGCAACATGCGATGGGGAGGCCTGTTGATACTGCCCTGTTTGAAGGTGCTGATCAAAGGACCTTTGCAGGTTCAAGAAACAAGGACACCCAGCCCGAATACCTAGAGCAGAACGCAGGTTGTTTTTTGAGGAGTATGAAGGCACTTTGTCAAAACTAATAATATGCAGTAAGGATACTGTGCATTGTAATTCACCTAAGTTATTACATTTTGGGTTGTGCATTGTAATTTACGTGTAGGGTAATACGCAGTAAGGTCATTATGCATTTTCTGCCCCATCAATTTGCCAAGCCATATCGCCACTTGCCAAATCATGATTATCAGCGTTAGACCACGGCCAGCAATCAATCAATCAATGCATTCATTGCTGGCCGCAGTGCATTGATCGATTGTTTTGTGACCACGGCCAGCGAGCAATTAATGCATTGATTGCTGTGACCGTAGTGCATTGGTCGATTGTTGTCATTGTCTGCAATTTAGCGATGCAACCTGCACAGTGCAATCAACGCTCTGATCAAGTCTAACAAAGCTACATCCCACCGAACAACCACGGCCTGCACTGTGCAAGCAACCAAACAGTCTTCTTGCCACCAGCCATTGCAACCCTTTACCTTAGCCGCCAACTCACTAACCATCTTCTCGCCAACAACCATTATCTAAGGAACACATGCGCTTCATGCCAACAGCCTGTCCAACCCTCAATCCTAGCTGTCAATCAACCCACCAAACAGTCTGCTTGCCACGCACCACCTAAGGAATGCAGTGCTTCATACAAACTGCCATCATTACCATCAAAACTAGCTGTCAGATTAGCCTTCTTGCCACCAGCCATTGCAACCAGGGTTTATTGAAACCCTAGCCGTCAATCAACGCGGGATTGGTCTTCCTGCTGGCCGCCACCATCTAACGCACATATGAATGCATTAGATTCTTGCCACCAGCAACCACTACCCTCAGCCATTTCCGTCAATCAACCCACCAACAGTCTTCTTGCCACCCGCCATCATAGCCCTGAGCCGGCTGGCCGCGGACTTGTTGTCAATGGTGGGCTCTGCAGGGGGCGGCTGAGCCTGCACAGGTGCGACAAGACAAGGCGTCATGTGAGTGCACAAGAGATACAAACTAAATGCACATACTGGATTCGCGAAGGTTTTTTGTCAATGGCAAGCTCTGCAGGGGGTGGCTGGACCTGCACGAGTGGAACACGATGTGATGTGTGCACGTGAGTGATGGCAGGAGTGAGATGAAGTCCAGCCATTCCAAACAAAGAGGCATTTGTCCATGATGGCAGCGAGTGATGGCAGCGAGATGAACAGAGTGAGATGAGCACCATGATGGCAGCGAGTGACGGCAGCGAGATGAAGTCCAACTATTTCAAGCAAAGAGGCGTGCTGTGAGTGATTTGTGTTGACACAGGTCAGCTGCACAGGAAAAACACAGCACATGCAGAACATGTAGGCATGCTGTGAACGGTGGGTGACATGGCATGTGCAGAACACAAAGGCGTGATGTGAATGGTGACACATGGCATGTGCAGAACAAAGACGTGATGTAAATGGTTGTCTAGGAAATTCAGAACACAGAGGCACGCTGTGAATGGTGAGCTTTGACATTGATCAGCTGCATAGAACAGAACGAAGCTGAGCTGCAACATGGTTTAGATGCCACGTCCTGCACATTAGAGCGCCCTCTTTATGTCAGCACCTTGCCAGGCATGCACCATTTGTTGTTCTTGCAGGACGAAGCAGCTGTGTATGACTGGCAGAGTGCAGGCTTCAGAAAAAAGCCAACACCCTGCCAAGCATGCACCATTCGTTCGTCTTGCAGGATGAAGCAGTTGTACATGACTGACAGAGTGCTGTCGTAGGAAAAGGTTGCTCCAAAAGACACAGGACAAGGCATCTTATCTGACAGAAAAAGAAATGGCAGGGAAGCAGTCATATGCCAGCAAAAAGGGGCAGCACTGCAAAGATTGCCTACACGTGATGCCTGCACACAAAAAGCTGTAGGGCAAGTCAAAGTTGCCTGCAAACGCTATGCCTGCAAACACTGCCTGCAAAAATCAGCAGGTATGTGGAGCAGGCGCTTGCCTGCACATGTCACTTCAAAGATTGCCTTCAAACGCCTGCCTGCAAAAAGCAGCAGAGGCATGTGGAGCAGGCGTTTGCCTGCACATGCCACGCCTTGTCATAGCAGGACAAAAAAGCATTGCCTACAAATGCCATGTCTGCGAAAAGCAGCAGGCACCTGCCTGCCTGCAAATGCTGTGCCTGCGGTCACTGCCTGCGAAGAGCAGCAGGTACACAAAGCAAACACCTGCCTGCACATGCCATGCATTTAAGAAGAAGCAGCAGGACAAATGGATTGCCTGCAAATGCCATGTCTGCAAAAAGCAGCAGGCTCAGGAAGGCAGGACATGTGGGCATGTTTACGCACACACGCACACACCCATACACACGCACACATACACACACAGGCACACCTGAAGGGCTGGAGTGGGGGCAGGGCTGGGCTGCGGCAGAGGCCCTTTGGGCCCCCCCGCTGCAGCAGCCGCTGCCTCCTCCCGCTGGATGGCAGCAGTCATGCCAGCGGCGGTGTACGCACTGCCAGCCTGCACAGACACGCACACATGGGCAGCCCAGCAGGTAAGCCATCACTGAGGTGCAGGAGACAATGATTCTGCAATCTGCATCAGCCTGTGAGAAATGCCTCTTGTCAGAGCATGGCAGGCCGAGGCATTCCCCCCTCGATCTTACCCATCCCCATCTGAATAACATCCACCCCTATGTCATCAGTGCATGGCAGGGTGAGGCATTGACCACCATCTCAATAGCATCCAACACTGTGTTATCAGTGTATGACAGTCTCAGGCATCCATCGCCATCTCAATAGCATCCAACCCTATGTTATCAGTACATGGCAGGGTGAGGCATTGACCACCATCTCAATAGCATCCACCCCTGTGTTATCAGTGTATGGCAGTCTCAGGCATTCATCGCCATCTCAATAGCATCCACCCCTATGTTATCAGTGTATGGCAGGCTGAGGCATCAACCGCCATCTTTCAAGCACCCACCCCTACTTTGTTACCATCCACCCCTTTGCCATCAGAGCATAACGGGCTCAGGCATCCACCCTCATCTTGTTTCCATCCACACCTAAGTGGAAAACTCCCCCCCCCTCTTTTTGAAACATGTGGCTGTTGGATGTGCGTGGTATCCATCGCCGTCCTGTTGAAGGGACATGGACCCTTAATAGCATGCATGCTCCAGCAGCTTTACAAAGCTTTGTAAAGCTGCTGCTTGGGTGGAGCAGGACGGTCCTACAAACACGCTGTTTCTTGTATCTTCCCTCTTTCCAAACACATGCATGCATGCATCCACAACCTCTCTCTCTCACACACACACACACACACACACACACACGCGCGCGCGCGCGCATGCATCTACGGCTGAACCTGCTGCTTGGTTGCTGAGCTATGGAGTCCATGGGTGCCCTCTTCTGGAACCCCACCAGCCCACCCCTTCCCTTCCCTCCGGCATGCACGGATGTACTGTTTCATGCATGCATACACATGTGCATGTGCTTGCATGTATCTGCAATCGCACCTGCTGCTTGGGCACTGAGCTAGACAGGTCCATGGGCGCCCTTGCTCGACTGCGGGCGGGTACGACCTCCCCTGCTGCCATAATCGCCTGGAAGTGGGCCTGCACGTATTCATGCACATGCATCGAAACGTAGGGATTGATGTAGATACAGGTCCCACCTCCCCTGCTGCCATAATCGCCTGGAAGTGGGCCTGCACGCATTCATGCACATGCATCGAAACGTAGGGATTGATGTAGATACAGGTCCCACCTCCCCTGCTGCCATAATCGCCTGGAAGTGGGCCTGCACGCATTCATGCACATGCATCGAAACGTAGGGATTGATGTAGATACAGGTCCCACCTCCCCTGCTGCCATAATCGCCTGGAAGTGGGCCTGCACGCATTCATGCACATGCATCGAAACGTAGGGATTGATGTAGATACAGGTCCCACCTCCCCTGCTGCCATAATCGCCTGGAAGTGGGCCTGCACGCATTCATGCACATGCATCGAAACGTAGGGATTGATGTAGATACAGGTCCCACCTCCCCTGCTGCCATAATCGCCTGGAAGTGGGCCTGCACGCATTCATGCACATGCATCGAAACGTAGGGATTGATGTAGATACAGGTCCCACCTCCCCTGCTGCCATAATCGCCTGGAAGTGGGCCTGCACGCATTCATGCACATGCATCGAAACGTAGGGATTGATGTAGATACAGGTCCCACCTCCCCTGCTGCCATAATCGCCTGGAAGTGGGCCTGCACGCATTCATGCACATGCATCGAAACGTAGGGATTGATGTAGATACAGGTCCCACCTCCCCTGCTGCCATAATCGCCTGGAAGTGGGCCTGCACGCATTCATGCACATGCATCGAAACGTAGGGATTGATGTAGATACAGGTCCCACCTCCCCTGCTGCCATAATCGCCTGGAAGTGGGCCTGCACGCATTCATGCACATGCATCGAAACGTAGGGATTGATGTAGATACAGGTCCCACCTCCCCTGCTGCCATGGGCGCCTGGAAGGGGGCCTGCAAGTGTACATCAACAAGCATGCGCGGATTCAAGATTCCTGGCCATTGCATGCACCACTTTCCCTGGTGCCACGGGCGCCTGGAACTGGGCCTGAATGTGTACATAACAAGCATCATGATGTAGAGGTGATGGTAGGTGGAGGCACGACTGCCCCTGCTGCCATGGACACCTGGCCATTGAGATTGTGGTGTGTGTGTGTATTTGTGTGTTTGTGCGCATGCAAGTGTGCGTGTGTATGTGTGTGTGTGCGCGCGCATGCACGTGCGTGCGTGCGTATGTGTGTGTGCGCGTGCGTGCACTTTAGGCGCCCCATTCAGCAGGAAATGGGCTGCCTGCACCTGCGTGTGTCCACGGCCACAGCCGCTGTAAATGCTGAAGGTGACATCTGCCCACCTAAAGGCACTTGCAAGCAATGAAAGTAAAGTTCTCGATCCAGGCTACAGGAATGAGCCTCCGCCGTTGCACTGATCACCCTGCTACTGGAAGTGAGCAGGTGGTGCACATGTCACTTGTGGTGCACTTGATTGTGGTGTATGCCATATGTCACTTGTGGTGCACTTGATTGTGGTGTATGCCATATGTCACTTGTGGTGCACTTGATTGTGGTGTATGCCATATGTCACTTGTGGTGCACTTGATTGTGGTGTATGCCATATGTCACTTGTGGTGCACTTGATTGTGGTGTATGCCATATGTCACTTGTGGTGCACTTGATTGTGGTGTATGCCATATGTCACTTGTGGTGCACTTGATTGTGGTGTATGCCATATGTCACTTGTGGTGCACTTGATTGTGGTGTATGCCATATGTCACTTGTGGTGCACTTGATTGTGGTGTATGCCATATGTCACTTGTGGTGCACTTGATTGTGGTGTATGCCATATGTCACTTGTGGTGCACTTGATTGTGGTGTATGCCATATGTCACTTGTGGTGCACTTGATTGTGGTGTATGCCATATGTCACTTGTGGTGCACTTGATTGTGGTGTATGCCTCATGTCACTTGTGGTGCGCTTGATTGTGGCGTATGCCTTATGTAATTTGTGGTGGTTGATTGTGGTGCATGCTTGAAGTCACTCGTGGTGCTTGATGATGTTGTCCACCAACACTGAAGCATCACAAGTGGCATGCGCACCACGATCAACCACCACAAGCGGCATAGAGGCATGCACCACAATCAACCACGACAAATGACATAAGGTGTGGCACTTAATTGTACCACAAGTGGCATGTGCACCATGACCAAGCACCACAAGTGGCACGCACTCCTCAACCAGGTGGCAAGCACTATGAGTAACTGTGCTCCTCGTGTGCAAACAGGGGTGGGGGATCCCAAACTGGGTCACTCTTTGTAAACACGTGTGAACCTTTGTACATGAAAGTGCTTTTGGAGGCCCCTTGGATAAGCGCAAGCAGGGGTATTCCCAAACAAACCCAAGCCAAATAAGAACCTGTACGGATACTTTTGGTCAGCTCAGCCAAGCTATGTGTGAAAATGAGGAGTTAATGCCCCGCTGCAAACTGAGGATGCAAAGTGGTTGAGGGTGCCTAAACTGGTGCTTCTGCATCAAAAAAGTGAGGGTGGGGCTCTAGGATTGAGCCATGGGCATTTAAGGTCATTTTTGACCACTTCCAGGAAAATGGGTGCCAAAACACCTGCTCTGGCCCAAATTCTGCCCATATTTTGGCTCTCAGGTAGGTTTTAGGTCAAGCCTGATCCTTCGGAGTGAAAAAAAGGGGGGGGGGGGGAAATTTTGGTCTGGAGCACTTAGAGCATGGTCACCTGTGCGCACCTGCTAGGCAAAAGTGGTGCGAACAGGGAAAACAGGCAAGCACTGTCTTTGGCCACAACCTGAGTATGAGGACTTGTTCAGCATGCTTTCTAGGTATGCCTGCCAAGTTTGGGGGCCCAGGTGTGCAGGGAGTGGCTCCTGGCGAGCAGTGACAGCTGGGCGTTTGACCAGATTATACCGCTCTGGTCAGCCTGCCTGAGCGTGTACTCACTTGATAGACACATGTTTTTGCACTTAAAGATAAATCTGGGCTAGTGGTACTTACTTATGAGGGCTTCCAGAGCTCCGTCCGGGGGACAGCTCCGTGCGCATTCCAAGTGGGCCAATTTTAATTTTATATTTCATTTAGTCCGGCAAAAGTGTCGCGACTCCAGATGGTGCAGTGGTTGGTCTGGAGTTTTTACTCGCCATTTTCCCTGCCAAAATCGAGGTCCGGGGGGCGATTTTATGGACCTCCGCCCCAGCCCCCCGGACCCCCCAGGATGTGCTCCTGATAAAGTGCCCAGCCATCGCTGCTGGTCAGGTAAGCCCAGGGGGTGCTTCCTGGAGACCCCATTTTGGCAGGGGTTTTGCTTGATTTCTGGCCCCACACCCTGGTCACCCCCCGGCACAAACTGAGTATGCAGAGTTGCTAAGATAGGTCTAGACAAAGGTCCTGCATACTCAGAATCATCTGGTTGCAGTGGGGCATGAACTCAAACCTACTTGGCTGACCTGACTTTTGGTACAAAAGGAATGCCTTGCAAGGCTTTTTGGACGCGCGCGGACCACGCCTGATCGAAAAATGAAATGGTCCTCGTGGTCAATGCAGTGCATCGATCAAACTGACCTGTGCAGGCCCTTCTCTGTTCTGCCCTGAATTGATCAATCCATGCATTGATTATAAATGTCAAGGCCCTGATTTGTATGCCCCTGGATTGATGAATCATATCAGACCTGCGCAGGGCCTGCTCTGCTTTGCCCTAAAAAGATCAATTTTGAGCATTGGTGAATCTGACCTGTGAAGGCCCTGCTTTGTTTGTCCCTGAATTGATTAAAAACATTGCATCAATTACACAGACCTGTGAAGGCCCTGCTATGAGTTGCCCTGGACAGACGAATCACCGCATCGATCAAATGGACCCGTCAAGAACCCTGCCTTTTCTGCCCTGAACTGATCAATCAATGCATCAATCAAAATGACATGTGGAAGTCCCGCCTCATTTGAAAAAATTCAGTCAATTACATTGCCCCAAGTTGACCCATCAACGCACCAATCAAACCGACTTAGGAAGGCCCTGCCTCATGTACCCTGAATTGATCAATCAAAGCAATGATCATACGGACCTGTGAGGGCCCTGCCTCGTCAGCCCGAAGCTTCTGGCCTGCAGCGTTGCTCCTGGCTTTGTCCTGTATGACACGACGGAGCCAAGAAACATCGACATTTCAAGGGGATATCATTACAGATGGCAATGCCACACATTCATGGCAACATGGGCAGAGAGAAGAAACGGGAGCTGTTTAGCACACCAACCCTGCATTCTGTCTGTCCTACAACAGCCTTTGCAAACCACGCGCATTTCCGCACAGCAGAAGCATGCACGGACGTGCTTTAACTTCAATGTAGATGAAGGGGTGTGCTGCAAAATAGAGAATACACTGTAGACACACCTTTCAAGGCACTCACACACACAAAGATATTAACCCACGTGGGTGGCCATACCCCTTAGCTAAAAAAAAAAAATTCTAGTGGAGTCTGCTATGCTAGAGAAGCCTTGGAACGCACCTACCCATACACGCATCTTATTCCTAATCACTGCGTATTCAATTTCAAGCAACACACATACGCATAAACATAAACACATGCATAAATGCAATCCAACATACACACATAAACACACAGCCCCACCTGCTCCTTTTGCTGCCTCTGCCGGGCCACCCTATCCTTCTGCCGCCTCAACTCTCGCATGCGCTTCTGGAAAATTGTGTCCTCATAGCTGCCCACCGTCTGCACGCACGTGCATGTGGTGCATCATAAAACATTTTACATTGTACCTGACTTTGGCCACAGACTGCCGCCTCAGCTCCCGCATGAGCTTCCGCAACATTGGGTCCTCTCAGCAGCCAAATTCTGCGAGTGCAACTGCACATATGATTTATCATTGTAGCAAGCTGTGTTTGACGGTGCCCTCATAGCTGCTCAACGCCTGCATGTGCATGCACATTGCCTTGTAAACAAAGCATCAGGTCCTCATGGCCAGCCATCTGACCGCCAGCATACAAATGCAGAAGGAACGTGTGGAACTGTCTCCTTGTTGCTGCCCACTGTATACTTGCACATACACATGTGACAGATTGAGGCATCCTCTTTACAGGCGGCCACTGCCTGCCAGCAAACTCAAGCACCAAGACCACGTGACAAGTTGCCTCCTCATACAAGTCCACCAATGGCAAGGGATGCGTGTGTGTAATGCATCCTGACAAGAGCGCAGTGCCCTCATAGCTGGCCAGCGTTGGCCATTGCGTTTGCAAGAGCAAGACATCACGGGCCATATCTCTGTAGCTGTCTGCCATCCCCAAGCATGTGCACACAAGGAGGGTGTGGCAAGGCTGTATAGGTGTGGCAGGCACGAACACTAGCCAGTCACTGTTTGCCATTGCAAAGCATCTTTTCATAGCTGCCGTCCCTAAGCACGCCCGCATAAGGAAGCAGGTGTGCACAGGGCTGCGGGTGTGGCAGGCTGGTGGACAGGCATATCATTATCATTATAGATCATGCTTGTGTCAGAGAACATTGTCATTGAGGTGAATAATGCTTGAATAATGCACCCTTGCATTATGAAACTGGTTAAAAATTTGCCCCTTAAATATCACCTATACTCACCTGGATGAACATCTCTGCCCTTTGAAGGTTGACCTTGGAGCCATGACACAAATAACCCCCCAGCTGCGGCAGCATGTTCTGCATCAAAAGAGCGCAGGTTGAAAGCACTTTGAGCAAGGTGCGCAGCACATGTAGTCCTATTGCTAAGCGCAGTGCAGGCAGTCTTGAGCACAGTGCGCATTGTGCAAGGTGTTTGCGCAAACTGGGCATGTTCCTGTTTTGACTTGCAGTGTGTGGTGTGCCCAAGCAGTCTTGGGCACAGTGCACACCTTGTGCAAAGGTGTGCGCAAACTGGGCGTGCTCCTGTTTTGACTTGCAGTCTTTCTGTGGAACTGCCACCTATTGTTTGCTCCAGCTGCAAACATGCATTTCCCACGGTTGCAACATGCTTACAAAGTATTTGAGATGCCTCAACACAATGCCCTTCCAACAGCATCGGAGAAAGACATCAGAAAGACAGACAGAAATGGAAGGCTGACGTCGGTGCATTGATTACTGTAAATGCGCACCATGAGCACGTCAGTGTATTGATTACTGTAAATGCACACCATGAGCTCCATGGTACCTCATGAACCTAATTCCACGAGCTTAGTCAGCGCATCATGATCTCAGTGATATCTTAAATAGGCCCTGTACCACGAGCTCAGTTGGTACCTTGTAGATGCGCATCATGAGCTCGATGGCTCCCTCTCGGATGTCCAGAGTCGGCATGTGGGGCAGGAAATCGTTACCTGCATGGCAAATGGGCGGTGTATGCTTTGAGCCTGTGCATGCATAGAAGTATGTGCATGCGCATGCATCACGATATGTGCCTGTGCATGCATAAATTATATGCATGTGCATGCATCACGATATGTGCCTGTGCATGCATTAATTATGTGCATGTGCATGCATCACGATATGTGCCTGCGCATGCATCACGATATGTGCCTGTGCATGCATGGAAGTATGTGCATGCGCATGCACCACGATATGTGCCTGTGCATGCATAAATTATATGCATGTGCATGCACCACAATATGTGCCTGTGCATGCATCAAAGCAAATTGTTTACATACAACTCCGAGAGCTATGCGCTGAGTGCTGTGTCATTGGCATAGGGTGCAGGGGAACCATTGCCTGCGTGGCGAGTGCATGGCCCCCATGCTAAACATCTGAGTGTGCATGATGAACACACTTCTGTACGCAAGACAAAATTCAACTGTTTGTTTGCGCGGCAAAGCACAACGTGCTGAGTTAAAGAGGGAATCCTGGCCCGTGTGAACAGCTGCAACATGCGATGTCCAACATGCCCAAACAAATTGGGGCACCTGCTTGAATGGTTCCAAGTTAGCTTGATCCAAGAAATGTGGGGGGGGGGGGACATATGCATGAGGTGAGCAACTTGTTGGAACCTCGCATCAGCTGATCAGCAGACGGCTTTGTGGGAGCCTTGCCTTGCGGTTCTTGTGGAGCCATACATTGCGGGATGCATGCATGAGGTGAGCAACTTGTTGGAACCACGCATCAGCTGGAACCTTGCATCAGCTGATCAGCAGACGGCTTTGTGGGAGCCATGCCTTGCGGTTCTTGTGGAGCCATACATTGCGGAGATGCATGCATCTACTTGAGCCACGCACCAGCAGAGCCATGCGCCAACAATGCCATGCATCAACCAATGAGCCGAAGGCATAATGGGAGCCATGCCTTGTGGTTGTTGTGGAGCCATGCCTTGTGGGACCTATGCAACCTAGCAACTGAGCCATGCATCATTTTTGAGCCAAACGTCAGCAGAGCCATGCATCAATCCATCGAGTCATGCATCAATGGTGAGCCACGCGTCACCAGATCCATGCATCATTTTTTAGCCAAACGTCAGCAGAGCCATGCATCAATTCATCGAGTCATGCATCAATGGTGAGCCATGCATCAGCAGAGCCATGCATCATTTTTTAGCCAAACGTCAGCAGAGCCATGCATCAATTCATCGAGTCATGCATCAATGATGAGCCACGCATCAGCAGAGCCGCGCATCATTTCATCAAGTCACGCATCAATGGTGAGCCACGCATCACCAGAGCCATGCATCATGTTTTAGCCAAACGTCAGCAGAGCCGCGCATCATTTCATCGAGTCATGCATCAATGGTGAGCCACGCATCAGCAGAGCTGCGCATCATTTCATCGAGTCATGCATCAATTGTAAGCCACGCATCAGCAGAGCCACGCATCAACAATGCCATGCATCAAAAAGGAACAGCTGTAGGCGAAAAGGTGAACAGTGAATACGCAGCGCAGGCAGATTGAAAATATTACTCACCGATAAAAAAAAGCACATAAACACTAAGCCGTCAAGGAATCAGGGTGAGAAGAGAACGGCAGTACAACATTACAAGCTTAAGACATGCACGTACCGACGAAAAAGCACATGAATACAAAGTCGTCAAGGATGCGCTCAGGGTCAAAAGGGAACGGTAGGTCATCATTCTTCATCTCTAAAGCAAGGTACTCGCGGAGTATGCTTGTCTGCAAGTTGGAGGAGGGGAGAAAACAAGGTCTGCACACAAACCAGCAAATTCAATATTGCAAGAGCTTATTGACTGATTCCTGTATGACAGAGCGCGATACATACTTAAGCTGGAATGAATGATACAGGAAGGTCCAGTGAGATGGGAGCAGGTCAAGCTGCAAGCCGCTTCATTCAGTTTGCATGCAAATCCCTGCAGTATCTGCTGCATAAGCATTTATGGTTCAGAAAAGACCGTTAACCTGCTCAGTAGGGCACCTTGCGACGCGCATTGCACTGTGCAGACTCGGATCTAAGACAGCCTGAAGATATCCCCCCCCCCTATTGCACAGCCTAGACTTGGGATGCAATGCAAGAGCTCACAAGAGGAGGCAATGTCTGCATTGTGCAGAACTGGATCTGAATATGCCTGCATGGATTCCTCAGCATTGCATTGCACTGTCTTAACGTGGGATGCAATGCAAGAGCACACAAGGGGAGGCAGCATGTGCATGCCTGGACTTGCATGTCCAACATGTCAGGACCCTGCACCCGATTAGGCACACAAGCATTAGGAAAGGAAATACTATAAAATAAAACAAAACAAAGGACTGCACTTGACAGCAGAGGCTGACATGCAGCCTGTGCCATGTGCATATGGAGGCTGCTGCCGTGCACACTGGTGAAAACTGAAACGGGAGGGGTAGCTAAACACATGCGTACAGGGGTACATCCCCATACCTTGCAGGGAATCCTGAAGAGTGTGTGTGTGTGTGTGTGTGTGTGTGTGTGTGTGTGTGTGTGAGCGCGCATGCGTGGAATAGACCAGCCCCTCTGCTGTGCTGCTGCTGCCGTGAGGGAGCACTGACACACATCCACTATCACACAAGTCAAACAATTTACCAACCAGGCTGGGCACAAAAACATGAAAGAGTTCAAATCACAAAAGACTGCACGCACGCAGACACGCAGCCTCTGCCCGGGCTTCCACTCACAGATAGCAGCTGGAAGGGCTTGCGCGCGATCTCAGGCTTTTTGATCTCCTTCTCGCTCGTGCGCTTCTGCCCGCTCACATCCCCTGGCGCGCCTCCGTTGTTGTTATTGCTATTGCTGTCGTTCTTGGAGTAGAATTGGGGGCGATTTGCAGCAGCATGCTCCTGCAGTGCAATTGGATGAGCTGCCGTGGATTTCATTTATTGACTGATTGCATACTTCCTGTTTCCAACTACAAAGGTCTCTTAAAGCTGCAATGGCCCATGCTTTAGAGTGTGCAAGCTGGTTGGCGCCTGTGGTTGGCGGTAAGCAAAAATCATGACTGCGAAATAACCACACGTGTACAAAAAGTAAGGAAGACAGTTGAAAGCCAAATGAGGAAAGGAAGGAAAATGCTAATTGCTCCAACATGCAACAAGCGGGGCCCTAAAAATTTCTCAACAAAATAAGACCAAGGCAAACACAACAGGCCCTCTCCTTGCAAGCATGACCAAGTCCGTGATAAACTTGGCATTCCAAGCGCAATGACGGCAATGCAAAGCACAAACAACATGTCCACCCACCTGCGGCGTCTGCTGGAACACCACCTCACGCAGGATGTATAAGTGGTGCTCATGCGTGGCCGTTGCAAGCATGATCAAACCCGCATCCAGTCCATACATAACCCAAGTCCATAAAATACCTCACCCCCCCGAAAAAGCAAGGCAAACACAGCAGGCCCCACCCACCTGCGGCGTCTGCTGGAACACCACCTCACGCAGGATGTAAAAGTGTGGCTCATGCGTGGCCATCGCAAGCATGATCAAATCCGCATCCAGCCCATAGACAACATGTTTGGTGTTGGGGTTCCAGCCGGGACGCCCTCGCTGCTCGCGCACGTATGCCATGGCTTTGTGCTCTCCCTCACCAGGGGTGTTGGAGTCAGACAGAATGACCTGCACACAGATCATGTGAATAGATTAACACAGGAATGTGTCACTCAGCTCTTGCTTGCGCACATATGCCATGGCTTTGTGCTTTCCCTCACCAGGGGTGTTGGAGTCAGACAGGATGACCTGCACACAGATCATGCGAAAAGAGAGTCACAGGAATGCGTCGCTCAGCTCTTGCTTGCGCACACATGCCATGGCTTTGTGCTCTCTCTTGACTGCGGGTGTTGGAGTCAGACAGAATGACCTGCACGCAGATGACATGAGGAGGTAAGCACAGGAATGAGTCGCTCACAGTAGCAGTCCTTGCTCGCACATGAGCGCCGTAGCTTTCCCTCACCGCGGGTGTTGGAGTCAGACAGGATGACCTGCACACAAATTGCACACAGAGGCAATAACAGAAGTTAATCACCCAAGCAGCAGCTCATGCCTGCATGATAAGGTCCTGTGCCCTCCCTCAACATGAGTGTCTGGAGCCAGATAAGATGACCTGAACACATCAGAACATGGAAACAATCACAGGAATGAAGTACTGTAATGTCTGCTCACATGCCTGTCCTCTTCAATATTGCTTAGGCCAGCCAATCAAAAACTATGCCTTTGTGCAAACTTCAATGCATTACAAAGTTCAATGCATTGCACCTATAAAGGATTTTACATGCAAGGCATCCTTGAAATAAGTGTCCCACATTTCGGCCAGAAACAATGTGCAGCAGCAAACAGGCAGCACCATTTGTTGTACCCCTTAATTGTAAGGCTCACTGTGAATGTCCTTTTTGAGCAAAACTGACACCTGGTGGTGGAGCCATGCAGAGCACCCGTCAGTTTGCTCGACAGCCCCTCCCTTTGCCACTGATGCAGTGTGAGCAGCGACTGTAATGCCGAGTGCGATGGACAAGGAGCAACCCCCGGAATGTCTAACAAGGCTCGTCTTTGAGACATGCCTGTGGGTCAGGCCTTTGGTTTCTTGGAATGCATCAGGATATATATGCTAGCATCCCGGCAGGATTGAGCTTGGCTTGTGAGAAAAAGGTTCCTGGTCCTTCAGGCATTCTCATTCTTTTGCTGCTCACAGCTTTGGACGAGGATCAAGTGCAAGGATTTTGCAGGAATGTCCTTCAAGGCACCTGAGACAGGCCCTGGGGTGAGGTTTCTGGCCCATCTGACAACTTCCTTCTTGTGCTGCTCAGAGCTCGGTATGAGAATCAATCGAAGGTCTGCTTCTTGAAATTTCTCAAATTTTCTTGCAAGACGTCCAACCAGGCACCTGAGGCAGGCCCTGAGGTGAGTGAGGCCTTTGGTTCTCTTGGATGCATTGGGATGTATGCCAGCAGCCCAGCAGGACTGAGCTTGGCTTGTGAGGAAAAAGCCTGCAAGCCTCAGGGTGAACACACATTTGCATCCTTGCAGATTTGACTGAGGCTTGCATGAGAAGAGGTCTGCAGATGTTTGACTGCGCAGCACTTATACACCCACAAGCCCTGCAATCAAGAGCTCTGCAACCAAGAGCTCCACAGTAGCAACAAACTCTTCACAATAGCAACAAGAGCTTCACAATAGCATCAAGAGCTCCACATTAGCAAGAGCCTTACATGAGCAAGTGCTCCACAATAGCACCAAAAGCTCCATAATGGCACCAAGAGCTTCACAGAGCTCCAGACGTGGCAAACTAGCAAGAAGTCCACGATCAAGAGCTCCAAGAGCTCCTCCAAAATCCAAAGCGCTGCAATGATGCTCTGCCTTCCACATGGAACAGGGGCTCACACTTCCAACGCGCCCAAGAGGACCAAGCAGCTAGCCAGTCATGTGCATGGAAGCCTCCTCACAAATGGATTTTGTATGCATTTCTATATGTAGGGAAGCCGTGGACAGTGGACCCCTGTTCACATTAAATTAGAACAAGGACACACCTGAGGCTCACACCATTTATCCCAGGAAGAAAAAAAGGGGAAAAAACACCACCAACATGGGACCACGTGAGGCTTTTGCACTCACTTCAGCGCCAAACATGCAGAGCGAAAACAAGTGGAGAGATAAGCGACACAGGCCTTACCTCAATATCCTGCCATCCAGGGTCAGAGTTGAGCCGCATGTGCACGTAGTACTGCAGGGCCGTAGCCAGACGGTCCATGAAGGGCGTGCCTGGTGTGATGGTGTTGCTGTCGTGGAGCTCACTCTTCTCAGCTTTGGGCAACTGCACGAGCAAGGGAAAAGAAGCAGCAAAGGTTGGATTGTGAACGGACCCTGAGAGGCGTGCCTGCTGTGATGGTGTTGTGCGTCACGGAGTTCACTCTCCTCAGCCTTGGGCTACTGCACAAGCAAGGGAAACAGCTAAAGATGGAATGCAAAATGCTTTGTGAGAGGTGTGCCTGCTGTGATGGTGTTGTGCGTTACGGAGCTTGCTCTTCTCTGCCTTGGGCGACCGCAAAAAGAAAGGGAGAAGCTTTTGCAAAGGAAGGACAGCAGACCAAGATGATCACTCCTGATCAAAATTTGGCCACTGCACAAAAGGGCAAAGGGGCAGCTTGATGGACAAGGGAAAAGCAGCGTAAAGGCACAAGGGCAAAGGGACATAAGGGCAAAGGGGAAAAAGGGCATAAGGGGCAAAGGCACGTAGGGCAAAGGGGAAAAAGGGCATAAGGGGCAAATGCACGTAGGGCAAAGGGGAAAAAGGGCATGGGACAAAGGGGCATAAGGGGCAAAGGCGCGTAAGGGCAAAGGGAAAAAAGGGCAGAAGGGCAAAGGGGTACTTTGGTTCCCTGAACCACTCTTATCAGCCTCGGCAGCAGCGCAAGGTAAGTCTTTTACCTTTCACTCACTCTTCTTGGTTGCATACAAAGCAAGAATACATGGATGGGTGGGTGGCTGTTTTGATGCAATAACAGGGGGAAAGGGTTACTGTTATGGAGCTCACTCTGTTTGGCAAAGGGCATCAGGGTCCGAGAGACCAAATTTTCTGATGCTTGCGAACACCAAACACCCACAACTAGATACAAACCCAAACACATGAACACGCACTCCCCCTCCAAACACCTTGCTAAGCCTCCAGCTCCTTACCCATCTTTTCCTCCTTTGCCGCACGCGCACACACACACACACATACACACATACGCATTTGCATGCACGCATGCACGAACGCACAAGCGTGTGGGCACACACAAGCGCGCACACACACACACACCTTGATACCCTGGGCCTCCAGCTCTTTGCGCATCCTCTCCTCCTCCATCGCTTTTTCCTCTGCATCTTGCGCTGAGCGGAAACGCCGCGAGCGCTGCTGGTTCATCTTTGCGCGGGGGGCCACACCATCTGCAATTGAACGAAGAGGGACATACATCAAGACTTGTTTGGTTGTATGTAATGCAAGTATTGAAGCAATACCGATAAGCATTTCCTTACTCTTACATTCTCGCACACGTACATTTTGAGATTACATAGCCACATATAATCAAGCATGAGCAAGAAGCACATGAGCACGCACGCCCTCCCCCCCCACACACACTAACACACATATCAGCAGCAGCAGCTACACCGCTGTCCTCTGCATCAATGGCATTGCATCGTAACCTCGTTTAATGATACACACTAGTACAGCAGCAAATCGATGCCCCAACCTCAGCCGCGTCCTGGACGCTAGATGGAGGACGGGCGTTGCATTTACAGGACGACTGGAGTAACTGAACAAGGCAAACTGAAATCTACGAACAGCATTTGTTCTCTCTCTCTCTCTCTCTCTCTCTCTCTCTCTCTCTCTCTCTCTCTCTCTCTCTCTCTCTCTCACCGATGGCCATGTACAGCAGCCTCCTGGGCCGCACAATGGAGAACAGGCGGTCAATGTAATCAAAGATGACCTGGAACACCTCAGTCTCGGTGGTGGGGGCAGGCTGCAGAGGCACAGGACAAACCATCTGAGTTTGGGAGAACGCGCCCTTCCTTTACACGCAAGCGACACTGACAGGTCGCTTGCACATCACTGTATTGTGGGAAGGGTAGGCAAATGCGAACGCCTCAAATGAGCATGCAGATTGACCTAGGGGCACTTGCTTGCAAGCTGCAACAACATTGCCCATGCATCTTATTTGTGACTTGAGTCCAGCGCAGCAATTCCCTCAAGGACCACAAGGTGCTTTCAATAACATACCCCCTAGGCCAAAAGAGGGGGGCCTCCATAAGATGCCCACAAAGAGGCCTGACGCTATTAAAATGCGTTTAACAAATGCCCTCGAGGGCCAACGGAAATTGTCAATGAATTGTGCATGGCGAGTGCTGGGTTGGTGAGTGGTCAAGTTGGGGTTGCAACCTTAGGGGCGATGGTCCCAGGGGCCATCGGAAGCTGTCAATGAAGTGTGCATGGCAAGTGCTGGGTTAGTGAGTGGTCAAGTTGGGGTTGCAACCTTAGAGGCCATGGTCCCAGGGGCCATCGGAAGCTGTCAATAAAGTGTGCATGGCAAGTGCTGGGTTGGTGAGTGGTCAAGTTGGGGCTGCATCCTTAATGGCCATGGTCCCAGGGGCCATCGGAAGCTGTCTATAAAGTGTGCATGGCAAGTGCTGGGTTGGTGAGTGGTCAAGTTGGGGCTGCATCCTTAGGGGCCATGGTCCCAGGGGCCTTGCACCGGCAATGCATGGATGTGAGAACATTTTGGCATGGCCCCCCAGATTGGTAAGCGCCAGCAGAGCTTGTTCAGCATAGTGCACACACACCGCTGCATACAGTTTTATGATGCAAAGGCGCCAAGGCATACACTTTTTGTTGTGCAAAGGCATTCGTCACCTTTTCCACCATTGATGTAGCAAATAGTTACCCTGCCTACATCATCTTCATTACGAAGAAATCCAGAAAGAATCGCTCCAACTAAGTATGTCTGTTTGGCATTAAGGCCTCCCGCATGATCCACCCTGTCTTTTTCCTTGATGTTGCCAGTGTTTTCCTTGCCGTCGCCATTTGCCTTTCATAACAGAACACGACAGTATTGAAAATAAATGCTTAGGGTTGGCCAGTCCCGTATGCCAATACCGTATGCCCGTATATTTAGTGCTAAAAATTCCATACATTTTCCGTATAATACATATAGCTGTACAGCCCGACAAATACTGCACGACCCCACCCTGTCTTTTCCAGTATTAATGCAGCGAGAGTGTATCCAGTGCCTGCGTCGTTTAAGTTTTATTCCTTTCTGTCAAAAGGAGGCCTGCCGTATGACCCACTTGGCAGTCATGCGTTTTGAATGACGGCTTTTGTAACCTGTATCCCTCTAACCCTGCATCACCTACCAGGACAACAACATACTTCCTTTTTCCTTTATGATCTCATGTGCACATATGAACAGGCTAGCAGTCAAACGTCTTGACTGAGGCCTTTATCCCTTGTAACCCATGTAACCCTGCATTACCTACCCTGTCTTCTGGGTGGAAGCACGGGTGAATGATGCCGTTCATGTCCTGCAAGGCAAAGCACATGCAGGTGTACAAATGGGCTCATGCAGATACTGATTATCAGCTAGGGCATGAACACAGTGTCACTCATGTTCAGACAAATAATTGAATTAGGATGCATGTTTTTGCTTTTGCAATTATCATTGCTGCGTGTGTATGTGTATGTGTGTATATGTGTGCATGCATGCATGTGCGTGTCCATGCGTGTGTGTGTATGTGTGTGTGTGTGTGAGAGAGAGTGTGCGTATGTATGCATGTGTGTGTTTCCTGATCTAGCTGGAGCGACCACTAAACCTTACCTGGCTAGAGTAATACTGAAACCATTAAAATATTGCTGTGAGCATTCAAAGTGCTTGGGGCAAAGTTTACATTCTCGGGCTGAAGGACCTCAGCTAATTCAAAGAGCGCTGGAAGCGAGGGAGGTGCTCCTCCCAAACGACCTTTTGTGTAGTGCTGCTTCCTTGTGCTAACTTGGAGCTCATCACTGCTCAAAACTATCTTTTCTGGGCATGTGGCACGCTTGTACACTCTACATCTCTGACACGAGAGCATGCTGGCATTCTCTTGCACCCACCAGGTACAAATTGTCGAATTCCATTCCATTGGGGTTTGGCCCAGAGGTGTCCACAGGCACCTCCACGCCACTTAAGATTTCAGGGTGCTCTTCAATTACATCCTTCACGATCTTGGGGTACCTGTTGAAATGAAAGAAGGCATTGCAGGTCTTGGGTGATGTCCGTGTATTCTAGTTGACCTACACACATCAAAAATCAGGCGCAGCAGTACCAGCATGCATGCATGCATGCATGCATGAATGTATTTTGCAGCAGAAGCTCAAAGCAGTCTTCTGCAGCAGTGCTCCTGCAAGAGAGCTGCTTGACACCCATGCAAACTCACTTTTGGGAAAGCCAGCGGTAGAATGCTGGAACTCCCATGTTTCCTCCTCACGAGAATTTCCACGCAAGGAAACAAAGCTCCTGCCTTGCAGGGTGTGCCGAAAGGGTCCGAAACTGTGTCCAGGAGGGAAGGGCGCACACCCTTCCAGATTAACGTATGACCATGTCGTTATAATCAATATAAAAATATGTAAACAGGCGCTGTCAAGTGCGAGACTGCAAATTGGATTGAAGAGGGATGCCAACTGGTACTTGAAATTTTACTTGATAAATCAAATCTGATATGAATCTTCACTTTCAGCGCGGTGATTCCTTGCTTTGACTTCAGAGCACAAATGCACCGTGCCCAAAAGCTCCTCAAAACGGTAGTAATGAACACAATTAAAGTTTTAATTATAAAGGTGATGCTCCCAGCTGTAAGCTCGCAACAAAGCTTGTTGCAGCAACCCTCATCCTAACAGAACAAGATGTTACTTGCTGCGACCCAAGAACATTGCTGCTGTGCGTGTAGATTGGGATTTCATGAGTGCCCTGGTAATCCGATCATATTTCCCTTCGAGCCCATTGAAGGGCTGCCGCACATCCGTATCACATCCGTATCGTACTCTATGGCAGCAAAGAGTACCAGATTTGGCTTTGTAACCTCGCAGAATGGCTGTGGCTGCGCTTAGTGGTAGTTGGTATTTTTGATTGACAGCATTAAGGATCATCCTATCCCAGATTGCAAGGCCTTTCTCAAAGCGGGCCCGGGGCATGACCGGGAGCTGCGTTCCCGGAACGCACAGGCAATGCTTGGAAAAGAACAATAAGAAAATACACAGGCAGTGAAAGCACTCTCCGCATCAATATTGATCAATATTGATTTTTTTTCCTTAATTAATCAAGGAAAAGAGGATACCTAGGGCCAAGGCACGTGCCTGGGGGTGCACCATGTATCCCTCGAGGGCCTCCACCAAGAGGGAGAAAAAATCAATGGGGATCAGGATGGTTACTAGAAGTCCCCCGTGGCCGATCTTGGTGATGACAGTTGAGAGAAGCCTTCTCAAGAGCGCGTCTGATGCTAGCAAGTTTAAAAGCGTACTTGACAGAACGAGCATGAAGCTTCAGAGCAAGTTTGATGGCTGTATGAGTGTCAAGACCAAGCTCTTTAAGAGGCTCCAATATGTGATGGGTGTAGATGACCCCGCCCACACCAAACAGAATGGAGGGTGACTTGAGCTGAAGCCCATGAAAGATCGCGACATAGATTGTGGTGCTGTCGCTTTCACGTTGTGACTAATCTTGAGGTCAATGTTTTTCTAAATCAAGACTCGCACAGATTTTCAAAATTTTTGTCTGAACTGGTTTCAATTTTTGATGCTGGATGAGAATGTATCACCAGCAGCCGATCAGCCAGATTTTCGGGCTGTAGGCCAACCCCTTGTAACCCTTGTAACCCTTGTTGCTTGGAAGCCTCAAGCTGATTCTTGTGCCGTGTATCTCCACAGTATTTGACCTCCACTAGTTGGACGTGCCTTTGTTCTGGAGGGAGTTGACTAGGGTGACGGACCTTGGAAGTAGGTGGAGTGGCTGTGGCTGGTGCTAATTGCTCTCTGTCCACCCCGCGATCCCCTCTACTTCTTAACGGATACCGGGCATTGGTCCTTGACACTCTTCTTATTGGAACAATTAATAATGCATTCAATGCCCAAAGTTTGGGCAACTAGAAGTGAGCCTTTGTCTGTCAGGGAACAACGAGGGAAGTTATACATAGGGAGTGTAGCTGAAGTAAGAGCGCTAAGCGTATTGGGGAAGGCGGATTTGAACCCGCAAGAACGAGATTCTTTTCACTGAAGAACAACCCCGAGATTGCGACTATTTAAGGGCACGATCTGCCTATGAGATATGAGATATGACGTATTACTGATCCTTGAGCGATGAGATCAGTTAGGCAAGTTTTTTTCTTCATGATCTCATGTGTATTTATGAACAGGCTAGCAGTCAAACGTCTTGACTGAGGCCTTTTTTCCCTTGTTAGGCAAGTCCTCACACCACGACAGGTGTGTACAATATATTTATATATTATTTATATTATATTTCAATGCAGCTTACACCGCTACAGGGAGGGTCTTATTTGTTAACAGTTCTGGGATCTGGAGGTCCTGTTGTCACGTTATATTATTGATTGCTGCAGAATTCTGGATCAGGTAGTTTGGTTGGTTGGATGGAAACATTTATCTAGCCCTGGAGCAACTGGCGGAGCCGGTTATTGAGAAATGGATGTTTAGTGCTGTGTGCTGCGAGGTCAGTGAAAGGTGCATGACAGTGATCTCGCATGACACTGTAAAGCAAGACGGGATAGGGATCATGGCCGTTCGGGTCATATTAATTGTTTGTGTACGAGCGAATGGGAAGACAGCTTGTCCAATTCCTTTGAAGTTTTTCTTTCATTTGGTAAGTTAATGTTTCCAGTCCAACGTCGTGGTAATATCCGCAGGCGCCGGCTTGCTTTATTCGTTGCTGTTATCCAGCAGCACGTTTTTCATCACCTGTTTCAGCATGTATGTGTCTACGCCAGACAAAGGGCTGCATGTGTAAAGGCAAGGTTCCTAACAAGCAAGCTAGCAAGGGTAACCCCATCCTATCCTATCCTAGCAAGGGTCTCACCAAAGGGCCCTCAAACCTAAACTAGACACGGATAGCCTAGGAGAAAGCCAGAAAGATCTAGGATACCTAGGATTTCACAGCTCTTACCAGGGCAAATTGGGGCTGATTGTCCTTGCGGGAACATGTCAGGCTGAGAAAGTGACGCAGCCATAACAGTGTCTTGACATCCCATGACCAGAAAAGGTGTTGATGCTGTGGCGCACAGCAACAAGCGGTTCGGCTGGAGATTCTAGCTACTGACAGATATGATGCAGATTCTGGAGAGCCGGCTTGACTCTTGCTTGCTTGGCTTGCTGGATGATGCTATTGGTAATTATGCTGAACTTTGTATGCTGGACTGATGCACTTAACTGGCGTGGCACTGCTGGCTTCCTCCTCCAAGGGCTAGGTGAGCTTACTCACACATGGGCTACTTTATTAGGGGCTTGACTGGGTTTACAAAGATGATGAGAACAAGATGGTGTTACTACAAGTTCCTACGTGAAGTAAAGGGGTTCTCCCAACACAGCCTCAGCTGTGTTGCCACAAGGATAAATACCACTGTCCAACTAACTCAACTAGCTTGCAGCACATTCTCGGCACAGCAGACTCTCGTCGTGACAGCTGTCAGGCTGAGAAAGTGACGCAGCCATAACAGTGTCTTGACATCCCATGACCAGAACCCCCCTGTCACGAGCATGAAGTATCTGAATGCGAAGTGATACCAAAGAAATGGGATGTGAAGATAAAATCATAAAGGAGAGTGAGAACCCAAGGCGTAAAGAAGCACAGAATTTTTCAGAAAGCAAGACGCTACCATCACGAACAATTCCAAGTTTTGCTCCACCCCCCTGCTGCAAGATGAAAGACAGAATTCCATGGCCAACACTGTTCACAGAGTTGCAATCCCCAAGTCTGCAGCATCTACAATTTTCCAGCATTGCTAGGCAGCAAATAACCATGACTGTGGCTGTGGCTTCATGGCTATCTCTGGCGGTGCAGCTGGACGCTCCAGCGGTGGTTGTCTGCTGTGCTGGTTGGTTGTCCTCGCAGTGCGCATTACATATGGCAAATGTTTTGTGAGTGGCAGCTGCTGTTTGTATGCAGGGGCACGTGTGTGGCTAGGTCTGTCAGCTGGGAACTGGAACAAGCTCACGTCTTTGATTCGGCTGTATTTGTTGCGCGTGGTATGCCATGCACGTAAGGCGGCTGCAGCAGAGGATGCTGTAGTGCATGAGTGCGTCAGTGGCACTTGGTGGGCAGCACATGCATGTGATGCAACTGTGCTTACGCTGGATTTTGTGTGTGCATCATGCTGAGGATCTGCAAACTTGTCTGCAGCAGTGGTCATGCAGGCCAGAAATGCGGTGGCAGCAGTTTTCAATTGGCTCTTGCCAGTGCTGATCAGTGGTACACTGGCAAATGTGTCCAGGTCATTCTTTGTGCGCAAGAATGGGCGGTACTGCAGCAAATTGACCACAGGATCTGCGCGTGCACCCCAGTCGCGGGCAACATGCGTGCTCAGCAGCACCTCATACAAGTCATTCACACCTGCAACAACCAGGAATGTCACGCCATCTGGGGATGCAGTTGAGCATTCAACATCTTTACCTCTGTTAAGTATGCTCCAGATTGGGCCTACCACCTGACCAATGACTCCCCCTGCACTTCCCATAGAGGTATGGATCTTGTGGGTTGAGGGGCCATACAGGATGCCATTCTTGACAGCAAACTCTTTGGACAGGAGATTCACCTCAGAGCAAGTGTCAAATAGCACGCGTGAGGCAGTGATGATTTTCTCTCTGTGCGCGAAGGATACACCCTCAGATAGCCTGTACAGGCCGCTACTTTCATTCATGTATTTTGTAGTGTCAAAAGTGGGCTGTTCTGGGATTGGGCCATGCTTGGCAGCAGCGAACACAGGCACATCATCAAAACCAAACAAGGATGGCTCTGAAGAGGTGGCAGCTTCAGGTGCAGTTGCCACCTTGCCATCGGAAACGGAGTGTGATGCAGCTCGCGTGTGGGACTCTGCCAGGCTTGTTTGTGCACTCACTTGTGATGGCACTGGCGTACCTTCGGGAGCAAGGAGATCAGTGCGCTTGAGAGCGCCCATCAGCGTTGGCTTGGGAACCTTGAAGGACACCTCAAAGCCAGGAGGTTTCTGCATGGCAATAAAGTCTTGCACAGACAGTTCTGATCCCACGATGCGTACCGTGGCCATAGCAGGAGGTGCTGGCTTCTGTACAGGTGCTGGTGCTGCGCCTGGTACATCTGCACGGTTTAGCGGTCCTGCACGGAATGGCACAGGTGTGACTGCACACACACTTGACTTTGGTTCTGGGTCCATGTCTGTACGCACTGTCAGTAAGGCATGCAGAGGTGGCCACACAGGCTGGATGTGGTCTGAAGCAGGCGTCTGAGCAAAGGCACAACGTGCACCATCTGGTGACTCAGTAGTTGGCGCTGAATAGCGAGTCATGTGCACTTGCTTGGTTTGCTGGGTGGCAGGGGCAGGTGCTGGCATGCGGGGCTGTGCAGGTGGTGCGCGCATGTGCACACGCGGGTCATAATCCCTTCCATAGCATGGTGCATCAGGCGGGTGAATGCGGCCACAGACCTCATGGCGAGGGTACTTGAACATCATGCCAGCGCGTGCGGGGTAGATCATGTTGCTGGCATAGAATGGGGCAGGCGCAGTTTGAGGGCCTGCATGCTGTGCTTGCATGTGCACTGGTGCATAGGAGTGTGGCTGTGCTGCGGGGTACTATTCTTGCCTTGGCACTGGTTTCTGCGTGTATGGCCCAAATGGGGGCGTGGCAGGTGCACGGCTTGGTGCTCCTGGGCCTATGCCTACTGCAGACAGACGCTCCATCACTTCCTGCGTTACTGCACCTGCCATGTTGGACTGGTCCTGAGGGTCAGCTGGGCGGCTTGGTTTGGCACGAGGGTTAACTGCCTTCTTGTCACTCACCATAGCCTGCAAGTCCCTGCACTGTTCAGTGTTATGTGAAGGGTTGTGACCATGTAGCATGCAGAAGTTGCGCGCCTGGTTGTATTTCGCAGGTGGTTGCACTGCCTGCGTGGTGCATGAGGCAGGTGTAGGTGACGCGTCAGCCTCCACAGTCATTCCCACAACCTTGGGAGTCTTGGCTGGATCTATACATTCCATAGTATTGACCAGGGCTTGGTGCTTGTGCATGTAGTCCACGAGTTGTTCAACTGTGATCTTAGGCTGCTCTACACACATGGACAGCAGGCGTGAGTGCAGTTCCTTCAGCTTCTCGCACTTCAAGAGCAACATTGCCTTAGCCTTCTTGCTGCTAGTAGATGAGGCCTTGTAGACCTTAAGGAATTTGTGCGCAAAGGTTGACAGGTCCATGTCATGCAAGCGCAAGTCTATTAGTTCCTGGTCTGGATCTGCCACCAAATGTGCAAAGTGCTCCTCGACAGCTTCCAACAATTGCTCATGGAGGGGCTTACCGCTTGATGGCGGTGCGATGATCTCTGCACGGTTGGCCTCATACCAGTACCTTGCAGGCGTTTCAGCCTTAAAGGCCGTCAGGCAAAAGATGTCCACTAAGTCAACCTCTGTAATGCTGTTGTTGCCTTTGTTTAGCAAAGCTGTCCTGGCAAACCACAATTTTGACTGGTTGACCCAATCGTGCAGATCATCTTTTCCTTTCTCACCCCTGAGCTGAGGGGCAGCTTCTGGAATACTTGGTGCTGGCATTTCTTCAAGGCTAGCTAGTGGATTGATATAAGAAGTGACTGGCTTAGCCTCAGGTGTGAAAAACTGATCCTCTAAATGCTGAGGTTCTGTACTAACTGAGGTGGGAGATTGTTGGCTAGTGCTAGCTTCCTCTTGTTTCTTTCTTGCCCCTGCTTGGGACCTAGTTTCTACGGGAATACCAATTCATGAATTAAGCCCTTGGAGGAGTAGGCGCAGCAGCGCCGCCAATTAAAGTCATGGATATGCAAGCAAATGATGCTGGAGCTGTGAGCGCTGGGTCTCAGAGAGCGAGACTTGCTGAGATTTAAGAGCGGCACTCTAACGCTACCAGATGATGGCCCTCTGAGGGGAGGCTCACCCACCGCATCAAGGCGGTGATGCCTGTCGAAAATTAGGCTTATCCACTGCAACAAAGTGGTGGCCCTCAGAGGGGAGGCTCACCCACCGCATCAAGGCGGTGGTGCCTGTCTTTGGGAGGCTCACCCACCGCATCAAGGCGGTGGTGCCTGTCTTTGGGAGGCTCACCCACCGCAACTAGGCGGTGGTGCCTGTCTTAGGGAGGCTCACCCACCGCATCAAGGCGGTGGTGCCTGTCTTAGGGAGGCTCACCCACCGCATCAAGGCGGTGGTGCCTGTCTTTGGGAGGCTCACCCACCGCATCAAGGCGGTGGTGCCTGTCTTTGGGAGGCTTACCCACCTCATCAAAACGGTGGTGCCTGTCTTTGGGAGGCTCACCCACCGCATCAAGGCAGTGGTGCCTGTCTTTGGGAGGCTCACCCACCGCATCAAGGCGGTGGTGCCTGTCTTTGGGCTTGTCGCAGGCTTCTTAGACTCTTGACCTTGCGCTTGTTCCATTCAGCTATCACTATTCACTTTCATAACGGCTATGCGTTACGCAATGAGACTTGAGTTTGCATTCTATACAACAAAATGCCATGCGAATGGCCCAACTGACCCAGCTTGTGGGTGTCCTATCAATCAAAGGGCTTTAGGTCCCTTCCGTCCATGTCTGATAGAGGGGATGCCACTTCCCTCTCTTTACAGGGGATAAAGATGCCTTGTTTTCATTGTTAACACTGGACTGACTAGTTTAGAGTACGTGGAGTTCAGGCTCATGCAGGTGAGCTGATGTTGAGAGCAATGAAATGAATCAGGATCGGGGCCTGGGTGGCCACTGCTGATGCCAATGGCCTAAATCATCACACAATTGTAATTGAATGATTGAGCACTGAGTGGCTGGTGCTGGACTTGCATGTTCCGGTAATCAACATACACTGCATGGGCTGTGATGAGCCCTGATATTGGCATCACACGATGTGATTGTCACACGAAGTACCCACTGCGTTGCGGGATGGTCGAGAACGGAGAGCTACGTCCTTGCGCGACTTGGGAAACACGATCCTCGTGGGCGATGATGCAACAGTAATACTGCGCGGCGCGCACAAATAGAGAGCACCGGTGTTGAGAGAAGAAAAGGTGTTGATGCTGTGGCGCACAGCAACAAGCGGTTCGGCTGGAGATTCTAGCTACTGACAGATATGATGCAGATTCTGGAGAGCCGGCTTGACTCTTGCTTGCTTGGCTTGCTGGATGATGCTATTGGTAATTATGCTGAACTTTGTATGCTGGACTGATGCACTTAACTGGCGTGGCACTGCTGGCTTCCTCCTCCAAGGGCTAGGTGAGCTTACTCACACATGGGCTACTTTATTAGGGGCTTGACTGGGTTTACAAAGATGATGAGAACAAGATGGTGTTACTACGAGTTCCTACGTGAAGTAAAGGGGTTCTCCCAACACAGCCTCAGCTGTGTTGCCACAAGGATAAATACCACTGTCCAACTAACTCAACTAACTTGCAGCACATTCTCGGCACAGCAGACTCTCGTCGTGACAAACATCCTGTAAATGGTTGGGTGGTTCAAATATTTGTCATAAGTGTGGATGTGCTGAAGTCCAGGACGAGAAACATGTTCTTTTCTACTGCAATTGCTGTGAGTTGTGTGAGCTGCGCAGAAAATACAAGGACCTGTTCATTGATCTTTTTAAACCGTTACACACTTTTGCCCAGCTTCCAAACACTGATTTTGTTCCTTCCTTGGCTAATCTTGTGACTAATCTTGAGGTCAATGCTTTCCTAAATCAAGACTCGCACAGATTTTCAAAATTTTTGTCTGAACTGGTTTCAATTTTTGATGCTGGATGAGAATGTTTCACCAGCAGCCGATCAGCCAGATTTTTGGGCTGTAGGCCAACCCCTTGTAACCCTTGTAACCCTTGCGGGAACATGCAGGGAACTCAAAAATAAATATTAGGGGGTTGCGGGGATACAGCGGGATTTAAAAAAATAGACATTTTCCAAGGGTGCCGAATGATCAAAATTCTGTGCGGCATCACACATTGCTATGATAGCGATGTGACCTTGCTTACCGTAAGCACCTTGGTGACCTTACCTGACCCACTTTACTTTGGACCATTCAAGTTGTCACTTTCTTGCACAGTTCTGGGCCAAAAACACCATAATTGGTTTTTGCCTGCTTCCAGTTTCAGGCATGCTAAACATATTTTCTGGCCAGATTGAGTTACAGGCCTCAGTGTCCATGCTGCGCTCTGTGTTGTTGGTGAGTTTGGGCGTCCAGGAGCATGGCTGACAAACATACAGATCCTAATTACCTTTGTGTTTCTCCTAGACGAGCTATGTCTAGTGTAGGTTTGAGGGCCCTTTGGTGAAATTCTTGCTAGCTTGCTCGTAAAGGAACCTTCCTTTAAAGCATGCAGCCTTTGGCTGGCGTAGACTTATGTTTTTCTGCTCTTTTCAGTGATTTCACTGCTGCCCTTAAAGGCAGATACATCAATGTAAATTTATTCGACCTCATCTTCTAAAACAAGACATGCGCTTAAACAAGCATTTGCTTCAGTAGGCTGGGTGTTGGGGCCTGGAATTTAAACAACTCTCCAGCTCTTTATTGACGCCAAAGGGCTCTTAAAAACATAAAAAAAAACATGGATCCTTTAAGCCGACGTGTCTCACATTCCTTGATAAATGTCCGGAAATATATCTTTGCCTGCGCAGATGTTCTTTTCCAGGCTCATGCATCTCCATTTCAATGTCAGGCATCAAGTCTGATGCACCTCTCCAATCCTGTAACTGTTGGCACATGCAACCCTTTCATGAAACCTGGCATGTCTGTCGCAGTAAATCTGAAACAGGAAAGAAGCAGTTTGGCAGTTCACATTCAGCAGAAAAAAATAATTAGATGAAGCAGCGAAATCATGCACTGCAACAATTGCTGCGACCAATGGAAGCTTGGTCCAATCTTGCATGTGAAACTATCTGTTCTACTGGTACATAATGTACAAAGGAAGTGACTCAAGCCAGCCCATTTCCATGCCAGCAGTTACACACATTGCTTGGTGGCCAAGCTGGCCTCCAATACATCGCTGCAGGCACAGCTTGATGGAGCTTTGCCGCTCAAGTGTTCTTACAAAAATTGCATGCGGACACACACACATTCGCATACACGCGCGCACACACACACACACACACACACACACACACACACACACACACACACACACACACACACACACACACACACACACACACACACAGGAACTCGTGATCGGCAACTAACCTAGCCTCCAGCACATTGCAGCAGACCCAGCTTGATGCGGCTTCACATGGACAGTAAGCTGCTGATAAATGAATCACACATGTTGCATGCCTCTGTTCAAGCAGCCATGCGGTGGTGCCTGCCTTCTACAAGTCAGCTATACCGTCCACTCACCAGCAGCGCACTCACTCTGGCACACCTACGCACAACTGATGCTTCCTTTGCTATATTGGCGCACAGCAACAGCAAATGTAGAGCGCCTCAACATCGATTGCAAATACAGAGTGGCTGAACATGGATTGCAAAAAGTTAAGCTCCTTGGCATTGATAGCACTCGCAGGGCACCTCACCGGCCCGCCGCTGCACATCTTCTTGGAGTTCCTGCTGCTGCTGCTGCTGCTGCTGCTGATGCCGCTACTGCTGCTGCAACACTTGAGCCCCCCCTGCCCTTTCCTCATCTGCATCTTCCTCCTCTTCCTCCTCAGCATCACGACCCTCTTGCTGTGCTCGCTGTGCCTCTTCCTTTTGCTGCTGCTGCTGCGTGCGTGGCGTAGATGGAAAGTAGACGCGCCCCTTCCGGCTGCGCTTCTGGGTGGCGCGAGTGGCCGCATGCGCCAGCAGCGGTGCTTCCGGCTCTACGTACAAGGTTGTGCCGCGCACCTGTGATGTCAGGAAGGAAAGAAAAGGGGTTACACAGCTGCACCTGCCCATGAGGGAAGCTTGATCAAAGCGGTTAGGTTGTGTGCCGCGCGCCTGAGATGTAAGAAACGAAAGGAAAGGGGTTGCACAGCTGCACCTGCCAACAATGGAAGCTTGATTGAAGCAACTAGGTTGTGTGCCACGCGCCTGTGATGTCAGGAAGGAAAGGGAATGAGTAACACAGCTGCACCTGCCCACAAAGGAAGCTTGATCAAAGCGATTAAATTGTGTGCCGCACGCCTGCAATGTAAGGGTCAACAGACAAGGGGTTACACAGCTGCACCTGCCTACAAGGACAGCTTAGCTGAAGGAAGAAGGTGCATGCGATGTGGCGGTGGAGGGCGTACTTGCTCTTGAACGTTTGGAGCAGCAGAGAACAAGCATGGCAGGCTTTCCCACAGCTTGCAGGCTCAAAGAAGCACTGCATTGGCAGCAACTGAATCAATGATTGGATTTAAGCCTCCCACAGCTTAGGCCTGCAGGAGCAGCATAGCAAACAAGTAGCATGAGCATTTTGCAGCCTGATACATGACGTTTGACATGACGTGTATGTGACACATTTGACACATGTCGTACATTTGACACATGACGTCTGACACATGACGTTTGATATGGCGTTTGACACGACATTTGACAACAAGGAGGAAGCAACGACTAAAAGCATTTAACATGGCATCCCACAACATATAGGAAGCATAAACACATGGCATTTGAAACAAAGAGGACATCTGGCACGGCACTTGAACTGAATAGCGATCATCACAGTCAAGGAAGCAGGCCAAAGTTGCTAGTGCGGAAATCGGGAGGGGAGCGTAACCCAGGGTTTGCCCCAACCATCATGTGTTCATTCTAAGCTGTTAAAACAAGGTTCACTGCGGAAACAGAGTGTGTCCAAGGATCATGCGCGCAATTGAGCTACTAGCATGCAGGGCAGGCGTGTAAGCTGCACTGCAGAAAAAGAGTGTGTCCCAGGATCATGTGCTCAATTGAGCTACTAGCATGCAGGGCAGCCGTGTAAGCTGCACTGCAGAAAAAGAGTGTGTCCCAGGATCATGTGCTCAATTGAGCTACTAGCATGCAGGGCAGCCGTGTTAGCTGCACTGCAGGAACAGAGTGTGTCCCAGGATCATGCGCGCAATTGAGCTACTAGCATGCAGGGCAGGCGTGTAAGCTGCACTGCAGAAAAAAAGCGTGTCCCAGGATCATGCGCGCAATTGAGCTACTAGCATGCAGGGCAGGCGTGTAAGCTGCACTGCAGGAAAAAAAGCGTGTGTTCCAGGATCATGTGCTCAATGTGCTCATTCAATGTGCTCATGCTAGTAGCTCCTACTAGCATGCAGGGCAGCCGTATTAACTGCACTGCACAAAGACGAAGTCCCAGGCTCATGTGCTCATGCGGAGCTACAAGCACATGGCTGCTTTGTGTAAAAAGAAAGCCCCAGGCTCACGTGCCCAATGTGCTCATTCAAAGCTACTTGGTACATTGCTGCGCTGCAGAACAATAAAGCTCCAGGCCCACGTGCTCATTCAAGGCTACAAGCACACGGCAGCACAGCAAAATGTCACACAACGCGCTCATTTGGAGCTACAAGCTTGCCATAGGGTTGGGCCAGCAGCTAGTATTGCAAAATCGGGGCCTTGCGTGTGTCCGGCATGCATTGGCTAAGAGAAAGCAGTAGGTCTCCCAGTAAGGCACTCATGAAACTGCAAATTCAAAGTGCCAAGCTGGCAAGCATGCAGAGCAAAGTGCACCACTCACACCCATGGAGTAGCCATCACATTGGAGGGCAGTATAGAAGCCATGCAAAAGAAAGTGCGCTGCTTACACACACCAGAGCAGCCATCACATTGGAGGGCAGTATAGAAGCCATGCAAAAGAAAGTGCGCTGCTTACACACACCAGAGCAGCCATCACATTGGAGGGCAGTATAGAAGCCATGCAAAAGAAAGTGCGCTGCTTACACACACCAGAGCAGCCATCAACATTGGAGAGCAGTATAGAAGCCATGCTCTATCTAGAAGAATGGATGCGATCCGCGTGTGTGGAGTAGCCACAAACAATGGAGGGCAGTATAGCAGCCGTGCAGAAGAAAGGATCAAAGTCGTACATGTGTGGAGTAGCCAGAAACAATGGAGGGCAGCATGGGATGCAAACAGAGGAAAGCGCCCCACTCACATCCACGGAGTAGCCATTGAAATTGGAGGGCAGTGGGACTGCCACCGGCTCAGCAGGGGCTGCACCGCTGCTTGCGCTTGCTCCTCCTCCTTCGGCTTTTGCCTTCGCCTCAGCCTTTGCTGCCAAGTGCTCCCCAAGAGCCAGACGCGCATCGCCTCGGGCCAGCACATAGGCCCGCACGTACTCGCTGAACTCTTCCACCTGCAGGGCTCATTGGTGTAGCGCCACAGGATCATTGGTGCAGGGCCAGCACATAGGTCCTCATGTGCTAGCTGAAATCTTCCACCTGCAGGGACCATTGGTGCAGCGCCAAAGAAGGCACAAAGCTGAAATGAGGTGCCGTACTTTAAAACATGCAAAGTGATAAACCGAGCGCTGAGCTGTAGCTCCATTGTAGCTGACTGAAAGAAGTGCTTAGGCATTCATTACAAACTGCTGGAGTCCTTTGAGGATTTGTTGGCAGTCACAACACAGCCGTCTCAGCCATATTCGCTCACCATGCCGTTCGTGAAGGCAGCAGAATTTCATCCGCTTTTGGTAAGTGTCAAACAGTACTCACCATGCCGCTCACATACGCCTTGTATTGCTCATCATGCTCCACGTCCACTTCATTGTTGCAATCCAGGATTAGCGAGGGGATCTGTGGAATTAGAAGGAGGAGCATTCACTTAATTGTCCCATTTTAGGACCAGGGAAGGATAATGAGGATACCTGTGGAATTGGAAGGAGGAGCATCTATTTAGATTGCTGCAATCCAGGGCCAATGAGGGGATCTGTAGAATTGGAAGGAGGAGCATCTACTTAGATTGTTGCAATCCAGGGCCAATGAGGGGAACTGTGGAATGGGAAGGAGCATCATTGCATGCAGTGAACAGAGGCTTATCTATATACCAGTTGCAAGCATGCCTCCAACTGCCCACCTCTCTGATTCCATGTACCAGACATATAGAAAGCCCAGCCAAATAGTTTCATGCTCGTTTGCTACTCCTGACCGTTTTGAGAAGGAAGCCTCTTCTGACCATGCAGTGACCATGTGACATGCAGTGAGAGAGGGCAGCAACCGATGAACTCAAGCCTTGTCCTCAGTCTATCTTTTCCTCAATTCAACAAGCACCCACTCACTTCCCACCATGTGACCATGAAGCGACCGTGTATCGACCATGCAGCGAGGGCAGCAATCCATTGAATAGGCTTCTCATTTCAGATCAAGCACACCTCATCCTCATTTCAACAAGCACCCACTCACCCCTGAGCAGGCAGCAATCAATTCATGTAAGTAGGTTACATGATCCTGCATGCCTCATTTCTACAAGCACGCATTCGCACCTGACCATGTATGGAGGGCAGCAACCGATTGAATCAAGTATTTTGTATTTGATCAACCTTGGCTCATCTTCACTGCAACCAGGACCCATTCACTTCCGACAATCTGGCAAGGGCATTTACCAATTTAATGAAGCATCTTGATCATGCATGCCTCATCCTCATTTCAACGAGTCCCCACTCACTACTGACCGTGTAGCAAGGGCAGTGATCAACTGATTCATGTAGCTCGTTTATGACCAAGCATGCCTGATTTTTCTTCATTTCAACAAATACCCACTCACCGTGTCCAGCAAAGGGTGTATGTGAGCCCGGTTGGCATCAATGAAGCGGATGGCTCCACTGAGCCTGCGCGGCACTTTGGGAACCTGGGAATGCACAGATACCAATCATATTTCTCGTTTCATATTCTGCGCCGACAAGCTGGATGGTTTGATTGAGCCAACCAAATTCCTATTTCCTGCAAACTACAGTGGATGGCTATACTTAAATTGAGTGGCACCTCAAGGACCTGGAAATGTGCAGACGAGGTATGGTATACTGTACCAATTGAATTCCCTATTTTTTCCTGCATCATTAGGTTGGATGGCTCCACCTAGTGCATGAGGCACTTTGAAAAACTCTAAATACCCCGCGGTTATTGCCAACTGTGCCAGATCAGACTTCAAATTGGCATCTTTGAAGCTCTTGGTTCCACTAAGGCTGCACCATGACACTGCGGAATCCTGAAAACGCACAAGCAGGGTATGGTCAACCGTGCCCGTTTAAACATCCTGGCTGCCCACTCACAGACATAATGACAATATATTTGGATGCCCTGGCTTTGTCGCTTCTAGAAGGATGGTAAAGAAAGCCCACACTCCTTGTTGGAGGCATTCTTTTACTGGCACTTAACAATCAATACTCTTGACTCGTAAACCATGGATCCAAGTAGGGGAAGTGCAATGGGACACCTGGAAGATTCTCAGCGACGGCCCCACCTTGCATTGAAGCAGTGTGAGGGCTGAGGAGCTTTCACCCACACTTGTGCCTGCAAGTCTATTTCCTTCTCTTGTGAAGCACTTTCAAGGGACTGTAATGTTGGTAAAAGACCTTCTTTGTGGCCCCAAATTCCACAGCCCAATCATACGATTAAAGAAGTGAACAATATAGATATTCAAGGCACCCACCTGCAGTGCAACTACATCAGTGAGCTCAGGACCTGGTAAGTGGTTGCGGATGGCGTAGCTGATCTTGGGGTTGAATGGCGAGGAGGAGGAGGCGGAGGGGGCGGCTGAATTGGGTGGAGGAGTTGCACGGCTGAGGCAAGGGGGAAGGGAGAATACAAAGGGTGGCAATCAAATGATCAAGGACAACATCAAGGTGACATTAAGGACACGGCACAGCACGGCTGAGGCAAGGTAAGGGAAGGGGGAGGAAACACAAAGAGTGACAAGCAGGATGAACAAAAATGACGGCAAGAAAGCATTACCGGCAATGGCGCAGCACGGCTGAGGCAAGGTAAGGGAAGGGGGGAGAAAACACGAGGGGCACTAACAGCAAGATCAAGGACGACATCAAGATAACATTGAAGGCAATAGTGCAGGATGGCTGAGGTAAGGCAAGGCAAGCGTGAAGGAAAGCATGGGAAAACAAAGACCTTAAAGGCTGCAGGCAAATTCCCATGAAGGCTGCAAGTGAGCGCACAGTGAAGCAGAATATTTTACCACATGCTGTTACACAAGATTGGATGCGAATCCGTGGTTGGTTTGCTATGTAAGGAGCCTTGCCTGAATGCACGCTGTCAAACTTGGCATGTGCAGTCATTTTCTATTTTCAAGGATTGCAGGCAAGGCAGCCACGAAGAGAAGCTGAATATGGCCCCAGGATACAAACTGGTAGATTCTCATCAACTCATGCGCAGGCCTTATAGTCTAGGGCGGACAAAATTGCAGAGGAAAAACACAACAGCACCCACCCTGTTCCTTGCAGCACTTGCTCCGCAAGCCCGACCCAGATGTACAGCTGCGTACTGCTGGTGGTGGTCACAGCCTCGCCTCCATGGAACAGCCAGTCCTCGTGGCATTGGTGCAGTTCCTGCGGTTGGCAATAGACGAGCTTAGAACGTTTACTGCTTACCGTAGTGAAATGATATCATTCCGCAAAAATATCTTTTTTGGGCACTGCGGACGAACCGCAACTGGCGGAAAAATAATCATTTGAGGCGCTGCCGATGCGTGCGGATAAGTGAAAGTTGATCATTTGAAGTGATGATGAGCAGGCTGAGCCGCAGGGTGTTGGGTGGAGTCAGGGGGTTCCGCGCGAAACTGCCCAAAGAGCTTTACTCTAGCACGCTCCAGGGCCACCAGGGCAAGCATGGGCAACCTGACACAAGAGCAGCTGCAGGCTCTCGTGGTGCAGCCTTGCACTACTCGCTCAGCAGCGAAGGCAGCAAAGGAGGGCTCCAGCAGCAAGGGCAGGGGTGCAAGCAAGAGTGCGAGCACAAGCAAGCGTGCATGCACAAGCAAGGGCGCGCGCACAAGCAGGGTGGAGCATGCGTCAGAGGAAAGCGAGGAAGAAGGTGGCAGCAGCAGCAGCAACAACAGCAGCAGTGAGGATGGCAGTGAGAGCGAGGAGGGAGATGGCAGCAGCGGTGATGATGGCAGTGGGAGCGAGGAGGGGGATGGCGGCAGTGATGAGGAGGGGGATGGTGGCAGTGATGAGGAGTGCGAGGAGGGGGATGGCAGCTCTGAGAGTGGATTGGACTCAGATGAGGATATGGATTAAACCCTTCTAGGATCAAAGGCCTGGACTTCTGGGTTTGGTTGGACACCAACTAAGGAGCTGAGTGAGAATGCATTTGCTTCCTTGACAACAAGTTATTCTGTGGGCTGAGGCCCTTTTGGCACTGCGGAAACGTGCGGACATGAAAATGATAATTTCTGTCTGGGGTGCGGAAGTGGTGCGGACGTGAAAAACTAATTATTTCTGTAAAGGGTGCGGATTGAGTACGTGTCAGTACGGTATACTGCATCGCGGGTGATATTGTCACAGCCTCACCCCATGAACAGCCAGTCGTGGCATTGGTGCAGTTCCTGCAGTGGACAATAGACGTGCTTGGAGCAATCTGCCCTTTTCCAGAGTCTCTGGAAGGTCGCATGAAAAGCAGGCGGCATGAAAATGAGTATGTGTTTTTGATACCACTGCTTTGGAGTTTAATTTGAGAAAAGCATGCATTTTCCCTAGCCTTGATTCAGACATGCAAGGCTCCCTCAAAGCTTTGATGCACACAAAGACACAGAGGCACATAATTGTCTGTCCCCTCTTGAAAACTCAATAGAAAACAGCACCGTCCAGGGAAACAAAATAATAATTATTACTCTAACCCAGAAAGGAGACTCTGGAAGCAACGAGGTGGAAGTTTAATGCTGCACCTCCTCTCAGTAGGGTTAGCCGATTCCACATCTGCACGCCATACGTTCTGCGTTTTCTCGGCCAAAAAGCTAGCACATTCAGTTTAAAGCAAAAATTACAGCCAATCAGCTAAAATACACCTCTTGACAAATCCCAATGTGAGGCAGGGTTTGGGACAGAACTTCAATGATGACAAAGATGTCAGGAGTGGACAAATCCGCCCTAAAAAAGGCATGTATCAAAATGCTTCAGCATAGGTGCGCCCCAACCTTAACCGTTCCAACCTCGTTTGCAAAATGTAGGGCTATAGCTTGACCAGCCATGATTGGGGCCCACCTGCTGAATTAGATCATCATTGGTTAATCAGATCTGCAGCGTGAGCCCTACTGTTTGATTATGAAAACCCATTCCAGACTACTTACTGCACCAGATTGGGTGTTTTTCGGTGATGTGGAGACCTTACACCCAAGAATATCATTGCAAAAACAATGGAGTGAAGACCCAGTAGTTGGTGAGACACAAAATTTCAGCTATCCCCATATTCGAAATCCAGCGAAAAGGGTGCCATTAACAGTCAAAATTTGACCTTGTTGTGATAACTGGCCTCAGGGTGGAGTTGTGGGCCCTTTCCAGGTAATCTGAGGCAAGGAGGGTGATCTGGGGTCCTATGATTTCCCCTTTTTTACTGAACAACTTTTATGAAATAATAATTGTTGGCGTGGTTGGATTTGAAAAAGAAAATCGGGAAAGAGAATATCAAGCGATGTAGGGGAGTTGTTCACGTCTGCAACAATGCCTCTCGGATCTCTGCAGGATTTCATGCATCCTTATCTCTCTCTCTATTCGCAAATGAAACACAGGATTTAAATTGTACCTCAAAGCTCCACATCTGAGAACATATAAATAATATTTGATGAACCTTAGGACCTACAATCAGTGCAGTTACCTGACAAGCCGTGCTCGGTTGGCGCGGCTTGTCTTGTACCTTTTTAATCATACATTGCATTCCTGCTTTATTACCAAGCCTGTACAAAAGGTGCTTTTTCCATCCAATAAGCAGTGCCTCTTGCTGAGGCTAAATCTGTGAAGTGTTTAAGGAGGGGACTTCCCTTGGGGAGCACCACTACTGAGGCTTTGTCCCAAAGCAGAAAGCTGCATAGACCACGCATGTGTGCAGTGTTTAAGTGCCAGGGGAAGTCAGGCATGTGGGAGGGGAGGAAAGGGTCTTCCAAGCAAAGTGCACAAGTGGCTATTTGAACTGATAGCTTGATTACTGCTCTTTCGGCACTACTGATTCTTAGCTGCTCCCTTCGCATCCAAGGTAAAATCCAGGCTACCTTTGTATTATTTTAATGTTAAAAGTATCCTATATCTATAAAAAATTGTGCACAAAGTGCGAACGGGGTCAAGCGTGGCATTTGCTATGGTGCTTGTGAGGCTACAGAGGGATTTCATGATACCAGAAGTGTCCGAAAATGTTAGAACTTCCATGGACAAGACCCCGGAAAACCATCTTAAGAGCCAAGGTACGCCGCGAGACCAAGGTACCAAGCTACTTTGTGGCCTGCGCGGCTGGTAATAAATAAATCCTGACCCGCATTAAACCCTCCTGACCCACAATAAACCTCAGGACCTACAATAAACTCTCAACCCGCATTGCAATTCAGCTGAAGGCCTCTCTATTTTCTGAAACTCATCTGTTCATCTCAAGGACTTGCTGAAAACACTGTGGCAACACTGTGGCAACGACAACATGGGAAAGAAAAAAGGGGCATGCTTGCGCCTACCTGCAACTCCAGTTCTTTCAAAAAGCAAGAAATGGCATCCCACACACCATGCAGACTTTACACCACCGCACATAAGTATCACTTTCGCTTCTGCACGGTGGCTGCATGCGCGTAAAAAATCATCTTGAGAGTGCACGCAATTGTGCAACAATACAGAAAAGCACCTTTTCTGAAGGCTGGGCGCGAATCCCACAAACTTCCCTGCCCTTGCCATTCCCCGCAGCAGCCAATCTCCTGCAAGCTCTCTTGGCTGCAGACCTCTCCACATTGCCCTTGGAGAGACCAAATAGACGCTTCCTCAGACGCACGCAACTGATGCGTGACGGTGCACCTATTTTTATCTCTTTTTTGCTTGTGTGGTTGCACAACTCTTTTTTATTTTTGGGGGGTGCGGAATGAGTCCAATTCTGCTTGGGACTCTTAATGAAGTCTAAATTCTTAAGAGTTGAAGGCACCTACCTGCAAGTACTCCAACTGCACGGTTGTCTCCTCTTGCCGTGCTCGCCTCTGTAATCGCTGGTGGCAGACTTCAGGCTGCACCCAGACAAAGGAATGGGGAAAAATTGAGGGATGTATAGATGTATGCTGATAGGACTCAAAGGGAATGGAGGAAGGTTGAGGAGTGATGTACAGATGTATCCTGATAGCAGAAAAGATTGATGGATCCACACATGAAACTACACACTGAAAACGAAAGGGTTGGTTTTAAGATGCCAGGGCTTTCCTTTGTCTCCTTTGTCTCACCAAACATGCTATCTGTCCTTTGTCTCACCAAACATGCTATCTGTCCTTCGTCTCACCAAACATGCTATCTGTCCTTCGTCTCACCAAACATGCTATCTGTCCTTCGTCTCACCAAACATGCTATCTGTCCTTCGTCTCACCAAACATGCTATCTGTCCTTCGTCTCACCAAACATGCTATCTGTCCTTCGTCTCACCAAACATGCTATCTGTCCTTCGTCTCACCAAACATGCTATCTGTCCTTCGTCTCACCAAACATGCTATCTGTCCTTCGTCTCACCAAACATGCTATCTGTCCTTCGTCTCACCAAACATGCTATCTGTCCTTCGTCTCACCAAACATGCTATCTGTCCTTCGTCTCACCAAACATGCTATCTGTCCTTCGTCTCACCAAACATGCTATCTGTCCTTCGTCTCACCAAACATGCTATCTGTCCTTCGTCTCACCAAACATGCTATCTGTCCTTCGTCTCACCAAACATGCTATCTGTCCTTCGTCTCACCAAACATGCTATCTGTCCTTCGTCTCACCAAACATGCTATCTGTCCTTCGTCTCACCAAACATGCTATCTGTCCTTCGTCTCACCAAACATGCTATCTGTCCTTCGTCTCACCAAACATGCTATCTGTCCTTCGTCTCACCAAACATGCTATCTGTCCTTCGTCTCACCAAACATGCTATCTGTCCTTCGTCTCACCAAACATGCTATCTGTCCTTCGTCTCACCAAACATGCTATCTGTCCTTCGTCTCACCAAACATGCTATCTGTCCTTCGTCTCACCAAACATGCTATCTGTCCTTCGTCTCACCAAACATGCTATCTGTCCTTCGTCTCACCAAACATGCTATCTGTCCTTCGTCTCACCAAACATGCTATCTGTCCTTCGTCTCACCAAACATGCTATCTGTCCTTCGTCTCACCAAACATGCTATCTGTCCTTCGTCTCACCAAACATGCTATCTGTCCTTCGTCTCACCAAACATGCTATCTGTCCTTCGTCTCACCAAACATGCTATCTGTCCTTCGTCTCACCAAACATGCTATCTGTCCTTCGTCTCACCAAACATGCTATCTGTCCTTCGTCTCACCAAACATGCTATCTGTCCTTCGTCTCACCAAACATGCTATCTGTCCTTCGTCTCACCAAACATGCTATCTGTCCTTCGTCTCACCAAACATGCTATCTGTCCTTCGTCTCACCAAACGTGCTATCTGTCCTTCGTCTCACCAAACGTGCTATCTGTCCTTCGTCTCACCAAACATGCTATCTGTCCTTCGTCTCACCAAACGTGCTATCTGTCCTTCGTCTCACCAAACATGCTATCTGTCCTTCGTCTCACCAAACATGCTATCTGTCCTTCGTCTCACCAAACATGCTATCTGTCCTTCGTCTCACCAAACATGCTATCTGTCCTTCGTCTCACCAAACATGCTATCTGTCCTTCGTCTCACCAAACATGCTATCTGTCCTTCGTCTCACCAAACATGCTATCTGTCCTTCGTCTCACCAAACATGCTATCTGTCTTTCGTCTCACCAAACATGCTATCTGTCCTTCGTCTCACCAAACATGCTATCTGTCCTTCGTCTCACCAAACATGCTATCTGTCCTTCGTCTCACCAAACATGCTATCTGTCCTTCGTCTCACCAAACATGCTATCTGTCCTTCGTCTCACCAAACATGCTATCTGTCCTTCGTCTCACCAAACATGCTATCTGTCCTTCGTCTCACCAAACATGCTATCTGTCCTTCGTCTCACCAAACATGCTATCTGTCCTTCGTCTCACCAAACATGCTATCTGTCCTTCGTCTCACCAAACATGCTATCTGTCCTTCGTCTCACCAAACATGCTATCTGTCCTTCGTCTCACCAAACATGCTATCTGTCCTTCGTCTCACCAAACATGCTATCTGTCCACTTTCTGGGCAATTTCACCCTTGAACGTCAATTTCTTCATTATCGACATGCACCAACTGCATTCTAATCTTATGTTGCGATGGATTGGCCAAAATAGGGGAACCCCCAAGTTTCTGCCTTCAAAGATTCCTGAATTTGACATTGCACCCATACTTGTAGCATCACGCAGCAAAAAACAACAGAGAAGCGCAAATGGACGCACCTGTGCTCGAAGGTACACAAAGCCATTGGGCACCAGAGTTGGCAGTGTGTTCAGGACAGGATCAAACCTGAAACATGCATGTGTGCAAGCATGATTGTTTGCTTGTGTGGCAATGTTGTGAGCAGTGAACAAACACTTCCAGGTCTAATTGGTGTTGTGCTGCGTGGGGCAACACCGCGATCACCCTAGGCTCAGATGTTGTGCTGCGTGGGGCAACACCAAGATCACCCTAGGTGCAGATGTTGTGCTGCGTGGGGCAACACCGAGATCATCCCAGGCACAGCAGCACAAGGTGGTGGCAGCGGGCATGAGTAGGCAGCATGAGGTGCTAGCTGCTAGGGCGTGTGCCTTCAGCGCCAGGAAGCAAGTCAATGCAGCCAAGATCATGCAGGAGCAGCCTTGACCATGCAGCAGTAGCACCTGCAGGTGCACTGCTGTCAGTGTCAGGAAGTAGCATGCAGCTGTGATTATGCAGCAGCAGCAGCAGCAGCAGCAGTAGCAGCTGCCGGTGCACTGCATGAACCCTTCTGTATGTCGATGGTCTTGACAGTCCTCAGTGTGCCTGCTCAATCTCAATACACAACACAACTACTGAGGACGCTACAATGGAACACAAAGGGTGCATCAACAGGGCTCAAGCCAAGGCCCTTCTTTATTCACTCGTTCTTTTGCATTCCAACTCCAAGCACTGATGCAGGGCTCGCTTTTTCAATCACACAATCAACATGCTAGGGACACATACAAGAGTGCTACTCTTTGCATCTGCATGAGGATACAGGTGCAAGGTAACAAGAGCAGGCTGTCAGCCCACAGCCCTACAGGTGCAAGATAACAAGAGCAGGCTGTCAGCCCACAGCCCTACAGGTGCAAGATAACAAGAGCAGGCTGTCAGCCCACAACCCTACAGGTGCAAGATAACAAGAGCAGGCTGTCAGCCCACAGCCCTACAGGTGCAAGATAACAAGAGCAGGCTGTCAGCCCACAGCCCTACAGGTGCAAGATAAAAAGGGCAGGCTGTCAGCCCACAGCCCTACAGGTGCAAGATAAAAAGGGCAGGCTGTCAGCCGCACGGTTGCAAGGCAATGAGAACAGGCTGCAGCCCTACTCTAAAAGTCAAAGTCCTTGTCCATTACCTGCCCTGGCAGGTAATCGCTCACAGCTACTTGCATGGATTCACAAGCTCAGGATGCAAGTGCGTGCTTCAATAATAAAAACCTTCCTGTGCACCCATTCCTTGACCCACCATGCATCTTATGTAGGGTTGGCCAGGTCCGTATATGAGATTTCATATACGTGTATAATACATGTATATCCGTATAATACGGCCGTATATCCGTAAAGTCCGTATAATTCAGAAATTAAAAGTCCTGAGAATTAAGCCAAAGGGGGGTCATTCTGCAGCTCTCAAAGAGCTGAGCATGCCTGCCCAATCCTGTTGCACCAAAAAATGAAAGTTTGTGAGGCTAGGGCAGCCCAAAGGTTCCAAACACACCATGCACACAGGCATGGTTCAGAGACATCATAGTACTCCAATTTGAAAGACCAGAGCAGCCTCCCTCAATCCCAAAATTCGTGTTCTATCAAGCCCATAATGATCGTGCAGGCGCTGCTGCTGCTGTTGCTGCTGCCCCTTCATCATGCCCCCTGCTGTGCTGCTCCTCACTGCAGAGCCCTCCCTCTCACTTGCACCTCATCCTGCTGGACTACCTGTGCCAGCATCTTCTGCAGCTGTGTTCCCTGCTGGTGTGCCCTGTGCTGATCCACCATCCCTTGACGGAGAACCCATCGTGGTGTAGGGGCACCAGCAGCACCTGAGGCCGGGGTGTAGGGGCACCTGAGGCCTAAATTTCAGCCACTCGATGTTTTGTCGAAGGGTCCCTTCGAAGGGTCCCTCTCTAAGGCACATACGGAATTTTGCCGTATTAGACGCTTATACGGATACGAATACGGAGGTCACTTCCACTTATACGGGTCGTCTTATACGTCCTGTATATCATACGCCGCCTTAGACCTTGACGGATCTGGCCAACCCTAATCATATGGATGGGCAGCTGTTCTGTGCAACTAATCCTGTTGGCCTCACCATGCATTGGAGATGGATGGACAGCTGCTCTGTGCAACCATTCCTGTTGGCCTCACCATGCATCATAGATGGACAGCTCCGTGTCATTCATGAACTTGGCAGCATGGCATGCGCGCACAAACACCATGCGATCACAGAAGATGCTGCGTTCCAGCAAGCGGCACGGCTCAGGGGCGATGTAACTCTCACGCTCCTGTGTGTGTGTGTGTGTGTGTGTGTGTGTGTGTGTGTGTGTGTGTGTGAGAGAGAGAATGCACGCGTGCGCTCGTAACCCCCTCTGTGTATTCAGGCAAGACAGTGGTTGTTAAGAGACCAAAGCAACGAGAAAGTGAAAAGGTGCAGTTGAATACACCTGCGCAACCCTTTTGGACATGCAATCCTAGTTGCGTGTACCTGTACAACCTTGTGGAGAGCATGTAATTCTAGTCGCATGTACCTGTACAATTCTTGTGAGGGACACTCAATTTTAATTGCGTGTATCTGGACAAACCTTGTGAATAACACTCAATACTCATTGCGTATACTTGAGCAACCCTTAAGAAAACACATGACTATAATTGCATGCAACTACGCAAACTTTGTAAGGAACGCAATTCTGCTTTCGCGTACCTGTACGACCCTTGTGAGGAACACATAATTCTGGAAGGTGTAAGCAAAGCGCTCGGGCGCTTTGTAGAACTCCATCAACAGGTTGACTTGCCCTTCACCTACACATTGCCATTTCGCCACTGGCTCTGGGACGATCTGTGCATTCAAAAGATGATAGAATTTAAGAGGAATGCAGACAACACACGAATTGAGGTGTGCCCGCTATTCTTCCTTGACAGTGTTGTAAGGATAGGAGCACTTACGAAGGCACACCTGGGTATTGCTTCAGTGCATGCGCTGTACATCCAGTGCAAACCTGTGAGAATGAATGCAATCCCAACCTGTGAATGACATGATTCTTCCATCCTGGCAAAGCAATGTTCAGGCCTGTCCTGCTCACATGTTTGGCAAGCATGAGGACCTGGATACGTCACAAGGCTCTGATGACAGCCTTTTCGAACAAAGAGGCATGAAGAGTTCTTCAGCATGCAACCACATGCGTGCAACAACAATGTCAGAATGGGGAATCACCCTGGCTTACGTCCCTGACTCATTCACTGTTCACACTGCACCTGCATCATCCTACTTGGCGTGGCTTACGTCCCTGAGTCATTCACTGTTCACACTGCACCTGCATCATCCTACTTGGCGTGGCTTACGTCCCTGAGTCATTCACTGTTCACACTGCACCTGCATCATCCTACTTGGTGTGTGGTAGGCACAATGACCGCACCATGAGTCTTCTTATCAATTTGGACCTCTCCAGACAAAAAGCCAAAACACTGGCTACCAAATTATGTTGCCAGGCCCTGCAGAGATTGACGACCATTATTCACACCAGACATGATCGTCACCTACAAGGGGCTTCTAGGATAGGGTGCACAAGGCGCACGGCAGTGGAAAAAGGGAGAAGGAGAGCCTGGGCGTCCAGGAGCATGGCTGACGACTCTCCGGATCCCAATGAGCTCTGATTTCAGCCTCCTCCTAGGCTAGCCGTACCTGGATGAGGTCTGAGTGCCTCTGGTGAGACCCTTGCTAGCTTCCTAGTTAAGGAACCTTTTCTTAATGCACACGGCCTTCTTTGCAGTCTTCTTTTGTCTTTACATTGCACACACGAATACATATACACACATATATACACACATGTGTGTGCTGCGCACACCTGAAGCTTGCCCTCCAGCACGCTTGAGGCCTGAAGGTGGTTGAGGAAGGTGCTCTTCCCCACTGAAATGTTGCCCTCGACGCTCAGGGTCACTTTGGGCAGCATCCAGGATGGTGTCTGCTGCTGCACGCTTGGCCTCTGTGCTGACTCCTGCGAACAAAGAGAGCATAGATCAACTTGTGCTTCAGTGTGTGAGTAGACACATGTTGCTGTGTCACAAACACGCACACGCACGCGCGCACACACTCACACACGCACACGCACGTACACACGCACACACACACTACACACACACACACACACACACACACACACACACACACACACACACACACACACACACACACACACACACACACACACACACACACACACACACACACACACACACACACACACACACACACACACACACACACACAAACACACATACACATGCGCGCGAGCGCGCTTGACTGTACAGGACTGGTGAGACACTTGTGTTGTGTGCCTGGTCGCAGGAACATGCACATGAACACAAACTGATGGGTTCAAGAACTGGTCCTCCAGCATCTCACCCACCTCGCTGCCCCTGCCCGCTGTAGAGCTCGTCAACATGTTTGCCCTGCTGCTCTGTCTGCTCGCATCGGCCTTCACGCCTAATGCTCGTGGATGCTGTTTCCTTGCTGTGCTGTGCAGGTCCCTGAAGCAACTTATGCAGTTACCGAGTGGTGGCACTGGAGCACGAGGCACTAGCAGGCCCAGGGATTGCAGGCCCTTGGATAAAAGTGGAGGAAACGATGCAGACGCAGCCGGCCTCGGGGAGCGTGACCGAATGATATCTCGTGTGAGCATATTTCTTTTCTTAAGAAAAATAAATATTGCTCAAAGGCTAGTTATTTGTTGTGTGTGTTCTTGGGGTCAGCTAATTAATTAGTGTGTTTCCTCCAAGGGTCATCAAAGGGTTGCGCATGAGTCCTGCTGAATGAAAGAGGGCTCCCTCAAAGCAGCAAGAACATTTGTGCGAATGAAGAGCAAACAGCCCATGTCCCCTCCTTTCTTGTAGTGTGCTGCTGCTTTACTTAGATCGCAGGTAACCAAGCTTGCTTTGAAGCTTCATGCTCATTCCTTCCAATCAAACTCAAAACTTGCTAGCACCGCTCTTGAGAATACTTCTTTCACCTCTCATCGCCAAGATCAGGCATCGGGGATTGCTAGTAAGCCTCCTGAATGCCCTTTCTTTTCTATTTCTCTTGGTGGAGAGGATACACGGTGCCTCGGCCCTAGGCACCCTCTCTCCCTTAATTGTTGATGTGGGGAGTGTTTTCACTGCCCATGCAGGTTTTCTTCTCTTTTCTTTTGCAGACATAGGTTACTTACATGGCAGGGGCTCGACCAGGTTTCATTCTTTGGAGCAAACACCATGTGACATTACACGTGCACACCAATGACAATGGCAATGAGACCTTCAATAAAGTTGCAGATGGAAACATTATCGCGGGCCAATGGAGACAGAGGTCATGGCAATTTAACACCAGACCAAAAGCCCAGTGGCGCCTAACTTTGGATTAAAACAGCAACTGCACTCCTTCTGCTTTTGAAAGCAAGAGTACTCTTCACAGCCAGGTTCTGGTGCCGGCTGCTTTCAAAGGTTTCCAGTGATCCTCCAGATCCCCACTAGCCCCTCTTGTTCTGCTTTGTGGCAGAGGGGACTTACATCTCTTTTGAGCCAACGTGTAGGTACACACGTAGGGAGAGTTTCTTCGCCTACTTCGTATTTCTTTTCTTCTCTTTCTGCTAGAGTCTTGGCACGCAATGCTCCCATCACTTAGTTGTCAATGCACAAAAAGATGTACCAGGCTGTGCCAAGCAGTGAAGTTCAAACCCTCGGGTAACTCGACGAGTAATTAAGGATTTGCGCCCGAGGTGCAGGTCAAATCAGGTCGGGTCAGACCCAAACTTTTGAAGGACTGGGTCAGTTAACACCTGAAAGTATTTGAAAGCACCTTGGGCGAATTAGTGTTTCATGGTTAGATTCAAACATCAAGGAGGGAGAGGAGGGGGAGGCCTCTTGCCCACGGACAGCCTGCCTGCTCCCGGTTTGCCATTACAGTCTCTGCTCACCCTCTGTAAGTCATGAAATTCAAATCCCATCGTAACCTTGTAACCTTGTAAGCCATGAATTTGCAGAGCTGGACAACTCCCCCACCAAAAACAGGTGTTTTTGGAATGCTCCCAGAATAGGCGCGCCCCAACCTTGACCGGTCAAGCTTGGGTGCAAAATGTAGGACTAGAGCTTGACCGGTCAAGATTGGGGCGCACCCTCTAAGTCAGCTTTGGCGTGAACCCTACTCTTTGCCAACCTAACCTCCATACCCGACCACCCACTGCGTCAAATTGATTTTTTATGATTCAGAGTTTTTGTACCAAATGAATATCATAGAATGGAGTGAAAAGACCCAGTGGTGGGTGAGCTACAGAATTTCGTTAAGAGAAAATCCTGCACAAGGGGCCCTGCCTTTCAGGACAGGTGACCTTTCCTTAATGCACGCGGCCAGACTTGGCAAGCGTAGTTTTTCTTTCTTTCTTGCAGCACAAGGGGCCCCGGGTGCCAAAAAGGTCAGTTCTTGACTTCTTTCTTTTCTTTTTTTGACTATGCAGGATGTTAATAATGTATATGGGGTTTCAAACACAGAAGTTTGGGAGTAAAAACAAATCCCAGGATGGAGCTATAGGCCATTTTTGGCTGATCTGAGGCAAGGAGAGTGATCTGGGGTGCACCGATTTTCATCATTTTTTGGTAAAAGTAATATTTTTAAAATGATCATGGTTGGAATGTTCATAATTGAGGAATGAAACTAGGAAAGAGCATGTCTAGCGATATATGGGAGTTGTCCACCTGAAATTTTTACATGCAGGTACACTAGTGCTCACACAAAAAATCACTTTACTTGAACATCTACACCCCCCGTGTTGATAACCGTGAACGTTGCTGAAGGCCCTACAAAGAAAGAGTTGAAAAGGAAAGGTGTTGACAGCATGGACAGGTATGAACTACTCACACCAAGAATCAGCATTTTGGAGGCAAACATGCATTTATGATGTGGGAGTGGGAGAAAAACGGTGTAAGAAAGAAGGGGATGGGTAGTCTGTGAACCTGAATATCGCAGGAGCAGCTCTCCACTCTCTGATACTAGCTTCCAGGTGTGCCCGATGAAAGTATCTGTGTGGAAAAGACAAAGGACTCTTAATGGCAAATGTAGAGCTAGTTTAAAGTTTGCATCCTTAGCATCCTGACCTTGATGACCGGACGCCAAAGGCTCCAAAACTTGATATACTTGGTCTTCCCCATTAAAATTCACCCCTGGAAGCAGACCATGTGAAACGGATTCGGATCCTGTGCATGTGCTTGCATGCCTTATGCACAAGCACATAAGTACGAGCAGGTACTCACACACAAGCTGGATGCTCTTTTGGCTTTCATTGAGTACCTCCAAATGACACGAAGGGGGAGGAGCCGAGGCTTGTTGGTGGTGGTCCATGTTTCAAATATTTCCTTCTAAGCTTTTTGCGTTCTACTCGTCTACCACAAAAAATTCATTTTAATCTTTGAATTTACACTGGACGTGCTTTTTTTGAATTTCAAGAACGCCGGTGGCATGGATCTGGAAGATCGGAAGACAGTGTGCAGAGTGTAAGCACTGACCCACCCAGAGCGCTTCTATCCGTCAGCACACTATGCATGGGTAGTTCCTCACTTGTACATGCTCCTGTGGCTGTATGCAGGTGCCACGTGCAGTTTGCACGGTACATCTGCCCCAGGTGCAATATATCCTACTGCGGGCTGACTTGCTACAAACAGCATAGTGAACGCTGCACAGAGGCCTTTTACAGGTGTGTTTGTCACACACACACACACACACACACACACACACACACACACACACACACACACACACACACACACACACACACACACACACACACACACACACACACACACACACACACACACACACACACATACACACACACGTGCTTTGCATGCATTCATGCTGTGTGAGCACTTGAAGAAGTAAGTTTTTGAATGCTGCTCCATCAAGCAAAAAGCTTTTCAATTTCGCAGCTTCTTGCTTACATGCGTGCGCCCTTTGCCATCACCTGGCACGATTTATGCGAGCGACACGCACGCCTTTGCATTGCAGCACCCTCATGTGCTCAGGCATGTGCATGATATGCAAATTAATGCAATAAAATTCATGACGTCATGTATTCATAACTAACTAACAGAGAGCAAGCTGTGGGCCAGCTGAAAGGAACCAAGGCAGACAGAGCCGAGAAAAAGAAAGTGCTCCGTGCCCTGCAACGGGTGCAGCTGCAGCAGGAGAAGGATGAGGCTAAAGTGGCTGCATTCGCCCATGCAGCAGCGCAGCAAGGTGTGTTTCCCTGTGTGGGCCCCCAAAAAAAGGTCTCCGCTCAGAGGGTTTTCTTCTTTTTTTAAGGTGCTGGAATATTATGCAGTCAGAGGGTACTTGGTTGCTGAGATGGCTAATTTGGAGAAATTTACATGAGATGTTTCTGCTGGGTACGGCTACCAGCCTTCATGCACTAGCGGGAATTTGCTGGATGAGACCAAAGCCTCAGCACTCTGCATTTGAGCCCACTGGAAGCAAATCTGCAGCAGGAATGCCGGTAAATTCTAGAACTTTCTTGGGTTGGAGAGGCAAGCATGCTTCCTGGCGTTTTAGCAGTAGCCTGTGCTTGAGCTGCAGCAACTATGTAATGGCTGCGCTCAGGACAGGTTTGCAAAAGCAAGTATGCTTGCCCACCAGGCCAGGCTACATTTCCAACCAGTATATCTTTCTTGCAAAATTTGCTGGGAACAGAGGAGAAAAAGGTCTTTGGACGAGGAGGCTGACAGCTTGCTCAAGCATGCATCCACCAGGCTGAACAAGGATGTCCTCTGTGCACACAAGGCAAAGCAAGGTGTCCACCAACCAATCGGGGTGTCCACTCCTGATACATGGATGGTGTCCACCAAGCCAAACAAGGATGTGGCGTCCTTCGCCCCATCTGTTAAAATTTTTGAGGTGCAGCAAATTCAACTCACGATGGAAACCACGTGGCTCACTCACCATTCACAAACTGCAACGTGCGAGACTTCTGACAGACAATCATATGGTCGACTGGCTGGACTGCAGGCATCTTAGGCAGGGCCAGTGTCACTCCCTAGCTCCACTGTCTAGTGTCACCGACAGTGTCTGACTGCCTGGTGCCGCTGCCTGGCGTCACTCTCTGATTTCTGTACGGTTCCACTGTTTGGGTGCTGTTTGAACCGCAGGCATCCCGGCACAGGCTCCGCTGTGTTCAAAATTTATACCATTCATCATCTGGAAGCAACTCGGCATCCCATGCTGAGTTGCTTCCAAATGGTGCAGTCAGTAGCAGGCCGGTCTCCGCTCATCTGAAGGCCATTATACTCAACAGTTGCTTTGTGGGATCAGCGTGACTGCATGATCACTGCCTGGTTTTACCGTCCGGTGCCACTTTCTGGGACCACTGGCTGGTGTCACTACCTGGTGTCACTCTTAATTAGCCCGCAGGCAATCCCAGGTGGGGTCGGTGTCATTGCCCGGTCACTGGTGTCACTGTCTGGTGTCACTGTCAGGTGTGTCAGTGTCTGGTGTCACATCTATTTAGCCCGCAGGCAATCCCAGGCGGGGTCGGTGTCACTGCACAGTCACTGTCTAGCGTCACTGTCTGGTCTCGCTGTTCCGTCCGCAGGCATCCCAGGCGGGGTTGGTGGTCTGGAATTTGGTGGGGGCAGCAGCTCCGAGGAAGAAGCAACCTCAGATGAGCTGGGCAGCGAGGAAGAGAAGTGTGGCAGTGAAGATGAGGAGGGTTCGGATTCCGAGACAGGCAGTGGGGAAGGCCGGGGGGACAGCAGCAGTGAGGAGGAGGGTGGGAGGCGCGGCATGCTCTCCAGGAAGACGCTGCACAGGCTTGTGCACAAGGTGAGTTGTGCGTTGCGTGGGAGGCCTTGGTCTTTCTAAAAGGGGTTTGAAAGGAACAAAGAACAGTGCTTTTTCAGGTACTTCTGCTGCTGCTGCTGCTGCTGCTGCTGCCGCTGTTGCGATTGCTGCAGCAGGCAGTGTTTTTGATGTTATGGCTTGGGCGGTGAGGATGCATGCTATGATGGCGTGCTGACTTTTTGTGTGTAGCACTGTTCTTGCCGTTTTGTCCACCATCATTTTTTAGCAGTATTCAGCAGTAAAGACTTGAAAAATCTTGAGAGAGTCTCTTGTGAGAAAATTGTATAGGAATATGCATGCATGTTTCTTATGACCTTATTTCCAAGCCAAACATACATGCCAAGTGCTTTTTCCCAATGCCGCTCCCTGTGGATCGGCATATAACGTTTTATGAGGGTCTTCTAACGCTATGTAGCGTCATATAGCGCGATACGCTAGATGGCGTTACATGCCAACGCCAATCCCTATTCATGACCAGGACCTGCACTTGCACATCATGCACTTGAACATCATGACTCGGCCCTACAGAGTTTCTTGTCATGGCCATGTAGCACCCTGTGCCATGTAATGGCCATGCAGGGTGTCTTGTTATGGCTCTGTAGAGTGTCTTGTCATGGCCATGTAGAGTGTCTTGTCATGGCCCTACAGAGTGTCTTGTCAAGGCCCTACAGAGTGTCTTGTCATGGCCATGCAGGGTGTCATGTTATGGCCCTACAAAGTGTCATGTAATGGCCATGTAGGGTGCCATGTAATGGCCATGCAGGGTGTCTTGTTATGGCTCTGTAGAGTGTCTTGTCATGGCCATGTAGAGTGTCTTGTCATGGCCCTACAGAGTGTCTTGTCATGGCCATGCAGGGTGCCATGTCATGGCCATGCAGAGTGTCTTGTCATGGCCATGTAGGGTGTCTTGTCATGGCCCTACAGAGTGTCTTGTCATGGCCATGTAGGGTGCCATGTTATGGCTCTGTAAAGTGTCTTGTCATGGCCCTACAAAGTGTCATGTAATGGCCATGCAGGGTGCCATATAATGGCCATGCCAAGTGTCAGTCAAGCCATGCAGACTCCAGGCAGTGCCCTGGCACAGTCCCTTGTCTATTACTCACCTTACTGGATACGCGCTAGGTGGATCTAAGAGGGGAAAGATGATCTTGGCTAGGCGGTAGACTACAGCCGCTGCTCGGCCACACCACAACAAATCTGCTCCCACTTGTCACTCCGTTAGCCCCTTGCAACGGCCACCCTGGCAGATCAAAGAGGGGAGTGGTGATCTCAGCCAAGCAGGCCTAGCGCAGCTGCTCAGCCTTGCCACCCCTTCTCCCCGTCTCTGAAACCCTTGGCCACTGGTTGCTCCCTTGTTTCAAGCCATTCCAAGCCGACTGCCACGCGCAACGCCTGCCCTCGCAGGCCGAAGAAGGGGGAGGCGACCTCAGCCAGGCAGACCTAGAGCAGCTGCTCAGCCCCTCTGACCTGCGTGCCTTCCAGCGACAGCTGGCAGCGGGGCGGCTGGCCCACTTAGTCCAGCCCTGGACGCCCTGGTGGCTCAGCAAAGAGGCCCAAGGCTTGCAGCTGTCAGCTACCGGAGGGCGGCTGGTGCAGGAGGGGGAGCGGGTGGTGCAAGACGAGGGGCAAGTGGGGTTGCAAGGCGAGGTGCGAGGGGGGTTGCAAGCGGGAGCCCCGAGGGCTTCTGGAGGCAGGGGAGAGGGTTGTGTGCCTGAACCTGAGGAGCAGCGGGGTGCGATTGAGGCTGGGAGGCAACATCCGCAGGTCATGCAGGAAGGGGGTGAATCCTTGGAGGAGGGAGGCAGCTGTCTTCCGGAGCCACCTGAAGAGCCGTTGCATCCGTTGTCATCATTGACGAAAGTCAAGCCCTCTCCCTTACTGCAGTGGCAGGTGTGTGCCCTCTTCTGCTGTAGTGGCGCGTTCCTGTTCTGCCCTGCTGTGGTGGCGAGTATGTGCCGCCCCATGCTGCAATTATAGGTTTGCCTGCTCTGCTGCAGGCAAGATGCTTGGGAAACATGGAAGGGGTTCTTTATTTAATGACCTCATGTCTGCAGTTTCTCATCAACCTTCTGACATTTTTTTTTAATTATGGGTCTTTTTATTCGTCCAAATTCTTGTTGCTTGCTCATCTCATTCAAGCATTTGCATTTCTACAGGCCAATCTATCATCTTTAATGATTCATCTACCTCCAGCATAGCAGGGCACCTCGTGAGGCATGCAAGCATGCATGATCACAACATCATGCTTGTCGTCACAATGAGGTTGCGCTTGCCTCGGCATTGCTGAGCAAGCCCTCCGCGATTGTTTCTGAGACCAGACCTATTCTTGGCTGATCGGAAGCATCCTCATTCGTTCCCCCGTGGACACCCCAAGGCATCCTTGTGGACACGCAAGGCATTCTCTGGACGCAACAAAGCATTCTTATGGGTACCCCAAGGCATTCTTGTCGGCACGCAAGGTATTCTCTGGACGCAACAAAGCATTCTTATGGGTACCCCAAGGCATTCTTGTGGGCACGCAAGGTATTCTCTGGACGCAAAAAAGCATTCTTATGGGCACCCCAAGGCATTCTTGTGGACACGCAAGGCATTCTCTGGACGCAACAAAGCATTCTTATGGGTACCCCAAGACATTCTTGTGGGCACGCAAGGTATTCTCTGGACGCAACAAAGCATTCTTATGGGTACCCCAAGGCATTCTTGTGGGCACGCAAGGTATTCTCTGGACGCAACAAAGCATTCTAATGGGTACCCCAAGGCATTCTTGTGGGCACGCAAGGTATTCTCTGGACGCAACAAAGCATTCTTATGGGCACCCCAAGGCATTCTTGTGGACACGCAAGGTATTCTCTGGACGCAACAAAGCATTCTAATGGGTACCCCAAGGCATTCTTGTGGGCACGCAAGGTATTCTCTGGACGCAACAAAGCATTCTTATGGGCACCCCAAGGCATTCTTGTGGGCACGCAAGGTATTCTCTGGACGCAACAAAGCATTCTTATGGGCACCCCAAGGCATTCTTGTGGGCACGCAAGATACTCTCGTGGGCGCCCGGAGGCATTCCTGTGGCATCCCAAGGCATTCTTTCCGCAAGGCAATCTTATGGGCACCACAAGGCATCCTTGTGGGCACGCAAGGCTATCTTATGGGCACCCGGAGGCATTCCTGTGGCATCCCAAGGCATTCTTGTAGCCCTGCAAGGCAATCTTATGGGCACCACAAGGCATTCTTGTGGCACCACAAGGCATCCTTGTGGGCACACAAGGTCTTCTTGTGGGCACCTTAAGGCATTCCTGTGGCATCCCAAGGCCTTCTTGTAGCCCTGCAAGGCAATCTTATGGGCACCACAAGGCATTCTTGTGGCACCACAAGGCATCCTTGTGGGCACACAAGGTCTTCTTGTGGGCACCTTAAGGCATTCCTGTGGCATCCCAAGGCCTTCTTGTAGCCCTGCAAGGCAATCTTATGGGCACCACAAGGCATTCTTGTGGCACCACAAGGCATCCTTGTGGGCACGCAAGGTCTTCTTGTAGGCATCCGGAGGCATTCCTGTGGCACCACAAGGCATTTTTGTGGCCCCCACAAGTCATTTTTTGACACCACAAGGCATCTGTGGGCGCGCACCCTCAGCAGCAGCATCTGCCCAGTGGTCATGCATGTGCATCAACCGTGTCCTGCATCTCAGACGCACCCTCAAATTGAGCAACCCCTCCCATCCTTCTTTTTCCCGCCCCACCCCCCACATAGACAAAAGTATGCTCGCGCTTGTATGCATGTTTGCACACACAGGCTGTGGAGCTGCTCTACGCCTACTGCCACGTAATGCGGCAGTACAATGGTGAGGCGGTGCAGCCCGAAATGGTGGCAGAGGCTGTGGAGGCGGTGCTGCACCTGAGCCACGCCCTGGCCACCTGCATGCCCGCACGGGGGCCTTCCAACCGCTCATCAAGCTCTGCACATACAGGGGTATCAACCGCCTCAACTGTTGGGCACGCAGGGCAGCATGGACCTTGCTCTCCCAGCTCAGGTAGGCTCGTAAGGTTAGCCTCACGTTGTAGCAGACATGATCTGTGTGTTTACTCAACTAGGAGTACAGGTAAACTTATGAGGTCAGCTGTACATTGTACGCACACATGATATGTGTGATCTCAGTGTTAGAAAGAACAGGTAGGCTCATGAGCTGGCCCGCAATATGGCAGACATGTCATGCGAGTAGTCAAAACAAAAAAGAAGGTAGGTAAGCTCATGAGATCAGCCACACAAGATAGCAAACATGATATTTGTAATCACAGGGTGTCACAGGTGTGTAATCAGTGGAAAAGAAAAAGATAGAAAAGCTCATGAGGTCAGCCACACAAGATAGCAAGCATGATATGCCTATCATAGGTCATGAGTGTGCAGGTTTCTGATATCAAATTTGATCTCCTGGCCCATCGGAATCCACAGTGTACAGCGCACCACCAGGTTCTAGTAAAATTACTACTATTGTTTGTCTTGGATGGGCCGGGTGACTTATGCCAAATCAAAGTTTGGCTGGAGATGTAAGATTGTGTTCCAAAATTTAGTGTGTAAGCAAGTTTACAATAGGGCATTTGTACTGCATATTTGGAATCAAAAGGAAACGTTAGAAAGTGCTCCTTGAGTGAAAACATAGGTTAGGGCTTTCAGGTTCACCTACCTGTTGTTCTCCTGATATTCTCGGCCACTCCTGGCCCAGCCAGACCACCAATTGACCCCATATTGTTTGCAATGGTTTCTGTTATACCACCCCTGTACACTGTAGGGTATTTTTCTATTCTGACAAAATGGCGTTCCCTGATGTGTATGAAGAACAAGCACAGTGCGGTCCTCCCAATCATCGAATTTCGGGAGGGGTTGCATTGCCGCCCTTGCATGCCAATGCCATTTCTGTGCCTGCATAATCAGCTGCATTGAAAGGCTTTGTAAATTGGGAGGCTCCGCACTCGCTGCAGCCTCCTGCACCTGTGCTCTACTGGCATCTGCACTTTCAACCTCAGGCCATTGTGTTAAGTACAATGCAGCCCAAGCGCATGGTGAGAAAGAAAGAAAGAATGAATGAATGAATGAATGAAAAGGGAAGAATACGCTAGCCAAAAAAGGCGGCATGCATTAAGGACAGGTTCCCTAACTAGCGCATGGCACGTTTATAGCTGCAGGATATGCGTGGAGATCTTTGAATGCTGAGGAGGACTGCAGCGTTCTCTGGTTGTCACTCATGTCCCCAATGTATTGAAGCATTGTGTTGAAGTAATACGAATCGAAGTATTTCGTTGAAGCAATGCATTGAAGCAGTCTTCTCCAACTGTTACTCATGCATTCAAGAGTTTCATTGAAGCATTTTGTTGAAGCATTTCACTGAAGCCACGCATTGAAGCAGTGTTCTCCAACTGTCAATCCTGTATTGAGGCGATGTGTTCAAGCATTTCTCTCTTACCGGTTTTGAATATCCATGAGAACAGCACAAGTGCAGGTTTTAGATTTTGCGCAAGCATACCTCTTCTACTAGCTCTGCTCTTACCCCTGCATGCCAGGATCAATCGACTTGTGCTTTTAGTATGACATTGTAGGCTGTCAGGCTGCTTTGAATTTAGACGTTGGCCTGCATGAATTTCACACCATTCAATAAATTGCCCTGCATGCCAAGACTTCAGCTTTCTGAGGGACATATAATGTGTGATCTTAGCTCATGGCCGCTGCTATGTCCACCCTCACCCACCCAGTACGATCCTAAGTCGTTGTGACAGGTGCAACCTTGCAACAATTGCAACAGTTGCGAGCTTGCTGCAGTTGCAGCAATTGTGGCCATCAAGCTTGCAACCATGCCTGCCGCCCCTGCCAAATTTTGAAGTTAAGCCATTGAGATGTCCACGCTCATCCACCAACACAACTAATTATAATTGTGGTAGTTGCAAGTCTGTGATAATCTCTGCTATCCGTGTCAAGCTCTCGTCTCCACTGCTCCAAGGCCCACCCTCCACTTACTAAGGCAACAGGCAAAATGAAAAAAATATAATGTGAAGGACTTTGAATGCCACGAAGGCATTTAAGTGTATTATAATCAAAATCGATTACAATTCATTTGATGCAAGCTCTTTGTTTGCATCTGAGGAAGCGCTCAGGCTGCAAAAGCATGCAGTGGTGGGAAATGATGTAACCCTTGGTCCACGCTTGTTACATGCACCACAGAAGAAATGCCCAGTCTGCATAAGCATGCAGCAGGGCCAAAGTAATTATTTTAGTTCCACTTTTCCTTTATGTAGCAATTGAAAAACGAAGCTACCCTCAACACTGGCTTACACAGCTCTCCTGCGAGGTACCCCCACAAATGTGCTCTACAAAATATGATTCTTGTCACTAGCATGTTGACTCGAGGTCAGCTTGTCTCCTGAGCAATCGAGTTTACTTCAATCATATTTTTTGCTGCTATGCTCGCAAATGACCAATAAGGCCGGCTTGTCTCCTGAGCAATCGAGTTTGCGTAGAATCTTTTTTTGGAACTATGCCTGCAAATGGCCAATGAAGGAGATACATAACCATTATTAATTCTTGCGGTTCCCAATTTTTTTAACAGGCTCGGCTTCTAGCCCAGGATGTGGAGAAGGCGAAGGTGGGCCACAGCCAACAGCACGGACAGCACCATCATCAGCTGCTTCCCCAGATGCACCATACGCACCCCCTGAATCTGCTGCTCAAGTGAGTTCCTCTTTACCTGAAAAGCATGCTCCCTGCACCTCAACGGACGGAGCAATTTGCATGTTTATTTACTGGTCTGTGCCCACGATGGTGTCCCTTGATGTTCAACGGTTAATTGCGTGTTTGTGCCCATGATGGTGTCCCTTGGTGTAGGCAACTGCTGTTGGCTCACTCCTGCTCTCAGAGCTCTTCAACAGCTTGGAACCATGGCAGCACGGGGTTGTATGCTGAAATGCGTGTTTGTGCCACAATGGTGTTCCTCGATGTTGTATGCCACATCATATCACATTGGTGTCCCTTGATGTTGTATGCTTGGTTACGTGCTTGCGCCCGCAATGATGTCCCTTGATGTAGGCAACTGCTGTTGGCTCACTCCTGCTCTCAGAGCTCTTCAACAGCTTGGAACCATGGCAGCACGGGGTTGCGAGATGAAGGTTGCTTGGGGTGAAGGGTAATTTTGTGCCTTTATTGGCTTCACTACCAAATGTAACGTGATGGAAGCGCTAGGCCAAAAGGACCAGGCCAATTCTGGTGGCCAGATGCCACTATGGCACCTTCCTATTCCTATATTGCGGAACGGGTGGACTTGCACCACATCCTTTTGGCTTCCTGCGCACTCCGCGCGCTACAATGTTATGATGTCGTTACATTCTCCCCCCCCTTCCCCTTCATCAGCTCCATGGTTTCTCCGTCCTACCGTGAAGGGGCGTTTAGGGTGCCACCCAATGTAGTTTTCTTCGGTTCACCACTAACCAAGTGCACGGTTTTGGAGCACCGCCAACCAGATCAATGATTTTGCTGACAGGGGGTTTCAAACCAAGGACCTGCCAAGGATCATAAGGTCGCTACCAAATGTAACGTGACGGCTCACTGTTTGAGCAATGATCTGCCCTTCGCTTCAGGTGGTCCTGTCCTGCCTAGAGCGTGCATGCCTACCCCCAGTTGGCGACCTTGCTTCAAGGTAGGTTATTGCTTTAAATACGTGCCCAGCCAATTGTGTGCTCAAGGGTAAGCGTCTGGGCACGCGCGCGCACACACACACACACACACACACACACACACACACACACACACACACACACACACACACACGCACGCACACACACATACTTTGCCACAGTCTATGCGGCACGCAAGCAAGTTTGCATTGCAAGATGCCTGCTGTCCCTTGACTGTGTGCTTTGTCCTCTGTAGCATAAGCAGGGTAAAAGTCTAAGCAGTTTCAGTTGTAGTATGGTGTGTCTGTGCCAATTTGCGCGAGGTGCCTGCTGCCCCTTGACAATGTCTTTTGACCTCTGTAGTCTATAAATGTGTGTGCATATGTGAATACAATACGATTTGTGATGTAACTTGTCTGTGCCAGTTTGCGCAAGGTGTCAGCTGCAACCTCAGCTATCTCTTTTGACGTCCAGATGAGATTGTGGACATGCAATGCATGAAGTGCATGCTGCATTTTCTGACGGTGGAGCGCTTTAAGGTACCATTTTTGGCCTGCTGGGCAGTAGTGAACGGCTCCAGTTCTGCAGTGCTCTGCAGTACTGCGCGTCTTCTGCGGCAGTCAGTGACAAAAAAAACATACAGCAGCCCTGCCTTTATCAACTGAAAAGCAGCAATCAGGGGACCTGGGCCAGGGGAATGTCGGAATGGCTGTGCTGGTCATCACGCTCCTTGTGTTGTGCCAATGGTCTGCGTTTCCTACTGAGGCCCATCAACCCTTTTTGCAGCCCCTTCGTGTTTGACTCTTTGCTTGGTGTGCAGGACGGTGGCTGTGGCTGTGCTCTCTGATGTGGCATCCAACTTGCTCTTAAATCTACTGGCACTGTGCTTGCCCTCACTGACCTATGGCGCTTGTCACTCATACCTCGGCGTGCAGGACGGTGGCTGTGGCTGTGCTCTCTGATGTGGCAACCCTCCTGCCTCTCAGGTCTGCTGGCACTGTGCTTGCCTTCACTCACCTACAGCATCTATCACTCATACCTCGGCGTGCAGGACGGTGGCTGTGGCTGTGCTCTCTGATGTGGCAGCCCTCCTGTCTCTCGGGTCCGCTGGCACCATGCTTGCCCTCACTGACCTACGGCGCCTCATCACGCGTGCATGCGCAATGTGGGGCGCACAGGTACAGGAGCTTAAACAGGATGTACAAGAACAGCAGCAGCTGCTCCAGCAGCAGCAACAGCAGATAGGGGCCCAGGGGAGCTCTTTCCAGCAGCTGCGGCAGCATCGGGCGCAGCGTGGGCAGCAGCAGCTGCGGCAGCTACAGCTGCAGCAGCAGCAGCAGGTGCAGCAGCAGTCAAGGCAGCTGGCGGCCATGACTAAGCGGCATGCTCTGCTGCAGGTGAAGTGGTGGATCTTGATGCTTCATGTGCTTGCGTGTCTGTTGTCTCCATATTCGGCAAGGCAGCTGGCGGCCATGGCCAAGCGCCATGCTGTGCTGCAGGTGAAGTGGTGAATTTCATAGCTTTTTGAGCTTGCACATCTATTTCCTCCATATTTGGCACGGCAGCTGGCGGCCAAGGCCAAGCGGCATGCTCTCCTGCAGGTGTAGTGGCTCTACAACTCTACAGCTATGGGCTTCTTTGCAGGGGCATTTGCAAAGCTCCATGTTTTGTCTGCCATTGCCAAGGGCATGCTCTGTGGCAAGTACATACACAAATCTTTGCATCTTTTTATGCTTTGTTGGCTTGCTGCTCCCATTTTAGATGAGGGTGCTGTTAGCCTTGTCCCAGGGGCATACGCTCCTGCAGATGGACGGGCATAAATAAACATATTTTTATCGTTGACCATCTGTCTGCTACCAGGGTGTGGATATGATAACCATGCAAAACAAATGCTCTCGGATTTGCCCAATGTTTCTGATTGTGCTGCCTTATGAGCTGTGAATCAGGCCATTCTTTTGCCCGGCCACTTTTGCTCCTCTGTTGCCACAGTTCACGCTCTCAGGCCACACCTCACGCAAGCTCTGGTTCTTCATGTGCTGGCTCACGAGCTCGTTGCTTGCCCTTACTCATTGCTTATCCTCAACGCATACGCTCTCAGGCCATCTCACGCAAGCTCTGGTTCTTCATGTGCTGGGCTCACGAGCATCGCAACGATGACCTTTTTGAGGTGTGTGCCTAAGCTTGTCTGTGCTGCTTCACCTGGAAGCACAACAGCCTTTACAGGCGCCTCTGAACATGTAGCAAGGAGCAGGAAGGTCTGCATTGCAAACTAACAGACTGAGGGTGTCATTGGCAAGAAACTTCTGCATTGCATGTTAACAGACTGAGGGTGCTCATAAGCGAGGTATTTCTGCGTTGCAAGAAAGAAACGAAAAGTCTGTGCCAGCCAAAAGGCCGCGTGCGTACGGGAAGGTTCCCTAACTAGCAAGCTACCAAAAGGGTCCCACCAAAACGTTGAATAATGACATGCTGAGGGTGCCCATTGGCGCAGTTTTTTTTGTCAGAAGGGCTCCCTCTGTCTTGGTTTGAGATTCAGTCTACGTCATAATAAATCATGGGGAAGGCTGCCTGGTGTGGCCAAGCCATTCCTGTTTCATCCATTACTGCATCCATTAGGCGTATCTGGTGACTGCTGGAGCGCACAGGAATGCTTTAAGGAAGCAAAGGATGGAGGCCATTTCTTCCTTTGTACTTTGAAACGAATAAGTGTTTTTGCAAAACCTTTCCCATTTGGCAGTGTACTTGTCATTGCTGCTCTTTACATGGCCTAACAATTTGAACATGCAGAGCTGTGGCTGCATATTACAATGCTTGAACAGTGGCACTAGCACCAGGCATCCGTCGCAACGCCCTCCGTTTTTTGCTCGTTGTTGCTGTTCTAAAATTCAAAATTGCTGCAAATAACATTGCTGGAACAAAGGCATCTGCACCAGCGCAAGGTGTTTGCCGCTAAGCAATCCTCATTAACTATACTACTGTTGCTGCTACAATTGCAGGGACGGTTGCGCACAGTGGTGCTTGAGCAATGGCAACTGCACCAGGCATCTGTTAAGCCCAAGTCTAAGCAGGACGCCCTGCTTGAGTCCATGGCTGACACTTCTCGGCCACATGTCAAGCCACTGATTATGGAGCAGCGATAGCTTGCCACCAGCACAAGCTCTGGAAGCCATGGAGGCGCTTGGTTAGTGGGGGAGGATAGGTAGGATAGGTAGGCGCTTGGAGTGAGAAAGGCTAGGTAGGTAGGGTAGGTAGGTAGGAAGTGCTTGGAGTGAGGAAGGATAGTCAGCTAAGGGTTCGTGCCCTGGACCTTTTGCCTGTGGCCGGTTCTGGGCATGCTGCATCAGTTCAAAGCAGCGCTCACTGAATGGATGCCCAATATTGCTGAGTGAATAATAAAGGGGGAAAAGGAGATAAACCCTGTTGGCAGCAAAACGCTCCCTACATCAAGAAAAGAAAAAATACTTAGACAGCAGCATCGCTCCTCACACCCATTAAGGAAAGTGAGATTTTTAGAGGTCATTGTGTATTCCCGGGGCTCAAGAAGAGAGAGGACAGAATGTATATGCCCATGCAATGCTCCATGTTCACTTGGATATAAAGTTGTGTATGGCATTCATTTCAAGGGCCTCAGCTCAAGTCACCCTTCATACCATTCTGTTAAGTGTGGGAGGGGTTATCTACACCACCCACAATCTGGATCATCTTAAAGAGCTTGGCCTTGACACTCATACAGCCACCAGGCTTGCTTTGAAGGTTCATGCCCATTCCGTCCAGTACGCTTATAAACTTGCTAGCACCAGACACGCTCTAGAGAAGACTCCTCTCTACTCTCGTCACCAAGATCAGGCAAGGGCTACTGCTAGTAGCCCTCCTGATCCCCATTGACTTCTTTCCTTTGTTTCTCTTGGCAAGGGGATACACGATGCTTCGGCCCTAGGTATCCTCTTTTCCTTAATTGATGTGAAAAGTGCTTTCACTGCCTGTGTTGTTTTTCTTTTCTTTTCGTGTTTGGCATTCCACTTTATCTGCCTACAAGGGCAGCTGAGCGGAAACACCAAGGCCTGTAATCAAAACTGGCCAAAAAATGCTCAACTCACAAATTTTGGACTGGAAACAAAATAATAGATTAGACAAAATTGTTGGATCAGATAAATTCTCAGAACATTTTATGACTCATAAAAACTCGGAGCGTGCTGCTGCGTAACGTTCAAAAGCATTTATTTCATGTATACCCATGCAAAGCTTCGTGTTCACTAGGATGGTATTTGGCATTCAGATGAAAGAAGACACATGTTTACTTCCCCATATGCATACTAGCTAGCCTGAATGACATCAACTATAGGATCCCTCTTGATACTCCAAGTAGAGTTGGATGCGTACCCCCTTAACCTGGAGGCCCAAGCACGTGCCCAAGCACGTCTGATGCTAAAAAGGTAATGGACATGACCCCACCCACACCATTATGTAGATGACCCCGTTTACAAGGGTTACAAGGCCTTTGTAACCCGGGGTTACGAGGGGGGTTGGCCTACAACCCGAGAATCTGGCTGATCAGCTGCCAGTGCTGGTGAAACATTCTCTTCCAGCATCAAAAATTGAAACCAGTTCAGACAAAAATTTTGAAAATCTGTGTGTGTGTCTTGATTTAGAAAAGCGTTGACCTCAAAATCAGTCAAAAAGTGAAAGCTTGCCAAGAAAGGAATAATATCAGTGTTTGGAAGCTGGGCAAAAGTATGTAATTATTATGGTTTAAAAAGATCACTAAACAGGTCCTTGTATTTTCTGCGCAGCTCACACAACTCACAGCAATTGCAATAGAAAAAATGTGTCTCGTCCTGGACTTCAGCGCATCCACACTTATCACAAATATTTGAACCACCCAACCATTTACAGGACTCGACCTTCAAGCATTGGGCACGAAGCCTAAGCCTACTCACATTCCTCATGACTAAAGAAAAGTAAGAAAAGAAAAGTCTACGCCAGCCAAGAGGCCGTGTGCATTAAGGAAAGGTTCCCTGACTAGCAAGCTAGAAAGGGTCTCACCAAAGGGCCCTCAAGCCTAAACTAGACTAAGCTAGCCTAGGTTTACAAGGTTTACAAGGGAACATAACCTTCAGCCAAATAGTTTGGCTGCTCAGTGCGTTGAAAGAAATCCATCAATTCAGAGATAAAACGATAATTGCCATTGTCTTGATACTGGAAAAAACGAAATACGTCCTCAGAGCCAGCATGGGAGAAATAGAAAGATCCTTCTTCATTTATCACTATTCTGTGTGCAGAGAAGTCATAGAAAAGATATGCATACTTCCTTCTAAGACAGCACAAAAAGGTGCAAGAGCAAAGAAAAATAGCATGCCTTTCATCTTGTAATTGTTCTGAAGAACATAAATCACAATGAGGTGTGTGTCCATGCCAAAGAGAAGTTTCAACTCGAAGCTTGTGAGCGTGCAAACGGAAGCAAGCAATATTTCTTTGCATATGCCTACCCAAATCCAGATACAAATACCTAGGAGTATGGAGAGGTCTGCCATAAGCAGAATTATGCCTGAAGGGAAGTGCCACCCAGTTGTGGTACTTGATCAACTTGCTCAACTGACCACCATGTTCAACCTGATCCTCAGATAGCCACACACTCCTATGTCTGTTCCGCAGATCAACTACAAAGTCTTTAATCCCAATAGGCTGACGGGAGTAAACATTTTGAATAAAACAGTTGCGCCTGTCTAATCCCTGAAAGGCAGTCATAAATTCTGATGCCCAACACTTCTTAGAAATACTGCTCATATCAATATCCGCTCCAAGCACCCTGCGTAATGTTTGGCTGTTGCAGACAAGGGAGGCATTATAGAATCTGATAGCTGCTCGAAACCAATAGAATTGCAGTGGCTCAAACCCACATTCACGCAGTATCGACCAACTTGGTGTAGTCTTTTTAACTCCAAGAAAACGCTTTAGCAAGCACAAATGTACGGCCTGCAATGGACAATCCATCTCAGCTCCTGGTCTCATAAATCTAGTACCCCAAATTTGGCTAGCATACATGCAAGCAGGAAGAGCATATGCCTTTGTCAACCATAGCATGGTATGAGGCCTATCACCCAGCTTATATTCACATGCAAGTTGCCTAATGCGTCGACATCCAGCCATGAAAGGTGCACACGTGTGCTCAGCAGAGGCAAAAGGATTGACTTGTTTTGTAAAAAAAACATGCCCAGATATTAAAAGGACTCAGATCGCACAAGCTGTACTCCACCTAACGTAAAAACGGCTTTCTCCTAAGCTAGCCTAGGAGAAAGCCAGAAACGAGAGCTAATGAGGATCTGGAGGGTTGGCTGCCATGCTCCTGGACGCCCGTACTCTTCTTCTCCTGCTCTCCTCCTCCACGCGCCCAGCAAATCCTCCCCCAGAAGTCCCCTGGAAATGAAGTGCATGTCTGGTGTTAATAATAGCTGTTAATCTTTGGATAGCATGGCAACTCAGCTTGGATGCTAATGATGTAGCCTTCTGCCTGGATAAACCCAAGTCGATAAGAGGTTGAATGGTGTAGTCGTTATAAATAGTGCCTGCCACACCAACTAAGATGATGTGCTAGGTCACTTTGTTGTTTCTGTTAGGGCTTCTTGAGCTGTGGGTTCTGAGCCTTTTTTAAGTATTGGCATGCTGCGTAGTTGCAGCTTCCAGAGTGGATAAAGGGTTGGTATCAGGACAGATTTTAAATTCAACAAGATGAATGTCCCTATCTTGAGGAGGGATCTTGGTAGGATCAAGGTGGTGAGATCGACCTGGGATAGAGCGCACAAAGACAGCATTAGGGTGACTTTGGTGACGGGCAGAGGAGCCATTACCATTAGGGAAAACCCAGTCTGGAATTGATCGGGATATATTTTCAGGAACTTCTATTCCCTGCTCCAGGAGTCTCTCATTGCGGCAGGCATCCATACCAATAAGGGACGAGCCAAATCTGCCTTTACTTAGGGCTTTGACACAGAAGCTAAGGCCAACATGATGACTGTTGGTGTGAATTCCATTCATAGTTGGGTTAGGACATCTAAGGGCAATATGATTGATGCTGTCCATATCGCCGCATAACGGACAGCGTGCAGAGGTGTTGGACACCTTGAATCTAATGGCATGTTTTTGGGTGTAAACAGTTCCCGTGCGGTATTTTAAAACATTAATCTGCTGCTTAAGGGTGATCTTTGGATCATTCCAAAAGGAGTTGCTGATTTCTTTGTTGGCAAGTTGTGACGGTGGGTTATGAGCTTCTGAGCTGACAGAGGTGTTTGGGGGAGCGGGCTGTGTGGCGTAATTAAGCCTCTGTCAGCTATTGTAATTATGGCCTGAGGTGTCAGCAGAGCCGAGCTTATGCCTTTTGTGCATGTGTGTTTTGAGCTTGTCTGTCAGGTTGGTGAGGTAATGAGTTGGAGCAGTGCGGGAGTTTTGTGGGTCACCGTTGCGTCCATGCGAGGATTCCAAGGAAAGCCAATAGAAATTGTAGAAGGGATCCCTGGCATCTGGAAGTGCAATGTCCGTGGTGCCCATGAGTGCTGCAGTGCGTGCACAGGCGTCAGCCCCCTCATTATCAATGATACCAGAGTGGGCTTTAACTTTATAGAAATGTACAGGGTGTGGAGAGTGCTTTAACAAATCTGAGATGGCTTGGATGAGCTCCGCATGGAGGTGGGTCCTCATACGCATTGGTGTAAGGGTCTGTATAAATATCTGGGAGAGGCAGGATGCACTATCAGAAGCTATGTTAGTGTGTCCTTGTTGGAGTGCTACTAGGATGCCTGCTAGTTCAGCTCTGTTGATAGTGTTTAAGGTCCATGTCCATTGGGATTTATGTGCAACTGTAACTGTTGGGATGATTGAGTAGCATCTCTACTCGCCTTGTAAACACCTGAGCGGACCAATAGCGGAGAGTCATCTTTGTGTTGAATGACACTACCATCTGTGTAGGTAATCTCTCTCCAGTTTTTGATTTTAGATGTGAATGTCTTTTTGTAGATGGCAGGATTGAAAGCTGCCCTTGCCTGAGAGCACCTGCCACAGTGTGTGAGCAGGAATGGGTGTCGTGGGGGAGGGATTGAAATTTCTTCCTCCAATTGTTTGATGCTAGGCGTTGATGGGTATGCAGTGGTATGGCAGGTTTTGGAGGCCTCATGACTCCTTTATCCAGATCCTTAAATAAATATGATGGGATACAGAAGGGTGTGCGTGCTGTTTGATTCAAAGGTTTCCCACACCAATGATGGTAAGTCATTGCTTTTCTGTTCACCTCTCGGGGACTTAGGGCGTCTTCTTCCCTCCAAACCTTCTGCTGTCTGTACCTCAAATCCCCTTAAAAAATCCTGCATGGGTATCTTGGAAGCACTCAGTAATATCTGTTTAAACACCTCCTCATTGTGCATGCCATACCCCCTCACACCCTATAAAACGGTATAAATTTAGATTTAGATTTACACGGGGGGACCTTCAGCCAGGCTGTTCGGCTGATCGGCCTGTGACTGGTCCTCGCCAGCCAACAGAATATCCCTGTGAAAAAGCTTGGTCCAACTAGAGCACAATAAGAGGACGGAGGTTCATCTACAGAAGAAAGACAACTGCAATTTCAGAGCATAAAACGGTATAAGGGTTAGCTTTACCATTGGGGCTGCCTCATAGATGTCAAAGCATGCTCCCAAAATGACCGGGCACTGAGCAAACCAAATGAGCACTGGGACTGCCCTGCGTGTGCTCCTCTGTCAGACTCCCAAAAGCAAAAGGATCAACTTCTCTGAAGATTGTGAAATGATTCATGTGGAATGGCTTCCCAGATGGGAAGCTGCTGGTCTGTTACAAATACATCCAGATCTACACGCCCATGTCCAAGCCTTTGAGTAGGAAAGGCTGGAACACACAATAGACCCCCGGAGAGATGAGGTAGACCTAGACAATCTTGTCAACCAAGGCTTTGAAGGCAATCCCCAGAGCCTTTCTGACTCTCCATGGCTCTCAACCACCGGCTGCGCCATTTGCAAAAATGTCGCCTTTGACTTCCAACCTACCAACACCCAGACAGATATCATGCCAACATGGCAATGTCAAGTAATTATAAGAACTGTTGACCTCATGAAAGAAACCCAGCAAGATGACCCATCTGAAGAGGATACAGCACCAGCACGAATGCCGGAAGTAACCACCTCCGAATGTGCCTGTATCTACAATACCCATGGCAAGTGCGTTGGTATGCTGATTGTAGACAGACTCAAGACCCTGCTTGAAGCTTATGAAGCAGCTAGAAAGGCAGGCATCCACGCCACCATCCAGCCACCTGTCCAGGACCCAGCAACTGAAATTATGGGACTGCTCTCACGTCAAAAGGCTCAACAAAAACATCTCTCTGCCAAGAGCAAAAAGTTCTACAATTCTAACACGCTGATCAACCCCCCACACATTCAACTAGCCCTACATAGATGGTGCATGGTCTCAACAGAGAGGTTCTCCAACCCTCTTGAATTTGACGGTAATTTCAACACTTATTTCAGCACAAGCTGCCGTGACCAGGGCTTTGGGGCACACACAGACGCCCTCTCTGTACGCAACAATGGCTTCTCCTTCTGCCACCCCCCTCATGATGATGAAATTATGTTCAGACTCCTGTGCCACGCAGTACACTCCTCCCTCCAAACCACCGAGCCAGTTGCCACCTTCCTGCTTTAGCCCCACTGGAGAGGCTTCAGCTGCAACGCTTACATGAGTTGGCTTAACCATTACACGGGTCATGCAAAAGTGCTTGCCAAATTCCCTGCCGGAAACATCCAATTCCAGGCACCCCAGCACTGGCTCAACACCATACCTAGCCCCACCCTACCTTCTTATCCTATGCAACTCATTGTAGTCTGGAATCTTCATGCTAGAGAAGCGCTGGATAGCGCAAATAAAGACTGGTTCCAACTCCTTAACCGAGATATATCAGAAGCTCACTGGCTACCCCTGGATCTCCCAAATCCTGCCACGCCACTGCGTACCCACCAACACCTAGCATCAAACACTTGGAAAAAGAAGTACCAATCACTTCCCCCTGACATTCATAGCTGTTCACACAAGTGCCCTCAGGCAAGGGCAGCCTTCCTTCCTGCCGAATACAAGAAAACGTTCACACCTAAAATCAAAGACTGGAGAGAAATCACCTACGCAGATGGCAGTATAATAAAACACAAAGATGATGCCTCCCCACCACTTTCTGGTTCAGGTATTTACAAACCGGGAAGGGACACTGCTCCGCCCTCCCAACACCTGCAGCTGCACATAAAACCGAATGGTCATGGACCTACTAACACCATCAACAGAGCAGAACTTGCAGGCATTTTAGTGGCACTCCAACAAGGGCAAATTGACATTGCCTCTGATAGTGCATCCTGCCTCCTCCAGATTTCTAAACAAACCCTTAACCCGATGCGCATGAAGAACCACCTACATGCAGAGCTCATTCAGGCTATATCAACCATACTAGAGCACTCCCCACACCCTATCCACTTCTACAAAGTCAAAGCCCACTCTGGCATTATTGGTAACGAGGGGGCTGACGCTTGTGCACGCACTGCAGCACTCACGGACACCACGGACATTGCACTTCCAGATGCAAAGGACCCATTCCACAATAACTACTGGCTCTCATCGAAGAACTCACACAGACAAAATAGTGGCAGGCACTGCTCCCACGCTTCCCCAATCCGCTACCTCACCAATCTTAACGACAAACTTAAAGTACACATGCACAATAAGCACAAGCTTGGCTTTGCGGATACCACTGGTTACCATTACAATAGCTGGCAAAGGCTCAACCATGCCATACAACCCAATTCCTCTGTCACCAGCGCCAACATTCAAGCTCACAACCCGAACTGTCAACTTGCTAACAAAGAGACCAGCAACTCCATCTGGAAAAATTCAAAGATTACCCTCAAACAACAGATAAATGTAATCAAATACCAAACAGGGACAATCTACACAGAAAAACATGCCAACAGATTCAACAAATCTTCCACATCTGAAAGGTGTCCGCTCTGTGACGACATGGATAATATTAATCATATTGTCCTCAGATGTTCAAACATGACCATGAGTGGTATGCATATTAATAGGCACCATGAGGGCCTTACCCTCTGTGTAAAAGCCCTTAACAAAGGCAGGTTTGGCTCATCCCTTATTGGTATGGATGCCTGCCGTAATGAGAGACTCCTGGACCAGAGCATACAAGTACCTGAAACTATCTCACGAGCAATTCCAGACTGGTTTTTCCCTAATGGTACTGGATCCTCTGCCCGTCACCAAAGCCGCCCTGATGCTCTCTTTGTGCGCTCTCTCTCAGGCAGACAAGCTCACCTTGATCCTTCTAAGATCCCTCCTCAAGACAGAGACATCCACCTTGTTGAACTGAAATTCTGTCCAGACACCAACCCCTCCGTTACTCTGGAAAATGCAGCAACTCAACATGCTTACACTATAACCAGACTTAAAACCCGCAGCTCAAGGAATCCAAACAGGAACAACAAAGTGACTCTACACATCATCCTCATTGGTGTGGCTGGCACCATTTACAATGAGTACACAACCAAACCTCTTGTCAATTTAGGCCTAACTAAGCATAAAGCTAAATCCCTAGCTTTCAAATTGAGCTGCCATGCCCTGCAAAGGTTAACCACTGTCATTAACACCAGACATGCTCTTTGCTTGCAGGGGGCTTCAGGGGGGGGGGGGTCACTGGGCGCGCGGAGTTAAATACCAGGAGAAGGAGAATCTGGGCGTCTCGGGGCACTGCTGACAACCCGCCCGGTCCTCATTAGTTATGTTTCTTCCCTCTCCTAGGCTAGCTGTAGCTAGTGTAGTTTTGAGGGACCCTTGGTGAGACCCTTTCTAGCCTGCTAGTTAAGGGACCTTTCCTTAATGCACGCGGCCTTTGGCCTGCGTAGACTTTTCTTTTCTTTTCTTTAGGGTTAGGTAACAAGGTTACAATGGGACGAGGTATTTTTTGTGTTTGATAGCGCGCCTAGTGCTTACAAGGGCATACCTAACAGAATGGGGTATGAATGGGGTTGCGAGCTCAAGCTCAATGGCAAGTTGGTGGTCTAGCCCTACTTGTTTAGATTGATTCAGGGTAAAATACGTTCCACAACGCCCAAAAGATTGGTATGGAGAGTCACAACTTTTGTGCAAATAAGTTTATAGAGGTCTGCATGCTGCCGCTGTGCCGCCTCCAACTGTTGTCCAGGCTGTTGTGGTCATTCAAATCGTACATAATCTGAATGGTTTTCAGAAAGGGAGTGGGCATGCAGGTATGCTGCAAGTGTTGCCAAAGTGCTTAGAATGGTGTCCTATGCTTGCTTAAAGTAGATGAATGCCGTGTGCAACCTGCTGGAATGGCCTGGTTTTAATGTGCGTGCTGTATGCTGCAAGTGCCACAAAATGTAAATGGGCTGAAGTGTGTTGCGGCCAGGATAGAAACCAACCTGAGTGTCTGGGATCTTTTTAGATGCCGTGCTCCATTCCGTAATAAGCGAACGTACCACATTTGCATATATGCGGTACTTAGTGCCACTGACATACGGTAGCTATTGGGGTCAAGAAGTGGCCCCTTTTTGTAAAGTGGGGTAAGGAAAGGAAAGGAAAGGAAAGGGTTACACAGCTGTACCTGCCTACGAGGGCAGCTTAGCTGAAGCATAAAGAGATGCCTGCAACCAAACCAGACCTAAGCTTGAAACTAAAAGAAAAGCTTGAAGTCTACAACTGTTTTTGCGTTGCTAAAAGAACAGAGATATGTGGGAAGCGTAGAAGCTGCTCAAACTGTTTCTCAAAAAAAGTGCCACATTCATGTACAGCCCCATGCTTGCCAGGATAGCAATGAGGTATGCGGGGTAAGCTTTGCATACTTCCAACACTCAGGCATGCAGGCATTATCAAAAAGCAGCTGGAAGAGCCTGCCAATGTATGGCCAATGTATGGCAGACCATTAACTCGTTCAGTGCCCTGTCCGGCTAGTCGGGGACGGAGCACTGTAGCATACATGATAAAAGGAGCAGCCACAAAATCAAATCCTGGTGAAGTACGCCCATTTGTTATCCCAATCTGCTCAGCAACAAGCTTTTGCACGACAACACTATAGGCACAGCAACTTCATCTAGCACAGGCACCCAATTATTCAGTTCACCATGTTGCAACAGGGCCTCAGTGTTATGGTTGGAAAATGAAGAACTAGTGGGGATCTGGAGGGTTGCTAGAAACACCTGGCTTCAGAACCTGGATGTGAGGATTATTTTCGTTTTCAATAGCGCACCTAATGGCTGCAAGTTTGTGGGCATACTTTACAAAATGTGCATGGGGCTTGCATGCAAGGTTGCTAGCTCGTTGGTGGTCGAGGCCTAATCTTTTCCAGTTAACCTATGTTAATTATTACAAGTCCCACCAACACCCGGCAGTACTTGATTTCAATCAAGTGCACATGCCGCTGGTAAGCATTCAGTTGATGGGGCTGTTTAACGCGGGTAGCTGCGCTGGTCCTGTGTGAGGTGCCGTGCCTGCTGCGTAACGCGTAATGTGAGCAGGAGGAAGAAGGAAAAGAAGAAGTGGGTTTGGCTTATAATAAGGGGGTATAATTCTGTTTGATGCATGTGCAGGGATTTGAAGGTTGTGCTGCGCCAACCTACCGTCACTCCCTATGTCCATGTTAACCAAGCCTCCTCCCCAAGGGCTTTTGCTAAGAGCTTTTGCGATCATTCTTCCAGCAACATTGTGGCGTCCAGTTTTCATGCTGGAGATGATATGATTATGGCAGCCTGAGAGCATGTGGAGTGCGCTGTCTAATTGATGACAGCCTGGGAGAGGGCAGAGTGGGTTCGTGGGTCTTTTAAAAAGACTTTTTTTTAAAGCGGACCGCATGTTCTTGGTTATAGAGGGCTTTTGTAAGATGGTGTGCATCATGGGTGAGGATATACAGGGCATGTTCCTAAAGGCATTGCTGGCTTTCTTATCAACAAACTCTGATAGAAAAAAACAGTAGCCTGTTTTTGGATCGGCATATCTAAGTCTGTGTTTTGTATGAATATAAGACTTGAGAGCATTTTGATTGGGGAGGTAGGTGATTTTTGGATTGGGTGTAGGAGCTGTGGATGTGCCAGCATTGTGTTCTCTTTTTCCCTCCTTGGCTAACCAAAACAAATGAGAAAAAGGATTTCCGCCGGGGCCTGCGCTAGGGATCCCAGTATCAGCCACATTATTATTGGCTTGGCTTGCCTGATATTTAGCAATAGCATCTGCACATTCGTTACCAGCAATGCCAGCATGAGATTTTACTTTGTAGAAACAAATATTGCTTTGGGAGTTGCTAATGAGGGTAGATATGGTTTTTAGGAAATCCCCTTGAATATGTTGTTTGTGCTTCCCTGGGTAAATGAGTTGTTTACGTATTTGATGAAGAGAGGTGAGACTGTCTGAAGCAATGTGTGAATAGGAGTGCGTGATGGCAGCAGCAATTGCTGCTAATTCAGCTTGACATATGGTGTGGTAATTCCAGCACCGTTGGGCTCGACAAAACATTTGCTGTCAGTGAGAGGGCAGTAGACACCTGCTCTAATTTCTTGTTTGCGATTCTGGGTTTGGCAGCTGCCATCAGTGTAGGCCCATGTACTCCAGTCAGAGACTTTGAGCTTGAGGGTTGGACTATATTGGTAAGGTACTCACAGCAACACTCAAGCCAGAATACTCAGGGATCTAGCGTCAATCAACAAAGCGGCATGCCTTCCATTCGCCATATCCACCCCGACACCCCAAGCAGCTCGAATACACAGAACAGTATCCAAAGTCATAACAGAAAGAGGAAAATTTTGCTTCATATAGAGGCAGAACTTCAGACCCTTACCAACCTCAACCCTCTGGCTTCAAATCGGCAAGGAAACGATGTCTCGAGGTACAAAGAAAGTCCGGTGAAGAAGCTGGCTCAGGAAGCCACAGTTAACCACGCCATTAATGCTGCCTACTAAAATGACATTGACATCACACATATAGACGCATGGAGAATATATTCAGCCAAGAGAAAGGACATGAGCAATGACCCCTCACCCCAACAGGAGCAATACCACACACCCTTACCTCTTTCCAATAAATTTTTCTAAGAGATCTAGACTCACCTCCAGCCGTCCTGATGCTATACTGATTACTCCCTATAAAGCCAAACCCACTTCTTCTCCTTCTACCTCCTGCTCACACCATCATGCGTTACGCAGCAGACACAACCCCACACTGAGGGCCACAACAGCCAACCGCGTGAGGCAACCCCACCAACTGAATGTAAACCAGCGGCATGTGCACTTGATTGAAGTCAAGTACTGGAAGACACGAGGCCTGGACAGCAGTTGGAGGCAGCACAGCGGCAGCATGCAGACCTCTGCAAACTCATTAATGCAAAAGTTGTGACTCTCCACACCATCCTTTTGGGTGTTGGTGGGACCTGCTACACTGAGCACACCCTTAACCAATTTAAACAACTGGGACTTGACCACCAACGCGCCAATAAACTGCTCGCAAACTTCATGCCCATTCTGTCATGTATGCCAACAGGCTTGTTACCACTAGGCGTGCTAGTGAAAACAAGAATACTTCTTGCAGCCAGGTTATGGAGCCGGGTGCTTCCAATAACCCTCCAGATCCCCATTAGGATATTTTTTTTGTAGCTCCGTGGTGGAGGGGACTCACGGCTCTTTTGAGCCAATGTGTCTCCTTTTCCTTAATTGATGTAGGGAGAGTTTCCTCTGCCTACGTAGTTTTTCTTTTCTTTCTTTCTTGATGTTGGGAGAGTTTCCTCTGCCTACTAGGCGTAGTACGTACTTTTTCTTGTGAGTTGCTAATGAGGGTAGATATGGTTTTAGGACACCCCCTTAAATATGTTGTTTGTGCTTCTCTGGATAAATAAGTTGTTTACGATTTGATGAAGAGAGGTAAGGCTGTCCGAAGCAATGTGTGAATAACAGTGCGTAATGGCATCAACAATTCCTACTCATTCAGCTCGACATAGGGTGCTGGTAATTCCAGCACCGTTGGGCTCGACAAAAGTTCTGCTGTCAGTGCAAGGGAAGCAGGCACCTGCTCCAATTCCTTCTTTGCCGTTCTGGATATGACAGCTACCATCAGTGTACACGCATGTCCTCTAGTTAGGGACTTTGAGCACAAGGGTTGGACTATATCGGTTAGGCACAAACTCTTACTAATTACCTATGTGTGGACAGGATGGATTTCTGGGTATTTGTTGTTTGTCAGAGGGGACGCGTTGGCACTTTTTGAATCCAGGCACTTCGGCATGCATTGCATTGAGATTATAATGGTTGCCAAGACTAAGAGCTTCCAATTGGCTTCTGGTATAGCTGTAGCCAGGCCCTGTAGCCAAGCTGGGTTATGATTGTTTAATTGGACCCTTGCAGCTGTGTTCAAGACTGCAATAATTTATAGGTCCTAGGTGTACTGAGAAAGAGGTATTTCCTGGTTGGGGCAGGATTGTGAATCCTTGTAGCATAGGCTGGTAAGTGCAATGGTTCCAAGTTCATAACAGAGATGTGGATAGGCAGAAAAGAAAAGAAGAAGAAAAACTACGCAGGCAGTGAACACTCCCTACATCCATTAAGGAGAGGGGGCCACATCGGTGCACAGACCATATGACCCACCACGAAGTTCAGACTGAGAGAAGCATGGCAGACAGATGTCAGGCTGAGAAAGTGACGCAGCCATAACAGTGTCTTGACATCCCGTGACCAGAAGTAGCCCATGTGTGAGTAAGCTCACCTAGCCTTTGGAGGAGGAAGCCAGCAGTGCCACGCCAGTTAAGTGCATCAGTCCAGCATACAAAGTGCAGCCTGATTACCAATAGCATCATCCAGCAAGCCAAGCAAGCAAGAGTCAAGCCGGCTCTCCAGAATCTGCATCATATCTGTCAGTAGCTAGAATCTCCAGCCGAACCGCTTGTTGCTGTGCGCCATAGCATCAACATCTTATCTTCTCTCATCCTTGCGCAGGGGCCATGCTAATCTTCTCTGTATCGTTCCAATTTTAACATATGTCCCGAAGGACTTATCTTCTCTCAACACACCCTCAGCTGTGTTGCCACAAGGATAAATACCATTGTCCAACTAACTCAACTAACTTGCAGCACACTCTCGGCACAGCAGACTCTTGTCGTGACACAGAGAAAGAGGACAGGTCTGTCAGGCTGAGAAAGCGACGTAGCCATAACAGTGTCTTAACATCCCATGACCAGAGAAATATTGATGCTGTGGCGCACAGCACCTAGCAGATTCACTGGGGCACCCAGGCTTAGCAAACAGAATCTCTTGTGCAAGTTCTGGAGAGTCGGCGCGACCCTCACTAACTCAAGTCCTTGTTGTTTCTTACTCTAGCTAGACCGCGCTGAGCGCACTAATGCTGGATACACACACTTAACTGGGGGTTGCTGCTGTCCTCCTCCTCCTAGGGCTTGGGGCTTTCTAGCCTGACATGGTCCACGGGCTCAGTGGATGATTGCTGCTAATCTAGGTTCTTACAAGATGGCTTAGGGGAAACAACAAGAGTAAGGATGGCGCATTACGAGTGCAAACCAATGTTCTCTAAACGCAGCCACAGCTGCTCAATCACAGGTATAAATATCAACTGTCCAACTAACTCAACTAACTTGCAGCACACTCTCGTTGCAGCAGACTCTCGTCATGATAGGTCCAGTAGCAAGAAAAGGAAGCAGGATGATAGCTGAAAGACTGGAGTTCCAAACCTTAAACAACAAGTAGAGTCAGCACTGTCAGCCTTCCAAGCAAGGAAAGCTATGCCCAGCACCTGTCTGCTGAGAACAACTAAAGTATGCATTCTGGCAGACTAGCTTAACTAGCTGCTAGCAGCTGCTGACCACGCAGAAGCCTGTGGATCAGCCCTTAGAGCACTAGTGCCAACACATAAGTGCACGCCTTGCCCGGCCCCCAGACCATAGGCACCACCCTCCACTCGCCTTATATCATCCATGCCTCCCTGGATAGGATAGGCAGTGATGAATAGGGGTTAGTTATCATGTGTTTTCCCAGAGGGGGTCAACTGGCCTATATCACTGCATATGTTCTTTCCCAACCTTCTTTCTTAAATTTTACACGTTCATTATTACTCCTTAAATAATCATGTTCCCCAGAAATTCATTAAACTTGAAGTCCCCACATCACTCTCCTGCCCTCAGATCGCCCAGAAAAAGACCACATCTCCACACTGGGACATTTCACACTTCCAAATTTTTGTATCCACAACCCCCATATTATGCAAGTATTCCACATATTCAAAATTAGGAAAAATGAGGTCAAAAATTGACCTTTTTGGCACCCTCTGATGCAATTTTCTCCAAGGGAAATGGCTGAAATCCTGTACCTGACCAACCACTACGCCTTTTCACTCCATTTCTTTTGCAATAAAATTATTTTGATACAAGGACACCAAATCACAAAAAGGCATCCAATTTGGTGCAGCAGGTGGTCTGGAGTGGAGATTTGGTGATAAAAAGTAGGGTTCACGCCGCAGCCGATTAGGCATGTTGCCCCCAACTGGTACGTTTCAAGCTCAGGTGCTATGGATAGCTACATCTGGGTGCTAGTCTTTAAACGTAGAAACTGGGGGCAACATGCTTGGGAAACCTTTTTAAATTACCCCATTGGGGGCCTCCGTCGCCCCCCTCGGTGTTTTCCCCTTTGGGGGGGACAGGGGACGAACACGAAAGCGGCACAACTCCAGCCAGGCAGTTCCATGAATTGCCACCACATCCACTTAAAAGGAATCAAGTACTGCGAAGATACGAGGCCTGGTGCCCAGCTAGAAGCCTTACAGCAACAACACAGTGAACTGTACAAACAACTTTAAGGTGCTGAGATCACCCTCAACACAATCCTCCTGGGTGTGGGTGGGATCATCTGTACAAGGTTTACAAGGATAAGTCCTTCAGTCAAGAAGTGCGACTGCTAGCCTGCTCATAAAAGGCAATCAATTCATGAAGGAATTAGGAAGGTTTGTTGTTGTTGTGGGATTATCTATACCGCCCATACCCTGGATCAGTTTAAAAGACTAGGAATTAATCTGCAGAGGTCTACCAAACTTGCACGAAAGCTTCATGCCCACTCTGTGCAATATGTGTAAGGTTGTCAGAGAAGAATAACTGGGGGCACCGGATTTGAACCCGGCACTAGGAATTGAAAAGTGTCAGCTATTCGTAAAAGAATACTGATACCCCCGATTGTCTGAGTATTTGTACCTCTGATAGGTTTTCTTAGACTGATACACGTTCGGATACATCTTCGAGCGTGCTGATACACGGATGCTGAATTATATCTGATTTATACTGAAATTCTTCTGATTTTATTACGACCTGCGTCGTTACAATTGCTCCCCCTCTGAGAATGCATGTCCTCATGCATTTACCTGTAATGTGGCTCAAGACCGCGCAAGCGCCAGTACTCTCTGATGGCATGTCCTCCATCAACAAAGTCATCTTCAGGGATATACTCATCTTCCACCTCTGGGAGGCCAACCCATTTGACCTTGTACTCGAATTTGACCTGGTTCCTGCGTGCTGATACAGGACGGTGCTGAACAATCCTTTCCAGTTGCCAGATTGGAGTGCCATCAGTGTCATATGAGAGTAGCGGAGTAGAGTATACTGGCTCCTCGCCTTCATGGATGCGGTAGGGCTTGACCTGAGAAACATGGAACACATTGTGACAACACATGTGCTCAGGCAGACTGAGCTTCACAGCAACAGGACCAACCATTTTGATAACAGAGAAAGGACCCATCCATTTAGGCATGAGTTTCTGTCCTTGCCCCTGAGAGAAGTTCTGAGTACTGAGAAGCACAAGCTGATTTGGATGATATGTGATCTCTGGGCGGTTCTGATTGTAGTAGGCCTGTTGTCTGTCCTGCGCAGATCGGAGAGACTTTTTGGCACGATTCAGAGTCTCTTGCAAGTCTGCAGCAAAGTCTGATGCAGCAGGTACATTTGGCTGCGTGTTGTGGTCAAGTTCTGAGGCAAATGGCACGCGCGGATGTCTGCCATAATTCAAGAAGAACGGAGTGTTTGAGACTGATGAGTGGAAAGAGTTGTTGCAAGCGAAGGCAGCTGCTGGTAAGTACAGATCCCAATCATTCATAGTGGGAGACACAAATGTGCGGAGATAGCATTCGAGGACTCTGTTTGTCCTCTCAGTTTGGCAATCAGTCTGAGGATGGTATGCAGTGCTTAGGCGTGACTGAGTGCCCAGCAGTCGCAGATATGTTGGAAGGAACCTACCAGCAAACTGAGGACCTCTGTCAGTGATGAGAGTCTCTGGCTCCCCATGTTCACACACAACATGCTGAAAGAAAATGTGTGCAGTTTCTTCTGCATCCACACTTGTGGTTGTGGGAACAAAGCGGACAAACTTGGTGAGGCGATCAACAATCACAGCAATGCAGTCATACCCACGCAGAGTGACAGGCAGACCAGTGATGGAATCCATGGTGACATGCTGCCATGGGTATGCTGGAATAGGCAGAGATTGCAACTGACCAGGAGGCCTCTGAGTACGGGACTTGGCCTTCTGGCATGCATCACATTTTGACACAAACTCTGTCACATCTGCGTGCACTGAGTGCCACCAGAGGTAGCGTGTCACCAATTCAAAGGTCTTTGCAACGCCCGGATGGCCTGCAAGTGGTATGCTGTGATTCACAAACAGAATGTGTTCACGGATTGAACTGATGTTGGGAACCACGCACAGCCTTTTCCCCCCGAAGTTTTTATGGAAAAAGCCACCTGAGTTCTTCTGATAATTGCTGATTGCATTCTGATCCTGAAAGTGCTCATCAAGCTCATAGCCTTGCAGCATGGCTTTGTAGATGGTGTTGGCAGGGTTGCTGAAATTAAACAGAGTTGCTGAGTTCATTGCTGAGTAACGAGACAGAGGATCAGCAACATTGCCCCTGCCTGGGCGGTATACTCATTTGTAGTTGAAGCGGGAGAAGAATTTCAACCATCTTGCCTGCTTACGTGACAGAAGTGGCTGAGAGACCAGATAGACCAGCGGATTATGGTCTGTAACCAGAGTAATTTCTGGCCCTTCCAGATAGCAGCGCCATTGCAAGAGTGCATCATGTTGAGCAAGCAGTTCTTGCTCACCTGTTGTGTAGTTCCTCTCAGCAGGAGAAAACTTGCGGCTGTAGTAGGCAACCGGATGGCCTTCTTGAACCAGAACAGCGCCAATGCCGTTGATGGATGCATCTGCAATGACTTCATATGGCAAATCTAGATCAGGGAGCTTGAGAACAGGTGCTGAGATGAGTGCATGCTTTATGCGGCGAAAAGCATCCTCTTGCTTCTGAGTCCACTGAAAGGGAACATCTGCACGAGTCAAGTGGACAAGAGGTGCAACAATGGCTGCAAACCCCTGCACAAATCTGCGAAAATAATTTGCAAGTCCAAGGAAAGAGCGGATCTGTGTGACATCTGATGGAGTCTGCCACTCTTGGACTGCTTTGATTTTCTTTGGGTCAACACAGAGGCCATGCACTGATACAATGTGACCCAGAAATTCAAGTTCTGAGCGATTCAACTCACACTGGGTAGCTTGGCATAGAAGCGTTGCTCACGGAGAATTTGAAGGACCAGCTGCAGATGCTGTTTGTGCTCCTCAGCTGATTTAGAGAGGACCGGAATGTCATCAATGTAAATGACAACAAATTTGCCAATGTAAGGAGCAAATATCTTGTTCATTGTTGACTGAAAAGTGGTTGGTGCATTTGTCAGACCAAAGCACAGCACTTCAAACTCATAATGCCCAAATGGAGTGCGGAATGCAGTCTTTGGCGCATCCTCAGGTGTAATGCGGATCTGATGGTAACCTGATTGCAGATCAATTGAAGAAAATACCTTTGACCTGGACAGTTGGTCAAAAAGGTCTTCAGCACGCGGAAGTGGATACCTGTTTCTGATTGTGACTGCATTCAGAGCTCTGTAATCAATCACCATGCGGAGTGTGCCATCCTTTTTGGAGACAAACAGAATGGGTGCTCCAAAAGGAGATGCAGATGGGCGGATCCATTGCTTATCCATCAGAACAGAGATTTGTTGCTTGGCCTCTTCTAGCTCCTTAGGACTGAGCCTGTAAATGGGCTTGAAGGGAGGCCTTACACCTGGCTCAAGCGGAATGGTGTGGCCAACTCCTCTGTCAGGAGGAAGACCAGCTGGAACATCAGAAAATACATCTTTGTATTTGTCCAGAATTTCTCTGAGCTCATTTTCTGGAATGAGGTCTTCTGTGGGACGAACAAACGACAATGTTGTGTTTCCTTCTGACTGATTTGTCTGAGCAGAAACTGAGTTCATGCTTTTTTGAGGATCAGAAGAATGAAATTCAGGACGGATCCACAGCAATGCAACATCTGCACCCTCATCAATGCAAGCATTGGCCTCTGATGCGCCAATGACTGTGCTTGCAGCATGAGCAAAAAGGTTGCTATCTGCGATGACTGCAGCCTTACTGAAGCTTGGGTATGTTGCACTGGGAACTAGGTGCTTCAAACCTTTGACATTCAGTTCAAGCACCTTGGGGTCGTAGCGCAGAGCAGCCCCATATTTGCTGAAAACAGTGTCTCCCAGAATAAGGTCAAAAGCGGCAGTCTCACCTGATACGACGAATGCCTCAAAGCTGATGCGGGCATCCCCTAGCTGAAGCTGAGTGTTGACTGATCCAAGGATGTGCAGTGAGGAGGAGTTGTCTGCCAGCTTAACTGTTTGCATGGTACCTGATGGACGCATGCGCAGCTTGTGCTTGACAGCAAAAGAGTGACTGCAGAATGCATGCGTTGCTCCTGAATCAGCAAGGCATGTGACATGAGCATATGAAGGCAGTAACTGACCATGGAATACCTGAGACAAAGCTACCTCAGTGTCAAGCGAAGACATTTTTGGCTGAGGCAACTTACCATCAGAGTATAATGCAACCGCGAATGGCAGTGGTGCACGGATGCCTGGACCGGTCAGACCTTTTCTGAGAATTATTTCACGCTGCATTCCTTTATTTTCCAACAGAGTGGAATGAAACCGATTGAACAAAGGAGCTATGAAAATTGCAGCTGTGTCATGAGGAGCTGAACTCTTTGCCTTTGCATATTCCTGAATAATGCTGGCAGTTTGGTTCTGATTTTCTGGGAAACAGATTAAAGTTGTGTGGCCTGCAAGCTGTGCCTTGAGCGGAGAATAAGACTGAGCAGATGGACATTGGGCATTCATCTGATCATTCACCATTACCATTTGTCCATCAGAAAAGATAAAATCAAAAGCCAGCGGTTCTGATACCAAGGCGTTCAAGTCTGAAAAGCAGTTCAGATAACTAGAACAGGCACATGTCTGAGAAACACCCCAGAGTCCTGGGCCACACTGCAGAGTACTCTGGGCTGCTACCTATTTGGGAGCAGGAGGATCATCAGGGAGCGGCTTGGCAGGGCCTGGGCAATGCGCTATGTGATGGCCAGACTGAAAACAGTTGAAACAGATCCCCTCAGCCTTCAGAATGTGGAGCTCGGCCTGGGACAGATTACGGCTAGAGAGATCCTTGAACCTGGTTGGGATGAGAGCATCCTGGGCGGTGGTGCGTGGCCCATGGGGCCTTGCTGTCTGAGCCTGAGCCACCTGAGCCACTCCCACCTGCTCTGCCACCACTACGCGCACCCCCTCCTTGGCCAGCAGGAGTGGCAGAGGGTGACTGGCTGCTGCCTCCCCTGCCGCGGCTAGAGGAACCCCCACGGATGGAGCCGCCCCTGCCACGGGCAGAGTTGATGCTTGGTTGATCTGAGTAGCCTCCTTTCTGGATTTTTGCTGGGGGCTGATCCTCCACAGCCATGCTCTGAGCAAAAGAGAGACGAGAGAAAGAGCGAGGCGTGTTTTGCTGAATGACAATGTTGCGCCTCTCCTGACCAACAGCAAATTTTATCAGGGCTTCCACTGAGGTGAAGTCCTGGCCTGACTGATCAACAATTCACTGAGGTTTGAGCTGAGGTGGTAGTCCAGCATGGAACCACCGGTCATTTTCATGCATCTCTGGAGCATGCACGATCTGTTGCCTGAACAAGTTGGCATAATCCTGCACTGACATGTTGCCAAGCATGCGGACCTGTCTGTTAAACAGAGCATCCCTGGCCTTGGCAGCCCGAGTACGCACCTCGGCTTGGAAGCGGTCCAGAAACCCAACAGCACGGTGCCAGAGATCAAGCAGGCATTTCTGGACCGCTTCCAAGCCGAGGTGCGTACTCGGGCTGCCAAGGCCAGGGATGCTCTGTTTAACAGACAGGTTGTCATGCAAGATCAGTGTCAGTCACATATCATTGTTCTTGGGAAAGCATATCATTACCCCCCTGATTCTTGCCAACAAGAAGCTAAGGTCTGAATGCAGGCAAGAATCATACGTGAGAATTTAAAGTTGGTATCCCAATAACCCGCTGACATACCCCGCTGACAATTCCAAGACCCGCAAGGATCAAGGACAACAAAACTCAACCTATGCAGCCAAAGCAGCCTCAACATTAAGGTCTGCATGCAGCCAATTGACAAAACTGCGAAGAGCAGAGAGATGGACGATGGGCGCAAAACCTGACTAAAAGACGCCCACCTAGCCTGAAGCTTCAGGACCCACCTCTGTGATCTGCTCGTGAATGGTGCGCCAACAGACAAGACGCTCTGGCAGTGCCGGGGTGCCCTTCTAACTTAAACCCGGTGCAGGACACACCGCCAGCCATTCACAATGCCACGCGTGCTCAAGTTCATACTGGCATTAGTTTATTACGCACTTCTGCTGGACTGAAATGTGCATGGCTGCCATCCTCAAACTTGGCCTCAAAACACTTCATGCCACTGCTAGCTCCCAGATAACTGACAATTCCCAGCTTGGCCACGGTCCGGCCTCCTCGCCGCTCCTTGTGGACAATGGTGCGGCCTTCAAAGGCCTTTAGCTCCTGTTGCCTCCTGTGGGATGCAGCGTCTTGGAACAGGGACACATGCTTCCCTCTTAGTATAGGGCCTGGTTGAGGTTGTGTGCGTGCTCGAGCCAACCGCAGATCAGGAATTGATACACCATCATGCACACATCTTGGGCATAACCATTCATCCTTGGGAATTGTTGCAAGTGGTGGCTGTAAGCACATGGTGTGCCATCCAGTTCCACACCCATCACACAGTAGCATCTTCTCCTCCTCATCCATAAATGCACAGATCTCGCATGCTAGATTTTTGTCGGGCCTCGCAAGTGAGAAATCTAAGGTGGGATCAATGCCTGGCAGGTGACATGGTGCCAAGTTGCATACATTGTTTGTCAAAGTGCTCCCACACTTTCCTTGCAAGAGTACTGCACCATTAGGACTAACCCTCTTCACCCTGTATATGCCCTTCTTGGCAGGTATTTGCAAAACACTGTCAAGCACTCTGTGTTTAAGGTAGACAAAATCACCAGTCTCAAATTGTATGATGGAAGGCAGATATCCTCCACCCCTGATAGTGGCATATCTCAACGTGTCTCTATGCTGGGCAATCTTCAAATTCTCGCCAGCAATAATGCCAGTTTCTGCGCTGCTTGCGCCCTTGCTAACACATTACGTGAGGCATTCTCCACATTATGCAAGTCAAGGTCATCAGCAAATCGGTGCACGTGTGCTGGAGGTATTACTGGATGCCTGGCATATAGCATAAAGTACGGCGACATTTTGGTAGAAGCCTGTGTGCTACAGTTGTACCCTAATAAGATCCATGGCAAGAATCTGTCCCAAAGAGATGGCGTGGCACTTGCCTCACAAATCTTACGCAATGCTCTCTTGACAGTTTGCACAGCTCTTTCTGCTAACTTATCTGCTTGTGGGTGATTGGGTGCGGTGGTCCTATGGTCAATCAGATTTTCGTGCAGCAATTCACTGAATTCCCCAGAAAATTCTGTACCCCCATCAGTGACCACTTTAGCACAATTCCCAAAACGACATAGTACCCTCTCCAAGAATACTTGAGCTGTTGTGACAGCTGACTTATCTGGAATGGGAATGGCTTCCACAAATTTGGTGAAGTGTTCCACCTGAATCATGACGAACTTGTTCCCAGACTGGGACATGGGGTTAAATGGTCCGGCCAAGTCCACCCCCCAGCGGTAAAATATGCCCTGCACTGGTAGAGGTTGCAGTTGCGGAGCAGAGGCATTGAAGGCCGTGTTCACTCTGTCACACGGTGCACAACGTCTGACAAAATGCTTCACATCTTGGCCCATACCAGCCCCCCAGTAGTATGGCAGGAGCAAAGCGGTTGTTCTCTTCACCCCAAAATGCCCATGTTGTTCATGCGCTTGCTTGATCAAGTCAGCTCTTTTGTCAGGATGGGGCACAACTCTGGATTCTCCTATGCTCATTGTCCTGTGCAACACTCCAGCTTCAAATTTGTACACTCTAGAACGCCTCTGCACTCTGAATTTCTCATGGGGTTTTTAGAGAATGGAAAGTTTTACGTCCAGGGTTGCAAAGGCCATGCAACAAAGGACGGGTCACTCGAAGCTGATGGTATGAGATGCAAGTGT
>OU611763.1:2334514-2409514 GCA_914767535.2 Dunaliella primolecta | reverse complement strand
GTGTGTGTTACAAAGCACAGCAAGTGTGAAGCAGGGCTTGTGGCAGTCCCTGCCGCACTGAGTGTTCCAATGTGGAAGTGTTGAGTTCGTGGAAAGAGAAGGAACACACCTAGGAATAGGGTACTCAGACATGCTTTGCGGACAGAACAGAATGTCAACTTTCATTGAAGGAATCCTGGAGAGCCTGTGAAAACCCTCAGCATGTTAAAAACCCTCCTTCTATTGTGGACTCTGCACTTGGCTTCACACTCGTGATGGTTTCCCACCTCGCTTGTCTTAAACGGTTAATGTGGCTTGCTTGCCTCTATTGGCTGATCTGGGTGGCCCCAGAAGACCTTAGCGTACAAGCATGAATGCCTCGATGTGTGTGGCTTCGATTTTTCGGTAACTCCTTGCATTGGCTTGGATTTGGCTTCAGCATTCAGGACGGGCTTAGGGGATGGCTCGGATTTGACTTCAGCATTCCCGTGCTCTTCGTTTTGCAGGGTGTGCTTGGGGACTGGCTTCGAGCTGCAGCAGTTCATTTTGGGGGTCAGCGCCTGATAGGTATGCAGCGGTATTTTGATAAATGCACTTTTTTTCGATAGATGCATTGGTATTGTGGGAATCAGTACTTGAGAGGTGCCGTTGGTATGTTGATGCCTGCGCATTGTATAAGGTGTGTGTGTATCCTGGTGGCGAGCGCTTAGCTCTTGAGCGCTAGGCTGCCCTGTGGACAGATGTGCTGTGTGCTATTTGTTGCTTTATGGCCTGGTTCCTTCAGCTCATAAGCAGATGGGTGTGAAGTGTAGGGCATTTCTGACACTTCTGACCTAAGCCAAACATTTGCAAATCCTGCTCGGGCTTCCAAGGAAACTGTGTAGGCTATTCTAACCTCGATTTCTGCTTGCTGTGCTCAAACAACGCCATGCATGTATGTATGTGTGTGTACCTAAATAAATCCTTGCTTTGGGATTACTGACATGCTGAAGGTGGATTGGCTATTTTTTAATCTTATGAACTGTGTAGCACGATAACCAGGATGGTGGCATTATTGGCGTGTCATGTATCGAGCGACCACACGCGATGGCCATCTCTTTTCCTACGAGCTACATGAACTAGCAACAGCAGTGTATGACAGGTGAAAGAGAAATGCATGAAGCACAGGAGCCTCAGTGTTTCTGTTGAGCCTCAGAAAACTGGGAATACTTGTTACATGGAAAGCTCTCAGGGGCACTTTCAAAGGATTCTCCAGCCCACGGTCATGTGCTTCAGCAGCTGAGCAGCCAAACTTACACACTGTGCTGAGTGTCGGACGGATGTGCTAATGGTTGTCCCATTGCCGGGCATGAGAATCGAGGTGGATCTCCTCCTATCTCTCTGTTAGTTTACACACACATGTGTGTGTGCACGCACGCACACGCACACACGCCTCAAACAATGCACATATGCCCAAAAACAAATGAGCTGTACATGAGCTCCTTGAACAATGCACTATACCAACAAACAAATGGACTGCACACAAGCTCCTGGCTGTCCATACACTTATGCCCACAAGCAAATGGACTGCGCATGGGCTCCTCAAACAGAGCACACACACCCACAAGCAAATGGACTGCATGTGATCTCCTCAAACAGAGCACATATTCCCACAAGCAAATGAACTGCAAATGGGATCCCCAAACAGCGCGTGCATGCCCACGAGCAAATGGACTGCACATGGGATTCTGGCTGTCCATGCAGGCCAGCAGGTGTTTGTCTATTGGTATGGTACGCCACGGCCCCGAAAGCGTGGTCTGCATGTGGAGCAGAAATACGGGGTGTGGTACGAAGCTGCCATCCGAGGCTTTAACCCTGAGACGGGTGAACACTGCATCAGGTACAAGGTGAGTCCATGTCAATGGAAATCGGTTTGCAAGAGCTGCGCCACTGTTTGCAGGTTTGTATGCGGCGTGTCTGTGCGCAAGTGACATGGCGTCAGTTTCAGTACTCGCGGGATCTGCAAGTTTCAGTCCTCCTGCAGCAAAGCGTGTTATTGGGCATAACTCTCTCAAAACTGAGCCAATAGGTCTACACTAAGTCCCAAGAAAGGAGAAGATGGTGACCTTATTGCAAGAGCAGCAATAAGGACAGGTCACTCTTCTCACTCGCCTACAAGAACGTCAATTATAATGCTAGGCCGAGAGCTGGATGTTTTCAGTCCTCCCTTTTCTGTGAAGTCTCAACTGAGCTAAGGTTGTGGAGTGCTTTCCGTCATACACTGTTGTGGCATGGGTGTGGAGTGCTTTCCCGTCATACACTGCTGTAATGCAAGTGTGGAGTGCTATCCCTCATACACTGTTGTAGCGCGTGTGTGGAATGCTTTCCTTCATACACTGTTGTAGCGCGAGTGTGGAGTGCTTTCCGTTTTACACTGTTGTAGCGCGGGTGCGGAATGCTTTCATGTATGCACTGTTGTAGCGCGAGTGTCGAGCAATATCTGTCATACACTGTTGTGGCGCGAGTGTGGAACGCTTCCCATCATACACTGTTGTAACGTAAGTGTGGAGTGCTTCCATGCATACACTGCTATAGCGTGCTTGCAGGCTTTAATGCGTGCTTGGCAGCAAACGCTGGACAAAGGAAAAGAAAAGAAAATTTACGTAGGCATAGGAGTCTCTGGACAAGACATTCGGCCAGAGATGCAGCCAAGCTTGGGTGCAGTCGAGCTCCTGATTCTAAGTTGTTAAGCTTGTGAGCGGTGGAGGCTGCTTGCGCTAAGCTGTGAGGCTTGTGATCAGCCTGTGTGCATTGAGCTGTGAAGCATATGCATGCGGTAAGCTGTGTAGCTCTTTGCAAGCAGCCTGTGTGCGCTAAGCCGTGAAGCATATGCGTGCGGTAAGCTGTGTAGCTCTTCGTGAGCAGCCTGTGTGCGCTAAGCCGTGAAGCATATGCGTGCAGTAAGCTGTGTAGCTCATGGACAGCCTGTGTGCGCAAAGCCGTGTAGTATAGAGTGCCCCAAGCTGCGAAGCTTGCGAGCACTTCTGTGTGTGTGCAAGGCACCTGGGGCCTGAAGATCCCTGCTCTTGATGTACGAGATGGCTCAGTCCTGCTTGGGGTAAGAGCTACAGTGCTCTTGGTGCACGAGATGGCTCAGTCCTGCTTGGGGTAAGAGCTACAGTGCTCTTGGTGCATGAGATGGCTCAGTCCTGCTTGGGGTAAGAGCTACAGTGCTCTTGGTGCACGAGATGGCTCAGTCCTGCTTGGGGTAAGAGCTACAGTGCTCTTGGTGCACGAGATGGCTCAGTCCTGCTTGGGGTAAGAGCTACAGTGCTCTTGGTGCATGAGATGGCTCAGTCCTGGAGCCTTGCTTAGGGTAAGAGCTGCAGTCGCTTTGACATCTGCCCCTTGTAGAAGTAGGGTTGATCACAGTAAGGGAGCTCACCTGTGCTGAGGTGCTGGTCGCAGGAGACGGGCTCGCAGTGCTGAGCAACCCCACTTCAAGAGTGAATTGTAATGAATTTTACATTGATGTGCTACATCATCTTTTTACATTGATTCCTGCTCAAGAAGGTGACAGGTGCCAGCCTGCGTTTTGTGATCGCCCGCCACAAGCGAGACTCAGTGTGCTGAGGCACTGGTTGCAGGAGACGGGCTCGCAGTGTTGAGCAACTCCACTTTCATAAGGTGACAAGTGCCAGCCTGCGTTTTGTGATCGCCCGCCACAAGCGAGACTCACTGTGCTGAGGCGCTGGTTGCAGGAGACGAGCTCGCATGCACAGCGGACCTGGGAGCGTGACACCTACAACGTGTTCTTGCCTGCGGCCCATGTGCACTTTGGACCCGAGAAGCCCCGTGCAGGCTACCGGCCAGGTCTGTGTTAGCAGGCTTCCACTCTCGTCCTTTTGCTTGTGCATTGTCATTACCAGTTGGTAAGTGCCCATGTGCACTTTAGATTGAAAAACCTCCACGCAAGCTGCAGGCCAGGTCTGTTTGCTCCTCTACAGTGCTCTTCTTGAAGTGTGTGTGAACATAACGCCAGGTCTTTTTTCTGCTTGCTTTGTGGGTTACGTAACGCAGGTCTATGTGGCTCTTCTATTTTTCTTGCATTGCATGCAACCGCGTGACATGCTATCCCCTCTACTGCCCATGCATTGCAGTTACAGGCTAGGTTCACTCGTAGGGTTAGCCACTTTCATTTAAACACGTTGAAAACATCAGCATTTTAGCAGGGACAATGCAAATATGCATGGCGTGTAATATAAATAATGATGATACAGTAATAATATAGAACTGGCCAACGCTTCTCACCAGGCGTTTTGTGTATGGTTGTCTTCTTGCTACCTTTTTATAAAGTGTGTGTCTTGTCTGTTCTTTTGCTTCCTTTTGTGCCTTTGTCTCTGCGCCTCCTGCTCTCCTCACAAGTCTGTCCTCCTTGTGTGCACCTGCTCCTTATGAACCATCCCTTTTGCTTGCATCTGCTCCGTCCCTTTTGTTTGCAATGCTCCTTATGAGCCACTTGGTATGGCTCGTCTCCGCCACCAGGACCGTCCCGCCTGTGTGCAGCCCCTCACTCGGCCATGGTGCAGTCCCATAGCAAAGTTCAATCTCAATTCCTTCTCACAAACTCAATTGCCTGCCCTTCTGCTGATGCGTAGCCATGGTCCGCCCCCCTGGTGTGCCGCCCCTTCCGCACTGCCCCCTCCCCCCAAAGCCCCGCCGCAGCAGAGCAAACACAGACCCCAATCCCTCCCAGCCTCCACTGCTTGAGATACCCCTTCCCTTCCCTAACCCCACCACAAGCAAAGGCAGCAAGCCGCGCTCACGAACCCGCAGCCTCGAGGGATCCTTACCCTCCTCTAATCCCTCCCCCCCCAAGGGCAGCAAGCCACGCTCAGGTGGACAACGGGCCACGCTCAGGTCAGGCCCCACAGCAAAAAAGGGCAGCAAGGGCGGCTCAGGCACAAGCAGTCCCTCTGCTGCGTTGCCCCGTCCTTCTGGGATTTCCAAAGCGGGGAAAAAGGCCAGTCAGCCCCAGCAGCAGGCGAACTGCGCACCACGGATCCTGACAGCGCTAGCAGGCGGCAGCGGTGTGCAAGCGCAGCCCCCTTTCACAAGCAAAGCACACGAGCCCTCTTCAGCAGCCGAAGCCGCAGCAGCAGGCAGCAGCTTCCCACAGGCGCAGCCCCCTTGCACCAGCAATGCACACTTCACTTCAGCAACAGCAACAGCAACAGCTGCTGCCACAGCATCAGGAGCAGCACCCAGCAGGACTCGTCCCCCTTCCATGCGCGTGCGCAAGCCCTCAGCTATCATGCTAGGGCTCATGGGTGTGAGTGAGGAGGGTGTGGGTTCTGAGGCGCAAGGCAACAACAAAGGAGTGCTTGGAGCGGGGCAACAGCAGCAACAGCATCAGCAACCCAAAGTGAGGAAGAGCAGGCCTTCTCAACAACACGGCAGCCAGCAGTGCAGCCAGCCTTCTAGGAAGAGGGCCAGACCCACACAGCAAAACAACGGGCAGCAGCAACAGCAACCTGCTGCCAAACGGGCAAGGCCCCTACAGCAGCAGCAGCAGCAGCAGCACTCCTCAGCTGCAGTGGGGAACCCCTCGCAGCAGCCTGAGCAAGTGCCAGGATCGGGAATGGTTGGGCCTTTACTGCAACAACAGCAGCAGCAGCACAGCGAGGCGGCCGCAATGATGGCCATGCTCTCGTCCCTCCTGCAGCTCCAACCCCTAGACAAGCAGCGGCAGCAACACCCCTTCTTCCAGCTCCTCCCCCTCACGCCCTGGGCCGGCCCCCACCCTTGTTCACTGCACAGCTACGCCTCCCCTCCTCACAGCCACGCCTCTCATGCTGCTCCTTCACACTGCCACCCCTCTCACGCCTGTCCTCCTCAATGCCCCACACAGCGCCCTGCCACACCTCCCGTCTTCCCGCTTCCACACATTGCCCCTGCAGCGCCATCCCACCACACAGGGCCCTGCCACACAGTACCCTGCTATGCCTCCCTTCAGCCCGCTGCCACACAGTGCCCTCCTCAACGCAGCCAGCATACGCAAACCCCTGCCTGCTTCCTCTCTGAGCAGCTCCCCCAGCACGAGGTGCACGCATCTGGCCCCCAGCACTGTACGCAAACTGTTGATCCGGCAGGGCAGTGTCATCATGGTCAGGACTACAGCCGCCAGCCGCAGCACCCCCAGCACTGTTTGCAAACTGTTGATCCGGCAGGGCAGTGCCATCATGGTCAGGACTGCAGCCGCCAGCTGCAGCACCCCCAGCACCAGATGCAAGCGTCTGGCCCCCAGCACTGTATGCAAGCTGTTGATCCGGCAGGGCAGTGCCATCATGGTCAGGACTGCAGCCGCCAGCCGCAGCACCCCCAGCACCAGATGCAAGCGTCTGACCCGACAGGGCAGTGCCAGCAAGACTGTGGCTGCCAGCCCCTGCAAGCCAATACTTCCTCTGCCAACACTCTTCTGCTCTCTCCCCATGCACTCACTCCCTATGCCAACCCTCCCCATGCCGACGCTCCCCAAGTCCTGCCACCATCCTTGCTGGCTACTGCTCAACACGCTCAAGTGCAGCAACCCCAACGTACCTCACAGCACTCAGTGCACTCCACGCGCCACCAGCAACACCAGCAGCATCGAGGTGCATCAGCAGCCCCTGCGCCCGCACCGGCATCCTCCTCAATGCACTCTGCCCGCCACCAGCAGCACCAGCAGCAGCAGCACCGAGGTGCATCAGCAGCCCCTGCGCCCGCACCAGCATCCTCCTCAATGCACTCTGCCCGCCACCAGCAGCACCAGCACCAGCAGCACCGAGGTGCATCAGCAGCCCCTGCGCCCGCACCAGCATCTTCCTCAGTGCACTCCACGCGCCTCCGGCAGCAGCAGCAGCAGCAGCAGCAGCAGCACCGAGGTGCATCAGCAGCCCGTGCGCCCGCACCAGGATCCTCCTCAGTGCCCGCAGGAGCACCCCTCCCAATGCCTCCAAATCAAGTACCCCATCAAAATCCACAACCAACCCTGCTGGAGGATCCTCCATCGAGACGCCCAACCCTATCATGCACCCCAAATCATGCACCCCATCAAGATGTTCAATCTGCCCAGTCGGAGCATCCCGCAGCTAAACCGCCCTCCCATGCACAGCATAGCCCTCTCCAGCCTTCTGGGCCCACGGCAAAGGGGCACCTCTTCCGGCCCGGGACAACAACAATGGTGCCAGGCACCATCGAATGTCCTGCACTCATGAACGCGATACTCCCCACAGACATTCCCCAGTGCTGCGCCCCATCCCAGCTTCGTACAGTAACCACCAGCTTGGACCCCCCTCCTTCCCTGCCTTGCCAGACACCAGCAGAGCAGCATGAGCACCAGCACCAGCATCAGCCCAAAAGGCAAAGAAGGCCCACAGCCAAGCAGCTCCAGCAGCAGCAACAGCAGCAGCAGTCCAAGAGGCAAAGAAAGCCCACAGCAAAGCAGCAGCAGCAGCAGCAGCAGCAGCAGCAGCAGTCCAAGAGGCAGAGAAAGCCCACAGCAAACCAGCAGCAGCAGCAGCAGCAGCAGCAGCAGCAGCAGTCCAAAAGGCAGAGAAGGCCCGCAGCAAAGCAGCAGCAGCAGGAGCAGCAGCAGCAGCAGCAGCAGCAGCAGCAGCAGCAGCAGCAGCAGCAGAGGCGGCCCCAAAGGCAAAGGAAGCCCACAGCAAAGCAGCAGCAGCTGCTGCTCCAGCAAGGGTGCTCAGGAACCGGAGATGGCCCTGCCATCTCGGACCTTGCCATGCAGCAGGGACAGCCAATGGTGATGCTGGACAAGCCGCAGCAGCAGCAGGAGATGCTGTTGCTGGAAGAGCCACGGTACCATGAGCAGGAGCAGCAGGCTTGCCAGGGCTTGCTTGACCCATGGGCGGAAGACCCATGGGCATTTGCTGCACAAGGGGACCCGCTTGCCGTCCTGGATGGTGAAAGCACCGGCCTGATGAACGGATAAAAGGAAGGCTGTGTGTATCTGCCAACTAATAGCATGGTACAGCTGGAGCTCTGCTGATTTGGCAACAAAACATGCGCATTTGCCGCTCCTGTAAATGTTGCAGGCAGGGCAACTCTGAAGGGTGTGACAAATGACGTTGCACTTTTGCCTGACTTCTCTGCACGCACTTGGCTGGCAATGAATGTTTAAAAGTAGCAGTGAAAAGGAGCAGCACACTTTCTGCATGGGCATATTAGGAGGGACTCGACCACGAGGACAGCCTTCGCTGGCTTTTGTCAAAGATTATTTTACCAGGTTTGATGTGCCCTTAGCTGCAGTTGATTGAACAAAAATGACATGTTTTCAGGATTGCATTGATGCTATTATTTGATGGTGTTTAATTAAATTTTCAGCTGTGGGCAGGTACATACCTCCTGGGTAAAGGTTTCGGACAAAAATCAGTTGCAGGCAAATTTCTGGCATCAGCGCAAACCGGTCTCAAGCATACTAGGGACAGTCTTTTTTGTGAGTAAATCTTTCAGATCGCGGGTTATTAGATGCAGGTATTTCTTCCTGCTCTTATGGACGAGAGCAAGAGCTTTTGCAGGCTGCTTTGACAGATGGAAGCTAGATATGGGTTGGGTGGGCGGGTGGGTGGTTCAACAACAATCTTGTAGGAGGTCATCTGTCATAAAAATTTCTCAGAATGCAAACCACGTAGCTGCTGGGCTACACTTCAGCAGATTTGGAAAAGTAAAGCAAAAGTCTCCGCTACGAGTAGCCAGCGTGCCTAGCAGAGAGACCCAACTGTCAGTCAAACTCATTGTCGGACACTAGCAGGGAGTTGCACCAACTGAGAACATAGCTAGGAGCAACCAAACAAATTTGGATCTGGTGGGTTGTCGGCCATCTTTTCAGACGTGTGCCTCGCCCTCCTGAAAGCAGCCCATCCAGTAACCTTGCCCCCAAATACTTCTACTCTAGATTGCTAAATTTGATGGCACGTTTGGTGCTGTAGTTTGTTAAGTTACAAGTTACAATGGGGTTTGACCTTCAGCCAGGTAGTTTGGCTGCTCAGCCTACTCAACTGTTCCAACTGCACAAAAAAATATCCATGAGATCGGAAACATAATGATAAGTCTCATTAGTTTGCTTCTGAAAAACAGCTAGCTTGAAAATCGTAGAAAGTGCCTATTTGTCAAGAAAATGGATACATAGCTGTACCTGCCTTTGTTGGAAGCTGACCTGAAAATTTGCCTGTAACCAACCAGTTCAGTCTGGACAACAAGTACAAGAATATAGAACTCACATTATTTCAGGCATGCTGACACGAAATAGGCTAATCCTGTGACATCAGGCTCTTAAAGCCTGTACTCAACATTTATAAGTTTCCAAGAGGCTCATGACCCCATCCCCCGAGGCAAATTTTAACACCACTGGTGACGTAAAAGTGGCATTTTTACCGGTGCCAGATCCCCGATCACCTTCTCAGAATCCTCAAAAATACCACAATGGTGAGTACATTCTGTTTGATGGGCCACCTGCCAAATTTGCCGCGGCGTGAACCCTACTTTTTAACCACCTAACCTCCATTCCTGCCAGGTGGATGGTCACTGACCATCCACCCACTGCACCAAATTTGGTAATCTTGATGGTTTGTTCTCTGGCCCTCTCTCCTCAGATGGCTCCTTACCTGCCTGCCATTCACCATGCACAGTCTTATGATATCATGATGTTTTCCTTCCTGAACCAGAACAAGCTTTATCCTTTCTTACATTTACAATGAGTTACATTTACTTCACAGTCCAAGTTTTGTGAGTTTAGCATTTTTGGCCAGGTCTGGTTACAGGCCTCAGTGTTTCCGCTCAGCTGCCCTTGTAGGCGGTTATAGCGATGTAACCTTCCCTTTCTTACATGGATCTTAGGGATATCAGCCTGGTTCATATGTCCCTTCAGGCGTGATGCACTGCTTGGAAATGCAGAATTAAACATGTGTAGGAATTGAGTGCGCAGGATTTGTCACATCCTGAGAAAAACAATCCAAGATAATTGCTTCAGCCAAGCTGCCCTAGCTATGTTAACCCTTCCTTTCTCTTTGCTCCTTTCCTTTTTTTCCAGAAGCAGGCACATAGCTGACCATTTAATCTGAGACGTCAGCAGTGCTCTTGGCCGGCAGAAACCAGCAAGCTGAACAGACAGACAAGAAAACTGAAGGTCAAACCTGTTACATATTGCAGATACGAGTGCAAGCGCCACTTACACAGTAACAGACACTCATATTTTAATAGCACAGGTCCAATTAAGCAAGTCAATGACAGAAGTGAAAATAATAAGCACAAGCAGTTTTCACTCAATGGTCCCTCAGCGATAAGCTCATAGTCCCTCAGCATTCGAGTTTAAGCACTCTTGAAGCTATCCACGATTGCGTTGGCAAGGTATTCCACCTGCATTCAAATGGGGATACGAGGCACATGCTGCAATCAGACGTCGCAGGAAGTGCCGAGCAAATCACATGTCCTGCGTAAGGGACTCTCCTCCTCAATACAATTGCCCTACTGGAAGTCACGTCACATGAATTCAATTTATGCACCGAGCTGTAGGTATCATATGCACATACACACACAAACACACACACACACACCAGAGAAGTCCAGGGACACTCTGTGCATGTTCGGTCTGCCCGGAGTTGCCTCGGGAGACAGGCAGGGAAGAGTGGGAATCGAACCCTGGACACCTCCAGGTTTCCGACCAAATCCGCTTCTTTGTTCTGGTTTACCCAGACTTGCATCGATTTGTTTTTTCTGGGTTTCCTTGCTGGACATAACCTCCGGTCCCTGCCCAGCTTGAACTTTCACTGACACACACACACGAACACACACACACACATCGACTCACACATGCGCAAATGCCTGCCCCCCCTGCCTTCCTCTAGGGCCCCTGTGGCATACCCACCTTGGCACTGTTGAGACCAGCCAGGGAGATGCGGCCGTCCTTGGTCATGAACACGAAGTGCTTATTGGTCATGACATCGCACTGCGAGAAGCAAATGGTGCAGGGGAAATGAGCAAAAACAGATGGAGTAAAAGGCACCATAAATATTACGAGTCTTGATTCTGGGAGGCAGGGAAACATGTCGCCCATGGCACCAGTGTGAGGTCAGGGATGACAATGGATTCCAGAAAAGAGGCCCACAACCCAGTAATCTGGCTGACCGGGAGGTTAGAAAAGAGGCGTGGAGAGCTCCCCCCACAGGCGGTGAATCACTCCCTACATTGTTTAAGGATACCAAGCAAAATTCATACCACAGTAAATACTAATTTTTGCGCTGTGGGATGACTGCATGCACTGGAAATATATGTGCATTGAGGGTGCGCGGTCGTGCATGGTCATGAAAATCAACTTTTTAGGACAGCACTAAGTATGAGTAGACAAGAGCGCCCCGACCGGCCTTCCCCCCAGCAGCAGCCCTTCCCATGCAACAGCCTCTCTGCAGCATTCCCCTTCAAAGCAGCAGCAACAAAAGAGGGGAGAGCACAAGGTAGGTACAAGGCCAGGGGAAACAGAGGGGCAGTAGTGGAAGCATCCTGTGCAGTGGGGAGGGGAGCAGCAGGGTCCAGATTCAGCAATAATGTCAAATGATTCTTTTGTATTCGATACAAAGGGTCTGCGCAGGGCCAAGAAAGGAACAAGTAGTGTTAGCATTTTCATGACTGGCAGGCACGTAGAGATGGTTTAAGAACAGAGTGGAATGCCTTGAACAAGCTGAACTGGTTTTGGTGCTTGTTGATTTGCATGGGGCCTTGAAACTGACGCCCATCGTGCTCTTCAGGGGCATACAGGGGCATGGCCCTGCTTGGTTGGTGTGCAGTTACATAAGGAATAACTTTAGGATGAGTGGTTGATCCGTGGTTGCAAAACTAATTATTTTTGGGGGGGGTGCGGGATGAGTCCAATTCTGCACGGTAAGAAGGTACCTAGGAAGGAAAGTAGGAAGCAATGATGTGCACCCTTTGCTCCAAAAAGGGGCCCTGCTCTTTGCATCACATCCTTATCCACGTCCCTCAATGCATCTTTGTGTAAATCAATATCACATTCATCTTGTTTTCCCTTCCATTCCAAAACCTTGCTGGGGCATGCATCCGCAATGGCGAGGGAGGCTATGCTGCATGCTGAGCATGTGGATGAGAAACGTCCCTCAGGGCAAGAACAGGATGGGTGGCAGGAAACGGATAAGCCAACAACTGAGCACAGAGACAGCACAATAAGTTCACTCTTCAAAATGTCATTTTCTTGGCTGGAAAGATCCAGCCACCGGCACATGAAAGGGCAGGAAAGGAAAGGCTTACATAGCTGTGCCTGCCTTCGTGGGCAGTATGCCTGAAGTGAAAAAGGTGGTGTGACAAAGGCGGCACATGGAAAGCAAGGAGGAGGGCCTGCTCAAGGGAAAACATGCAGTGTGCTGCAGGCAGCAATGCGTACCTGTGCGGGTGACAGTCCGGTGAAGCTGAACATGCCGATCTGGCTAGTCACGAATGACCAGTCCTTCTCAGGCCACTTGGACTCCAGGGACCTGCGTAAGCACACAGGAGGGTCACACAGCATGGGGTTCAGACATGTTTGTTTAATTAATGGCGAGTCCTTCCCGGTTTGCTTGGACTCCAGGGATCTGTGTAGGCACACAGCAGGGTCACACAGCATGAGGTTCAATGATAACGAATAATTGTGTGTTCAATGAATGGCGAGTCCCTCCCGGTTTGCTTGAACTACAGGGGACTGCGGGGGCACACAGCAGGGTAGCACAGCATGAGATTCAATAACAAAATAATGATTGTTTGTTTAATCGATTGCTTGTCTTTGTTGGTTCGCTTGAACTTCAAGGGAGTGCGGGGGCGCACAGTAGGGGTACACGGCATGAGATACATACGTTTGAAATGGCCAGTCCATCTGAGCCACCTACGCTCTGTAGGGGACTGCTTGTGGACGATGACGGAGTACAGCGTGTGATGCAAACCTCATGCATTGAATTTACAGCATGAGATACTAATGTTTAAAATGGCCTGTCAATCTGAGGCCACCTACGCTCTACAGGGGACTGCTTGTGGACGATGACGGAGTGCAGCGTGTGATGCAAACCTCATGCATTGAATTTACAGCATGAGGTACATACGTTTGAAGTGGCCACTCCATCTGAGGCCACCTACGCTCTACAGGGGACTGCTTGTGGACGATGACGGAGTGCAGCGTGTGATGCAAACCTCATGCATTGAATTTACAGCATGAGGTACAGACGTTTGAAATGGCCAGTCCATCTGAGGCCACCTACGCTCTATAGGGGACTGCTTGTGGACGATGACGGAGTGCAGCATATGATGCAAACCTCATGCATTGAGATTGTTGATAGCCAGCAGAGCTCTGTCCTTGTAGCATCTTGGATCAAAGAAGAAGAGAAAACCACGCAGGCATTGAGAACACTCCCTACATCAATCAAATATCACAAGCTGGCTTGCAGCAGCAGTAACAGAGTAGCAGCCATACTTAATTCGCAAGCATTGGAGACACATCCACAGCCATGGATAAGGGTTTGCACGCTTGACTATTGTGCATGCCTGCACTCCCATCTCAGGGAAACTTTGGGTAAAAGCCAAGAGGCATGCAGGTAGCGGGTATGGAAAGGCTTCTGAGTCTGATTGCGCTCTCGCAAACAAAGATGCATGCATGTAGCAAGTATGGAAAAGGCTCCCAAGCATTGAGGCATGCAGGTGGCGGGTACGGACAAGGTTACACTCACTTGCGCAGCTCGCCACGCACGCGGGTGATGCGACCAGCCATGCCCTGCATCTCTGCCTTCCACTCCTCAAAGAGGGTGCTGTCGTTGACCACCTGAGGCAAACAAAGCAGTGCCATGAGGGAACAAGGTGGGGGGGAGGCGCAGGACGCGTGCGCATGTGTGCACCGAGGAGATTAGTCTCAATTTTTGATACTGGTTGAGCTTGTTTCACCAGCTGCCATCAGCCAGAGTCTCGGGCTGTAGGCCACCATTGTAAACCCTTGCACCGAGGAGAGCGAGCTCCCAATCACCTTGCTTCATTGGTTGCTGAAGCACTGGAGTCATCGGGTGCCCGCTTTTTCCCCCTCTCGTACAGATCTTGGCACGGGCTTCTGTCTCTACCCAATCGAAATCCTACCCTGGGTGATGTATTTAGTTTTGAGGCATTTCTTTCTTCTTCAGAAAAGCTGCCTATTGAGGCAGGTACTGCTTTGCAACCCTATTATTTTCCTTTCTTTCACTGCAGGCGTCAGGGTCACAGTCAGGGCAGCAAAGATGATCCCCAACAACCTCCTCTTCCCTTCCTAAGGCCGTGCCAAATTAGTGGAGTTCTCTCTACACATGACACCTTTCCCTTCCAGTAACCCACACTATTTTCCGCTGAGCAGTCAGCCTCGCAGGGGGTGGGAGCGCGCGCACGCACACGCACACACATTTTCTGGTGAGCATATATACATATACAAATACAAATGTGTACAGGCTCATGTGACACATGAGAGGTGGAAGCCCACACTCACCTCAGCAGCGATCTTGGCGCCGTGCATGGGGGGGTTGGACCAGATAGCGCGTGCGATCTTCTTCATCTGGGAAAGCACGCGCTTAGAGGCATCGGCAGAGGAGGAAATGACGACGGTGGCGCCCACGCGCTCGCCATACTGCACGTCAAAGAAGAGGACAACGATAAGCTTCATGGATGCAAACAGAGAAGGTGCAGCAAGAGTTTCATGGATGAGGAAATGACTACGGTGGCGCCCACGCGCTCGCCAGACTACATGACATGGAACAGGACTGAGTATGGCTTTATGGAGGAGGGAATGATGATGGTGGCGCCACGCGCTCGCCTTACAGCACGGCATGTGCTGCTCACCACACTGGATGTTTCAGCTGTGGCTGATCTAGTTGGCTTATTCATCACCTCTGCACAAGCTAGCATGTGCTGCTCACCATACTGGATGTTTCAGCTGTGGCTGATCTAGTTGGCTTATTCATCACCTCTGCACAAGCTAGCATGTGCTGCTCACCATACTGGATGTTTCAGCTGTGGCTGATCTAGTTGGCTTATTCATCACCTCTGCACAAGCTAGCATGTGCTGCTCACCATACTGGATGTTTCAGCTGTGGCTGATCTAGTTGGCTTATTCATCACCTCTGCACAAGCTAGCAGCAAAGCCAGAACTGACTTCAACGCCATGGACTCTAATGCCAAAACAGGCTTCAATGCCATGATGGACTCCAACACATGCTGTGTAATGCTATATAATGCTGCAATGCCAAGATAGGCTACCACAGCGTGATGGACTGCAATACCGTGATGGACAGCAATGCCATGGTGGATTTCAATGCATGCTTCATGATGCCACGACAGACAGCAATGCCAAACTGGACTGTCATGCCATGATGGACTGTGGTACATTACTATTAAGCCCAGGTTCTTGCTGTAGGACTGGATGACCAGGATCTCCACACCCATGACGACCAAAAGCTGGGGCAGCAATGCCATAATTGGCTGTTGCATGACTTACCAAGCCCAGGTTCTTGCTGTAGGACTGGCTGACCAGGATCTCCAGGCCCATGTCCACAAACAAGCGGGGGGCAGCAGCGTCCTGGTCCAAGCTGCCGCTAGCAAAGCCCTGTCAATGCGTGTTGCGTGTCAAATTGTGTTGCTTGTCAAAGGGGTTGCATGTCATCACAAGGGCAGCAGTCTCCTGGTCCAAGCTGTAGCAAAGCCCTGTCAACCACAGGCACATTTTTGGTGCACGGCATATGAAGGTGTGTGTGTGTGTGTGTGTGTGTGTGTGTGTGTGTGTGTGCCAATGCTAGCATTGGAACACCCCGAGAAAGGTGGGAGGGAGGCGCAAGCAAGGTTCAGAAGGGAAGCTTTGCCGAGGCAAGACACCTCATTCCCTGAATCAAAGGAACGTCTTTTAAAACCGTCAAGTCGTTATTCCTGAACAGGGGAGAGATGATGGAAGAGGGAGGGGAGCAATGGCAACAGAAGTCATCACACCTGCTGCACATCCAGTCTTGCCCTGCTCCATCATATGTGCTCTAGTGCTGAGGGCAGCGAAATCTGTAGGTTGTTGTTGTTGTTGTTGTTGTTGTTGTTGTTGTTGCAATGTATGCAGGAGCCTTCACAAGATTTTACCAACTGACAAGACACGCATGTATTACAAAATGGGAATCATGCACATATGCTGTCGTCGGTACACAAGCACAACAAGTGGACCAGGGCATGCAGCAGGGCGTGACCAGAAGTGGAACAGGGCATGAAGCGGAGCATGATTAAGTACAAGTGGGGCAGGGCATGCAGCAGGGTGTGATTAGCTGAGCTTGATAAGCCAAGGGTCGCTGAGCTTGATAAGCCAAGGGTCGCTGAGCTTTATAAGCCAAGGGTCGCTGAGCCTGATAAGCCAAGGGTCGCTGAGCTTGATAAGCCAAAGGTCACAGGGTGTCTCATGAGTCTCCTTGATCTTGAAGAGTTTCATTTCTGGCTCAATCAAGCATCTTCCGTGCTCCTTATACGCAGGGCAGGGTGAGGGGCTTGGGGTTCAGATTTCAAGGACTTGTTGCGAGAACTGGTGTCTCCATTCTTTGCTGGCTCTTCCAAGCATGTTCCCTACATGCATGTTCAAACGCGTGCATACTCGAAGATGGTCCTAAGATGCAAGGCGGACCAAGACCATGGAATCCCACAAACCAAAGCCTGCATGGCTTTTGTAAAAAAGAGCAGCTGGAATAAGTAGAATGCTGGGATAACAAAGCTCTTACTGCGCTTCCAGTCTTTGGACAGAAACCTTTTAATGTCTTCTTTGAGGTGTGGGACAGCAAAGCAAAACTTGAGAAGCAGGGTGCACGCACAGCGACGCAGGCCTTACGTTCCAGCATGTGTCCAGGACCAGGGACGGGCACGAGACGAGAGCAATACACACACAAACGTGCACATGCATGCATGCATGACACACACGAGACACACACGTACACATGCATGCATGACACACATGAGACACACACATGCACACGCATTAGTGACACACATGAGACACACACGTACACACGCATTAGTGACACACATGAGACACACGTACACACGCATTAGTGACACACATGAGACACACACGTACACATGCATACATGACACACATGAGATACACACACACCTGGTAGGCAACATCAAAGAAGGGCAGGTGGCCCTTGCGCTGGCACAGCTGTGCGATCTGGGTCCACTGCTCGGGGGTGGGGTCGATGCCGGTGGGGTTGTGGGCGCAGCCGTGCAGCAGCACGATGGAGCCCTCAGGAGCTGCCTCTAGGTCAGCCATCATGCCCTGGAAGTCAAGGCCCACTGTCTCGGCATCAAAGTACCTGTCCATGGCATGCGAGTGCAGCAATGTAGCATCCACATCACCCACTAAACCTGACTCCCAAGCCTGTCACCATGCCCTGGAAGTCAAGGCCCACTGTCTCGGCATCAGAGTACCTGTCCATGGCATGTGAGTGCAGCAATGTAGCATCCACATCACCCACTAAGCCTCACCCCCAAGCCTGTCACCATACCCTGGTAGTAACGGCCTTCAGTCTCAGAACAGAGTAACTCTGTCCTCTGCACGCATCCGCGGTCAACACTTTCAATCGCAACTGTCTGCACAGCCATGCAGCAACACCATGGAGCCCTCAGGAGCTGCCACATGTCAACCACAATGCCCCGGAAGTCCAGTGCTCAGCCAACATTTGATGGACCTGCCTATCTCACGCAATGGCTGGTTTTGCGCACAGCAGACAGCGTCGTTCATTCAAATTCGAACTGCCGATACTGACGGAGTGAATAGCAGCATTCTGTCGACATCATTTACATGTGCATTGCCAATGAAAAACACAAGTGATGCAGACGGTACCAAAAGCTTGCCACAGCATTTCAGAGCATTGGGATGGATTCATGGGCACATGAGCGCACGACGACATTTTACTGTACACTCACAATTTAGGTACCAAACAAAGCAAAATGTACCCAGGAGGAGAGGGGGCTTGGGGCCTAGATTGGCCCTGGGTGAAAGGAAAATACAACGCCAATTAAAAAGGACGCATGCATTTAGAAAAAGCTCCCTAACTTGCAAGCTGGCAAGGGTCTCACCGAAGGCTCTGGGTGAGGGAAGGTAGGAGATGATTTGGGTGCATGCGGGCCAAACTGACACCCTAGTCCCTTTCTTATCAATTCTTTGCAGGTTTGTGGGTGCATTGATTGAGAGTCAGCCAGATTCTCGGGCTGTAGGCCACCCCCCCCTTGTAACCCTTGTAACCCTTGTTTAGAGTCAGGCGTGAAACATGCACTGTCATGATGCCCAACAGCAAACTCCTGACAGGTGAATGGCAAGTAAAAAAGGACTGGCCGCCACCGTCAAGCGTCACTGATGGCGCCACACCGCTTGTTTTATTGCATCTCTTGAGTTCAGCCCTGTGGAGTGCTAACAGTCAAACCCTCTTTCATGTTTTGTTCCCTTCGCACCTACCTGTAGTACTTCCACTCCACACCCTCATCAGCGAAGATGTTCCTGTGGTTGCCCCAAGTGGGGTTGGAAATGTACACGGACTTGCCCTGCACAAGCAATGTGTAGGAGGGTGTACATGTTACTGTGTACGTGCGTATGTATCTGTGCTTGCCTTGCACAAGCAATGTGTAGGAAGGGCTCACACACTCGTGTGTGTTAGTGTACCTGGGATTGCCCTGCAGAGCGATGTGTGAATGTGTCTTTCATGTATCATGCATATGTGGTGAAGTGCATGCAAGCATGAATGTTGCACCTACTGCTGGTACTGGTGCTGGTGGTGCTGCTGCTCAACCTGTGCCTGATGCAAGGCACCCCTGTGCCTGTGCCTGCGCCTGCACCTATTGCTATGCCTGCGCCTGCACCTGTTGCTGTTACCTTTCCTTTATACAAAGAGCTTTTACACTTATGATGCGCACTTACGTTCATGAGTACACTCACACCCTCATCCCCAGCTTCAACAATCTGTTCGCTGTCAAGGTCAACAGCCTGCTGCTGCTCCGTTCCCCACACCGTGCACACCACCCTGAAAACCATGCAGCGGTCACCCCCGTAACGAGCAGCATGCGCGCGCCCTCTTGTGCGGCGGTAGGCAACCTGCGTGACTCACCTTCAGGTGACAGGACAAGGTGCCAGCACCCACTTGCTCTCACGTGTGGCGAGAGGCACCCAGCTTTACAATATACAGCAGCACCCACTCGGCCCTTTGGCGAGAGGGACTCAGCGTTTCAGCGACTCCCCTTCATGTCGCAAAGCAACACACATATACGCACACAAACACATGCGCACACACACGCACAATGCACACACACACACATATACACACATGCACGCGCGCACACACACATACACACACACCTTCATGTAGCGAGACAGGAAGCCAGCTCCCACTCGCAGGGCGCCAGTCCCTGAGAGGGCCTGCAGCGCTTGCACGCGGCCCTGCAAGAGCGACACACAACAAACTCATGAGAGGTTTGTCCCTGTCTCTAAGAGATGCTTGTTCCAGTCCCTGAAAGGGCCTGCGGAGCTTGCGCACAGCCCTGCAAGAGCAACATACAAGTTCAAGGTATGTCTGTTCCTGCCTCTAAGAGATGCTTGCTCCAATCCTAGAAAGGGCCTGCGGAGCTTGCACACAGCCCTGCAAGAGCGACACACAACAAGCTCAAGAGATGTTTGTTCCAGTCTCTAAGAGATCCTTGTTCCAGTCCCTGGGAGAGCCTTCAACGCTGGCACACGGCCCCGCAAGAGCACACAACAAACCCAAGATGGATGTTTGTTTCTGATAGGGCTCACAGCGCCTGCACACGGCCCTGCAAGAGCAGTACCAAAGAACTCAACAATGTCTGTCGCACGGAGGAACAATTCTCACGTAGATGAAGACCACCAACGGAGCAGGAGCGTGAACATAGGTATAAGGTCTGATTGTGCGCAGCTTTGAAGCCAAAACAAGAAGATCGAAAGCTGATGAAGAGCCAGCGGACCAGCACATGGCCAAATATTCAAGCTCTCTCATCAGCCTGCATCCTGACACTGAAGGTGTTCGATACCCGTACTTGCGCTTGCAAAAATGAAACCAGACCTTTCCAAAATGCAGTCATGCAAGAGGAACCGAACACACACATCCTTGTGCATCCAACCAATTTCATAAGCACGAGAGTGTACATGTATGTGCGTGTGTGCATGTGTGTTGTGTCCTTTGTTCTGTGTCCCACCCCCTGATGGCTGGGTGGTCGGCGCCCAGCAGCAGACCCACACACAGTGGCCTCAATGCAGCACATACACATCATTTGGCATGCATTGCACTGCTCTCAAACACAAATGCACCTCCTTGATGACTGTGTGGTCGACACACAGCAGCAGACCCGCTCACGATGGTCACCTTGCAGCAAATGCGCTAACTGTTTGACATGAATAAAAAAGTGGCTCTCAAGCGCTTGCGCACCTCCTTAATGGCTGGGTGGTCAGCGCCCAGCAGAAGATCCACGGTGGCCTTCTTGAACTCAGGCAGGCCATCGATGGGCAGGTACTCCTTGTTGCCGGCAGAGTTCACGATCTTCTGCTCAGCCTGCATGCACACGGGTGCAGGGCTTGCATGTATAGGACATGCACACAGGTGTGGGGCAATCACATGCAAGTAGGCGCTGAGATGGAGTTCACGATCTTGTGCCCAGCTTGCAAGCACGTGGGTTGAGGGCATGCGTGTAGAGCATGCAAGTGGGTGCAAACCATGCATGCAGAGCGCATGCAGATTTGTGCTGAGCATGCGTGTAGAGCATGCAAGTGGGTGCAAACCATGCATGCAGAGCGCATGCAGACTTGTGCTGAGCATGCGTGTAGAGCATGCAAGTGGGTGCAAACCATGCTTGCAGAGCGCATGCAGACTTGTGCTGAGCATGCGTGTAGAGCATGCAAGTGGGTGCAAACCATGCATGCAGAGCGCATGCAGACTTGTGCTGAGCATGCGTGTAGAGCATGCAAGTGGGTGCAAACCATGCATGCAGAGCATATGCAGATTTGTGCTGAGCATGCATGCCAAGCAGGCAAAAGGGTGCATAGCATGCATGCAGAGCATAGGAGTGCTGATCATGTGGGTCAAGCAGGCAAACAGGTGCATAGCATGCATGCAGAGCATAGGAGTGCTGATCATGTGGGTCAAGCAGGCAAACGGGTGCATAGCATGCATGCAGAGCATAGGAGTGCTGATCATGTGGGTCAAGCAGGCAAACGGGTGCATAGCATGCATGCAGAGCGTAGTAGCGCAGAGCATGCTTGGCATGCAAGCAGGTGCAAAGTATGCATCTGTACGTTGAGGGTTACCCTTGTCCTACATCACAGCCTCTTTCCACAATTGCATCATCCATGGCCAATTGCATGCCGTCGCCGCTCAGCCGTGATGCACTCACCTTCTCAACCACAGGCAGCATATCCCTTGCAGTTTCATAGCACAGCTGTTTTCCTCTACAAAGAACTTTGAAGTGAGCACTATGCGCACACCTTCTCAACCACAGGCAGCACATCCCTTGCCGTGTCAAAGCAGCTGTTCTCCTCTACAAAGAACTTTGAAGTGAGCTCTATACGCACACACCTTCTTGACCACAGGCAGCACAAAGGGCTGCAGCTCCTCAGTCCTATAGGCACCCACACCCAGGTTCAGTTTCCTGGGGTCCTGGCAGGCGCGGAAGGCCTCACTCACACCTGTCAACAGAGGTTCAGTTCCTTGATTCTGCTCACAAGTTCAACACAGGTTTCAAAATAGGGTTCAAAAGCAGGCTTTTCATCCAGGGTTGCAACACAATCTTCAACACAGGGGGCTTCATCAAATATTTCATAGCAGGATCAATTTACTGGGGTCCTGGCAGGCGCAGAAGGCTTCAACCACACCTGTCAACACAGAGGTGTGCACACCTGCAAGCCTTGCTTTTGTTGATCAACTTGCTGCCCCATACGACAATGGGTAAACCTTGTGCATGCATGCGTTGACTGGTAGCATTACAAACGCCGATGCATGAGTGCATCATGCTCTGACTTACATGCATGTTTGGTGGTGGCATGGTGTTAAAGGAAACATCCAAAACTTAAGGCGTGTGTTGATGATGTATACAAAAACTAATTATATGTCGTAAATGACACAGTGAATGTGCGGCCTGTTGACACCTTGCATCCTTGTGCCCATCATGCAATACTGTGCACACCAAATCATGGTCAAATGGTCAAAAAGTGGTGCAAGTAGCATCACGACCATGCGCTACGCATGTGTCATCAAGGCGTGGTGTTGCAATTGCTCTTGCATTTTTGAGGCAACTTTGGAGTGCTCCTGTCTATTGAGCACCTCCAATAGTTGGTATGAGCTATCTGAAATTTCTGGTGAGATTTACCCAAGCAAAGGGAACATGTAAATGGCGTGAAGTAGAAGCACCTTGGATTTGAAGCAACGCCATTTCCCACTGCTGGGAGACAACATGACGAAGATGATTCCTTAACAGAGACATGTATGGAGGAACTTGATGGAATGATTGTGCTTGATGGGTGTGCTTGTTCATCCATCCATCTACAGACAAACTCCTAGTCCTGTGTGCAGTCCTGCGCAGTGCTGTGTGAGCAAGAGCGAGATATTTCCGTGCACGACGTTCACGCACTCACCAAGGATGGGATCAGGGGGAGCCATCTCCTACAAGCACCAGAGGATGTAAGAAAGAGCAATCAGGCATCAGAGCAGGAGCATCATGCGGGCTGAAGGAAGCTGTTCTGCAGCACCTTGTGGATCGTGCAAGCACAGATGTGACGCCCATGAACAGCCCTAGGGAGCAGAGCACACTCACCACGGTGTCAAACTTGGAAGCCTGCATCCTGATGCTGGGCACCCTGGGGGCCAGAGGCCTGGCGACGGGTGCCTGCGCGTGTTGGTGTGAGTGCCGAGAGTCAGAACTGGGGATTGGAGCGCGCGTGTGCACAGTATTCATCTGCAGAGAGGGCGCTGTTTCGGCAAGCAATGTCAGAGCAGATCAACGAGAACACGTTGGGGAGAAGGCATGACAGCGACACACCCACCTTGCCCAGCCCAGCAGTCCTGTTCATGCTGTGCAGCGCCATTGCTCAGGAAAGCAGCTATCAAGACCCCTGACTCACCCAAATTTAACAATTTTTAAATCGAGAATCAAAGGCTTCTTTGATCTCCAATTCTGCGCGTGTGAAGAACAGTTGGCGGGGGATATTAAAAAATGAATTCATTCTATTAACAAATCAAGGCAACATGAAGGCATCTTAGTGCCTCTGCTCAGGTCACCTTTACCATTTGTGAATCACAAGACCCATTACAAAGTTAACCTTCATCCACATGGATGCAAAGACATACCCTACGAACACCTGTTCTAGCAGGGTGGTCCACAAATAAAGGGTCAGGGACAACCTCACCGGGAAGGTACCCTTTTCACACACTGCACCCCACACTTTAATTCTTTTTTTGTTCGAACATGTATGTTTCGATATTTTAGATAAGCTATTCAAAGTGCGGGGGTGTCCTGGACATCCCGGCCAGAGGGGGCGGTTGCTGCAGGACTTAGCGAAATGGGGCTTAGGGGGGTCCAAACCTGACCCTCCCTGATTTTCCTGAAACTTTGTATTTTGGGTAATTGGGATATTCTTAAAACATCTGCATTCTCAGTTTTGTGAAATTCTCAAGGGTTGGGGAGCTGCAGCTCAGGCCTGCCGTGCAAGTGGGCTTAAACGTGTGTGTACCATACTGCGCAGCATGGGGAGTAGCACAACTCCAGCCCGCCATATTCTCTTGATAGAAATCAAATAATGTGAAGATACGAGGCCTGGTGCCCAGCTAGAAGCCTCACAGCAACAACACAGTGAACTTTGCAAACAACTCCAAGGTGCAGAGATCACTATCCACCCAATCCTCCTGGGTGTGGGTGTGACTATTAACACTGCCTATACCCTTGATCAATTCAAAAAATCAGGGATTGACTCACAGAGATCTGAAACACTTGCAAGGAAACCCCATGCCCATTCTGAACAATTTGCGCACAAACTTACCTCTACCAGACGTGCCATTGAAAACAAAAACACTTATCATAACACTGGTGCCCTGGAGCAGCATGCCGCCAGAAACCCACCTGATCCACATTAACTCCCGTCTTATCTTCTGGTGAGGGAGACTCACGGCTCTTTGAGCCAATGTGTCTCTCTTTCCTTAATTGATGTAGGGCGAGTTTTCTCTGCCTAGGTAGCTTTTTCTTTTTTTCTTTCTTTTTTTCAGGAAAACTGAAAAGGTGAGGTGAAGGCCCTTCCTCAAGGCACACACACACATTTAAGCCCACTTGCACGGCAGGCCTGAGCTACAGCTCCCCAACCCCTGAGAATTTCACAAAACTGAGAATGCAGACGTTTTAAGAACATCTCAATTACCCAAAATACAAAGTTTCAGGAAAACTGAAAAGGTGAGGTGAAGGCGCACACACACACACACACACACACACATACACACACACACACACACACACATACACACACACACACACACACACACACACACACACACACACACACACACACACACACACACACACACATTTAGGCCCACTTGCACAGCAGGCCTGAGCTGCAGCTCCCCAACCCTTGAGAATTTCACAAAACTGAGAATGCAGATGTTTTTAGATCATCCCAATTACCCAAAATAAAAAGTTTCAGGAAAACTAAAAAGGTGAGGTGAAGGCCCTTCTTCCTCAAGGCACACACACGTTTAAGCCCACTTGCACGGCAGGCCTGAGCTGCAGCTCCCCAACCCTTGAGAATTTCACAAAACTGAGAATGCAGATGTTTTTAGATCATCCCAATTACCCAAAATAAAAAGTTTCAGGAAAATCAAAAAGGTGAGGTGAAGGCCCTTCTTCCTCAAGGCACACACACGTTTAAGCCCACTTGCACGGCAGGCCTGAGCTGCAGCTCCCCAACCCTTGAGAATTTCACAAAACTGAGAATGCAGATGTTTTAAGAATATCCCAATTACCCAAAATACAAAGTTTCAGGAAAATCAGGGAGGGTCAGGTTTGGACCCCCCTAAGCCCCATTTCGCTAAGTCCTGCAGCAACCGCCCCCTCTGGCCGGGATGTCCAGGACACCCCCCCACTTTGAATAGCTTATCTAAAATATCGAAACATACATGTTCGAACAAAAAAGAATTAAAGTGTGGGGTGCAGTGTGTGAAGAGGGTACCTTCCCGGTGAGGTTGTCCCTGACCCGCAAATAAACAACCTTCAGGCCTTTAAATATGATGCTGCCGACCCATACTGACCCACAATTTTCCTCTTTACACTCAAAATCAATCAGCACAAGAGCCGCATTCCATTTATGCGTAATGCCAGTTACTGGCTTTGGGGCAGAGAGCAGAAGCACTGACAGGAGTGCTCCAGGTTGGCAGATAGCGCCTTTGGCCACAGCAGCTTTTTTGTTGGACGTATTTTATCAGGCACAGAGCCAGCAGAGTGCCGTACCTTGTTTGTAGTGTGTGTTTCCCGTGGTATCCTTGACAGTAGCAGAGGGGGCTCCTGTCGCGCCCGTCTCTGTGAGCTGCTACCTGACGTCCCTCTATAATATGTTCATAAAAGAACTGTTAAAACCAGCTTCCACGGGATAATATACCCCTGCTACAGAGTTACTTAAAATCATAAATCATGTAAATATATCCCTTATGCCCGGTACTTTAAGGCACAAGATAAATGAAACAATGGTTATTACATTGCCCCCCCCTCGATGAAAGCCCGTCCCCGGGTTTGTACCAAGAGAGCGAACTTTTATTAAAATGGAAAATGGATCAGGGAACCTTTGTGTCTTGAGCAGATGACCAGTCTGTCTTGAAAGCAGCAAAGGAAGAATACCTCGTGTTTTTTCCTGAAAAGTTTGAGTGTATCAATATTGCAATCATGAATACACATAACAGGTTCTGTTTCAGGCTCTGTTACTTCAAATAAGACAGTGCCTTATTTGGTCAGATGGCCACTATGAAATGAAACAACAAGGAAAATTACATGGGAAATTACATGGGAAAATTATTGGGGCAAGTTTTCTTCCTTGTAAGCACAGAGTAATTCAGCTGTTAGTGCATCCTCTAACAGGATTGACTCTGGCTCCTACGTGTTATGGTCCCATGGATAATTTTCCCATTAAATGAAATATTAATAGACATCTTTCTGCTTCTTATGTCTATGCTTAGAAGCTTGTCTGGTGGTGACCACGCAAATGCGGTGGGATACAATGCGTCCTACACAAAAAATATTCTTCACCATCCACTACGAAAGGTAGAGGAGGTGTTTGGGTACGCCCATCTCTGTAATAATTTTTAAGAAGTGATCCATGGAAAACAGCATGTGTGCAGAGATTGGTTGGCAGCTCAAATCTGTATGCCACATCGTTGATTCTCTCAACAACTTTAAGAGAACCAATCCACTTTGGCATGAGCTTAGGTGTACCAGGCAACCTAAGTTTGACATTCTTTGAGCTGAGTGGAACTTTATCACTGATTGAGAATTCAACATGTTTGCAATTCTTGTCAGCAAAGACTTTTTGCCTATGTTGAGCAACTTGGAGAGCTTCTTTTGCATCTCTCAAGCCTTGTTGCATGTTCGTGATGAAAGTTTTTACCGCAGGAGCTTTTGAGGACGCTTTAATTGTCCACGAAAGATGAGTTTGAGGATCCCTTCTATTATTCAAATAAAACAGAGTCGTTTTGGTAAATCTATGATAAGAGTTGTTGATAGCAAACTCAGCCATAGCTTCAAAAGTTCCTTCCAAGAATCACTGATGGACTTTGCATCCCTGTTGGACACAGTATTTTTTGGGCAGCCGTGATGTACAAACACATGGTCCCTACATAGTTGAGCCACTCCCTGAGCTGAAACATTGGTGGTAGTGGGCATGATGTGCGTCGTTTTTGTAAGACAGTCAACAACCACAAAGATGGCATCATGGCCTTCTTTTGTTTTTGGGAGTTGATTCATACAATCCATACTCATGCTTTCCCACGGCTCAGAGGGTATTGGTAGAGGAGTTAGAAGTCCCGGTTTTTTGTTTCTAGTTTCAACTGGCATTGAGGGCACGCTTGGACAAAGCGTCAAACGTCAGATCCAATGGTGGTTCACCAAAAACTCTCTCAACCATATGCTGAGCTTTAAGAGATCCTTCATGTCCCATGCACATAGGTGCGTGGTTTACAAGTTTGATGGTGCTTTTGACGACATCTAGATTAGGGATCGTTAACGCTCAGCCTTTGTGTACCACCACCAACCATGCTTGTTAATCAGCTTAGAGGTGAACCGCTCCCTTAAAAACTTTGGGTCTACTTTACATACCCGCCAGACAGCACCTAAGACGTCAGCCACCTCCATTCCAGTGTGCAAACTACTAGTGTTAGTAATCTCAGGCAAGCCAGTCACAGCCTCTATAGGAGGAGGATTGTTTGTGGCATATGCCGCCTTGTGTTCCTCCTCCCCCTCCAAAGAATCTGTGTTTTGCTCAAGAAAATCTAAATGGTCTTTCTCGTTTTGGGCAGGTGATGGCACTAAAGGAAAATATGTATACCTTTTATAATTATTTAGCTTTGGCAAACATTCAAGTTGTTGTACTGTATGCATTGGTTGTTGAGGCCTTTGCCCTCCGCTGCAAGTTTGCATCGCTAGAAGGGGCACCAGGTTAGCAAAGTTTATCTAAGGTTGTCCATGCGGAGGATTCCGACTCAGAGGATCAGCCATATTTTCTGTGCCTGGTCTGTAAAGCCACTTGAACTTACATCTCTGCAAATACTCTGACCAACGCACTTGGCGTCGAGAGAGATTGGGTTGAGTATCCAAGTATACCAATGGATTATGATCCGTAATTACAATAAAAAGGGCCTTCTAAATAGCACCGCCATGTTTTTAAAGCATGTACTACAGCCAAAAGCGCTTGCTCTCCTGTGGTGTAGTTTCTTTCTGCTGGAATGATCTTACGGCTTTCAAAACCCAGAGGCCTTTCTTCTTGCAAAAGCACTGCTCCCAGGCCTTCAATTGATGCGTCACAAACAACTTCAAAAGGTTTAGTAAAATCCGGTAAGGATAGGACTGGAGCATAAGTGAGAGCATGTCTAACTTGCTCAGATGATGTTTGGCAATATTCAAAACGTTCATAAGGCACATCCTTTTTGGTGAGAATTGCAAGAGGTGCAATTATTTCAGAAAATAATGGAACTGTTTTTCAAAAGCAAGTTGCTAAACCTACAACTGATCTCAAGGTAGAAATGTTCTTTGGAACGGGTCAGTTGGTAACAACTTCTGTATCCACCTGGATCCACCTTATCACCATCCGCACCCACTATATGTTTTAGGAGTTGAACCTCAGGCTTTTCAAATTCACATTTGGAGAGTTTAACGTTGAATTTACTTTTCATGTAAAACTCCCAGAACTTGTTGCAGATGGTGCACATGTTCAGCTTGTGATTTGCTAAAAAATGAGAATTGTCATTAATGTAGGCCAAACAAATTTGTTGAGAAGTGGTCTGAGGGGATCATTCATGGCAGCCTGAAAAGTTGTAGGGGCATTGGTTAAGCCTAAGCACACAAATTTGAACGAACAATGACCAAATGGTGTCCGGAAAGCAGTTTTCAAAACGAAGTCAGGGATGTTCTACGGTGTGATTCAAATTTGGATTGCAAATCTAAACTTCAAATATTTTGGCTCCAGCTTGGGAGTCTCAAAGCTGATCTGTACAAGGTAGCGGGTACTTGTTTTCAACAGTTTGTGAAGTGCCCGGCTATCGGATAGCCAATGCACATAAGCAGAGAACCATCCTCTTTCAACATTTGGACAAACGCCTGGATCCTACACACATGAAAAGAGATCCTACATACATCCAGAGGTAACTGCTGGGATTTTACATACATTGAGATACAGGCCAGGGACGTCAAAACGTGCATGCTCCTGGAATTCTACTCGCTGGAGAGGATGTCTGACAGCAGGAGTGGCTCTCCTCCACCATTTATCTCTAGCAGCTGCCTGTTAACCACCACTACTTGCTGCAGACATCGCTCCAGTGCGCTCTGCAACGTGTGGAAAACATTGGAGCTTTGATGCTCATGCAGAAAGCATAGGAGTTTACATAGATTTTGTTGCAGTACGCTCTGCAGCATTTGGAAAGCATAGGAGCTCGCACGTCAGCATGGGAAAAAAGTGGCGCACACTGCGGCATGCATGGGGATGCTGCAAGCAAGCTGGTGAAAAAAAAATATGTCAAAGCATTGGGGCTAGATGAAGCAGGGCCTTCTGTGCACTGAATACATAAAGTAATAATACATAAGTCTCCTGGCATTTCACGATCTCTGCGGCATGCAGTTCAGTTGAACCACGATAATGCAACAGAAAGCTTGCAGCTCAGTTAAACCACGGCATTCCAGCGTGCAGTTTAGCTAAACCACGATAATGTAGCATGCAGTTTGGACTTTCATGTGGAGTTAAGGCACACACTGTTTTTGAGCAAGAAACATACATGTGCTACCATGCACTGCCAGTGCCTGAAAATGTCGCGACAAAAATCGCAAACTGCTTACCTGCAGCACCAAACTTGCAGTCCCTCCATTTTAAAGATCTCATATTGATTCATCCCTACCCATAAGAAATACAGATCTTGACAAGATCAAGCCCTTTGAATTAGTAAGCTTGAGTAAGTACCATCATCAGACACATCCTCCATTGTAAACCATACTGTATACCACAGCTTTCATAAGTTCAGTGCTCACCATGATAGCATTGACCCTTACCTTACAATTGGCATCACGCCTAGTCCTCCCTCCTTACATTGATTAGCAGCCCTATAAAGTTTATAGCTTTTTTTTGTTCAAATACTCAACATGATGAAGCATTGAACCTAACCTCACCTTTGGCACCACACTCGAGCTCTCTCCCCTCGCATTGATGAGCAGCCCTAAATTAGCCACATCCGCCACCCGTTCCCTTTGGCAAGGCCCCAGGTAGTGGGAGAGGGGCGATGCCTGCATTTTAAAGCGTTCCCATTAGCGCAATATGGACTTAAACCAGAAGCTTGAACCAGGAACTCGCTGGATTCTAAGTCAGGTCGACAAAGGGTGCGGAATTTGCAGATGCAAACAACATAATGCTCCATTGCACTCTATGCTTTGAGCATATAATAATTGAACGCAACTGCTACTGACACATAAAAATCTAAATATTCACGTTGTGCAGACGCCTGCAATGCATATCAAGAGCACTTCTGGGCAGCAATAATCAGGGCAATGGAGAAAAAGGGCAATGGTGATCAGGGAAGAGGGTGCTCAAGCAAAAATTGTTGTCAGAAGTGGACACAATTTTTGTGCCCACAGTACAAACAACCACTTAGGTCACGCACACGCGCACACATACACACACACAGAAGCCTGTGCATACTCACCGCATACATACACATCAGACACAACCACTCTGCACATGCGCTTGTGCGCACCCAGGTATCCAGCACTCTGCGCATCTGAATCCAGAACTCAATGCTTTGGGTCAGCAAACCAACGTTCCAAGGTTCTGCGCAAACATACATAAACACCTGAGGATACAGCTCACTGTGCAAGTATAGCAAATGTTTGTGCGCGCCTGGGGATCCTCGCTGATTATGAACCACCTGGGACATACACAGAGGGCTTACCATACTAGGGCTTGCCCATACGTGCACACCAGGGGATGAACCTATGGGCTTTCAAGGCCGACATTCCTTACGGTGCATCCTCCAGCATAAAGGCTGAGCATGCTTGTGCACACCTGGGGATCCTCGTAGGCTATCAGTGCCACCACTTCTTGCAAGGCATCCTCCAGCATTGGTACCGCTTTTCTGATCCCTGCCAGTGTTGTCTGTGCATATCCCACGGCTTGGCTGATGTGGCCCTGCCTGCAATGCATCCATTCCAGGATGGTGGTACTTTTCATCCAGTGGCTCGTCTCGATGCAACCGAGACACTCGTCAAACCAGCCAACAAAAATCAAGACTTCTGATCAATTAAGGTGTGATAACAGTGTGCTCTTCTTGCTACATGCGACCCTTCCCATTCATCATTCATCCTCAAATCAACCCTTCCCAGTTGGTGCCTCTCCTTCCACCTTGTCAGCAGCTTGACACAGTCGGGATACATGCAATGTAACCGCTCACAATTCATAAGGCTCCTGATTAGGCAGGAGGAGGATGTGTGTCGACAATATTACATTTTGTGTGTCACAACCATTGGAATAATAGATCTGGAGCAGGAGAGAGGGAAAATTTAAATTCTGGAAGGCACTCATGGGCTGGAACCCCCCGCGCCCCCCACCCCCCCAACCCCTCTTCCAGTGCCCCTCGCCGGAAAATAAGGGTATCAACCTGCTTTTTCAATTCTCCATCCATCTGCATACTCAGCGCAATGAAAAGTTGAGTTACAGCAGCTTTATAGGGCAAAAACTGAGCAGCGGACGCCCATGCATAGCTGCCTGCATAGCTGCCCTTCCAGACACCAACGACTAGCTTGTGAGTCCAAGAGAACCCTGGGGTGGCGTGTCCCCCAGGTGACAGCTTGGCTGATGTTGCATGAGTGCGCTCTAGTGTGTTTTTTCAGCACCCGTGTGACACTGACAGCGGGATCTCCCCCAGCTGACAGCTTGGCTGGTGTTGCATGAGTGCGCTCTGGTGTGTTTTTTCCGCACCCGTGTGACACTGACAGCGGGATCTCCCCCAGGTGACAGCTTGGCTGATGTTGCATGAGTGCGCTCTAGTGTGTTTTTTCCGCACCCGTGTGACACTGACAGCGGGATCTCCCCCAGGTGACAGCTTGGCTGGTGTTGCATGAGTGCGCTCTGGTGTGTTTTTTCCGCACCCGTGTGACACTGACAGCGGGATCTACCCCAGGTGACAGCTTGGCTGATGTTGCATGAGTGCGCTCTAGTGTGTTTTTTCCGCACCCGTGTGACACTGACAGCGGGATCTCCCCCAGGTGACAGCTTGGCTGATGTTGCATGAGTGCGCTCTAGTGTGTTTTTTCCGCACCCGTGTGACACTGACAGCGGGATCTCCCCCAGGTGACAGCTTGGCTGATGTTGCATGAGTGAGCTCTGGTGTGTTTTTTCCGCACCCGTGTGACACTGACAGCGGGATCTACCCCAGGTGACAGCTTGGCTGGTGTTGCATGAGTGCGCTCTAGTGTGTTTTTTCCGCACCCGTGTGACACTGACAGCGGGATCTCCCCCAGGTGACAGCTTGGCTGATGTTGCATGCATGAGCTCTGGTGTGTTTTTCCGCACCCGTGTGACACTGACAGCGGGATCTCCCCCAGGTGACAGCTTGGCTGATGTTGCATGAGTGCGCTCTAGTGTGTTTTTTCCGCACCCGTGTGACACTGACAGCGGGATCTCCCCCAGGTGACAGCTTGGCTGATGTTGCATGAGTGAGCTCTGGTGTGTTTTTTCCGCACCCGTGTGACACTGACAGCGGGATCTCCCCCAGGTGACAGCTTGGCTGATGTTGCATGAGTGCGCTCTAGTGTGTTTTTTCCGCACCCGTGTGACACTGACAGCGGGATCTCCCCCAGGTGACAGCTTGGCTGATGTTGCATGAGTGCGCTCTGGTGTGTTTTTTCCGCACCCGTGTGACACTGACAGCGGTATCTCCCCCAGGTGACAGCTTGGCTGATGTTGCATGAGTGAGCTCTGGTGTGTTTTTTCCGCACCCGTGTGACACTGACAGCGGGATCTACCCCAGGTGACAGCTTGGCTGGTGTTGCATGAGTGCGCTCTAGTGTGTTTTTTCCGCACCCGTGTGACACTGACAGCGGGATCTCCCCCAGGTGACAGCTTGGCTGATGTTGCATGCATGAGCTCTGGTGTGTTTTTCCGCACCCGTGTGACACTGACAGCGGGATCTCCCCCAGGTGACAGCTTGGCTGATGTTGCATGAGTGCGCTCTAGTGTGTTTTTTCCGCACCCGTGTGACACTGACAGCGGGATCTCCCCCAGGTGACAGCTTGGCTGGTGTTGCATGAGTGAGCTCTGGTGTGTTTTTTCCGCACCCGTGTGACACTGACAGCGGTATCTCCCCCAGGTGACAGCTTGGCTGATGTTGCATGCATGAGCTCTGGTGTGTTTTTCCGCACCCGTGTGACACTGACAGCGGGATCTCCCCCAGGTGACAGCTTGGCTCATGTTGCATGAGTGCGCTCTAGTGTGTTTTTTCCGCACCCGTGTGACACTGGCAGCGGGATGTGTGGCACTGATAGCTTGCGGATTGCTTGGGGTTGCATGCTGGTGGTGAGATGAGCTCTCAGCAGCAGCAGCAGCAGCAGCAGCAGCAGTAGCGACTGCAAATCCAGTGTGGTCTGAACCCATCAGCATCATCAGCAGCAGCGGCAATTTGAGTTGGATGTTCAAAGTGAGGCGTTCTGCCAGCAAGAAGCTTTCAAAGTGAACCAAATTAAGGTTTTAAATTTGGAACACACACTCCAACTGAATCAAAAATTACCTATTCCATTTTCATGTGGAGAGAATTCGGACTGGCTGTGGTGACATGGTAGTTCACACTAAGCTTGGCAAGCAACATGCTTTTTGATTTCAGCAAGGATCAGCATGTGAAAAGCGCATCAATAAAAAAGCAATTTATACTGCAGGGCAAGACGCACATAGTCCATCCATTTATAGCAATGCTCTCAGGATCATCACCTTTCCCTCAATCTTTTTCTTGTACAGACTGAATCACTGCTTTGGAGCGCGCTGTGGAATGGGCAAGGTACCCCAAAGCTCACCTTAAAAGCTCAATGTAATGCTGGCAGTAAAGGTGGAACTGCACCGCCTCAAACCCAGAGCCCTCCTCCAGTACCTGCACCGTCAGATGGGGAAAAATCCAAACATTACTGCTGATAAGATAAAACTGGCCTGAAAAGAGGCTTGCAATGCTATGCAAAATTTTGATATGAGCTGATGCGGTGCGTGGAGGTGTGTGCCTCATGAAAATGACCAGGGCATAGACACAAGCACACAGCCTGTTGGAAGTGCATGCGGTGGGGGTGCATACTGTGCAATCCGGCGCAGGCACACGCACGCAAAATAAAACACCTGCAAGGTATGTGGGCAGGGAAAACACTTCCAACAACGATTGGAAAAAAGCTCACAGCCTACCCGGGGGAAGCTGTCTCGGATTCGCTGGATCGCCCCTAATATGTCACCATTGATGATGAGGTTGCGCACCTGCAGCCATGGAGCACAATTAAATGTTTAAGGTCACTCCCCAGCATCAGATGGTTCCGTCCGTGCATGGTCGAGAGTGTGCAAGTCATTCCTCCATCACACACATTGGAAGCATACGGCTGTTTTGACCTCTTGAGTGAAAACAAGGAAGCCACAGGACCAAAGCAGGCTCCACCCCTTCATGACTTCACCAATTGATGGCCTTTTGAAGGCCACATCATTTGCGTGTGTGGACTGTAGAGCTGGAGCAAACCAGGGTCAGATTCCAGTTTTGATCCAAATGAGTAACACAATTAAAATACCAGGATGTGTCCCTTTGAAACTCCTTGCAAGTTTTCCTTGTAATCCCCTCGGGTCTACAAGCCAGCGCCAGATTTCAGCCCAAGACCTAAACAAGTGCTTTGAATGAGACGACAAAACAATTCGTCCATTTCCAAGCAGACCACCGATTGAGCCTATCCCCACTTCATCTGAGGCGTACTGTCTGTCCACAGATCCAGAATGGAGTGAAAACAAGCCTTAGGCATGGGCAAGTTGGTAGAGGTCTGTCATTCAATGCCTGCAACCTTTCTGGCTGGGCCCCTCCAGCAAGCGATCCCAGCCCCCCCCCCCGAAGTCAACTTTGTGAATTGATTAAACAGCATATGAGCAGCTCTGGTCCAGGAACATTGATTGTTTAGTGCGAGTCTGAAATTGCAAATTTTCCGACAAAGGTAGGTACAGTAAGGCCTCTTGGCTAGACCTGCGCAGGCCACAACTGTTGGCAGCCAATTATTGGGGCATATAAATCTTCAGAGCAAACAAGAACTTATTGGGGCTGGTTAGAGGAGCCCTTCCGTGGGGACGACTACACATGAGATTCTGGACCATTTTGCAAGGCTGTACATGAGGTAATGCAGAGGGAAGGACCCAACACGATCTTGAAACCTTTCTTGGGACATCACATCAGCCACACAAATCCACAAGAGATCACACACACACAGAAATCAATTGCCTGACAGATGCAGACTCCAGGTAGATCTTCTGAGACAAAATCTTGATTCAAAGTAGCAATGCAGTGGACACTCACCTCATGCCGCAAAAGCAAAGCATCATTGTCTTTCGCTTTGATCCCGTTGCTTTTAGCCTCTCCATTGCTCAAACCTGAGCGCGTCACAACAGGAGTGTAGAGAAACAATGGCTGCTTGCAATACCACTCCATACATCAACTCATCCATTGGTGGGGCACAAATACCAGGGAAGCTACCTCAGTGGGCTCCCCAGCACTGTCCTTGGACATCACAGCATCGCCCCCAGGAACATCAATACCCCTCAGGCATTACAATTGCAGAGTTCCTCAAGCAGCATATAGCTACAGCACGACAGGACATCCAACCAGGATACCAGAGCATCAGTAAAGCAGAGCACGCTGAGGCCACACTGAAAATGGAAACTACAGGTCTCCCCAAGCAACATCACTGAGCCATGGCCTACAAAATTGTGAAAGTCCACGCTGGACCAACCAGTGCGCATTTGGGATAGCTGAATCACTGAGCCAGAGCATGGTGATGGGAAAACTTGTGCAGTGTCCGCCGCAGTTGGCACGGCTTTTCCCTGCTCTACATCCATGTTCCCAGGGCGTCCTTGCTCCCAATGGTTCATCCACATTCCCAGTGCAAACCTTGTGCAGTGCCTGCGGCAGTTGACACGGCTTCTCCCTGCTCTACATCCATGTTCCCAGAGGTGCTGGCTGTGTCATGTTGAGGTGGGTTGGCTTCTACGTCCATGCCTGTGGGGCCTTGCGGCGGGTACACAGGAGGAGGGAAAGAGTTGCCAGGTCCACTGCAAGTCATGAAAAGGGTCAATAGGAGATGTGCTTGTGCATGACTGTGACAGAACAAAACATGTATATAGTCTCCCTGTAGTTCACTGATTTAGGCACCTCAACCTACTTTATTGCAGCACCTAATTTCAAGGCAGCACCTGCTTTCGCGCATCACCTGATTTGGTGCAAGATTTGATTTCAAGGCATCACCTGCTCTGATGCTGCACCTGCTTTCATGCATCACCTGCTTTGATGCATCGCCTGCTATCCTGCCGCACCTGATTTCAAGGTATCACCTGCTTCCCTGTCGCACCTGATTTCAAATTATCACCTGCTTTCATGCATCACCTGCTTTCAAGGCAGCACCTGATTTGGTGCATCACCTTCTTTCATGCATCACCTGATTTCATGCGGCACCCGCTTTCAAGGCAGCACCCTGCAACAGCATCATTTAGACTGCCCTACACTTAAAAAAAGGCAGCTCCAAGGCTGCAAAGGCTGTCAATGCGGCCGCAACTCACAGCACATTTTCCACCAGAAGTTGCAAAGCCCCCCAAACAAATCTTACCACGATGCAGCACCACAGACAGCAAGTGTGGCAGCTACCATAAGTTTGCAAACACGACACAGGCAGCGCGTGCTCACCCTGCTGCTGCATCAAAGGCCGCAAGTGTGGCTGCATAGCCGCAGTGAGAGAGGAAACCCCGCACCAAGGCTTGCACATCCCCAGGATCTACGGCAATCCTGCGATGTGAACAATGTTGGAAAACTCTCAAATTGATGTCGTGATCCTGCACACATGAGAAAGGAAGCACCGTACCAAGGCTTGCATATCCCCAAGGCTTACAGCAATCCTGCGATGTGAATGCTGTTGGAAAACTTTCAATTTGATGTTGCATTCCTGCATTGATGATAGAGGAAGCCCCGCACCAAGACATGCATATCCCCAGGGCCTACTGAAACTCAAAATTGCAAGTATCATTGAACATCTTTTGAATCCATACCATATTCATGTGCAAGAGGAAGACCAGCACTAAAACAAAATCAAGCATTCTCCTGCTCTGTTGCACTTGGGACGGTCATCCATGAAGGTCCCCTACAACAAGAGTGTTGCACCTGTGACAATTATCGATCAATGTCCCCTATAACAAGAGTGTTGCACCTGTGACAATTATCGATCAATGTCCCCCTTTAACAAGAGTGTTGCACCTGTGACATGTGCCCAAAACAGCATGTATGCCAGGGCAATCTCCTCACAATATGTGCATCTTAGTGTGCAAGACCACCATCCTCCTGCAAAGCTTTCTAATCCCAAGCCTTGCATTGGATCCTGCAGCCGCGAGCTTACAGCGTTATGCTACAAAATGCCACTTGCATACTATGCATCCTATTTGCGGTACACAGTGCAGAATTAATTGTAGAAACGTTGTAAGAACTTTAAGAAAGTTGTTGCAACTTGGGAGCAACATACAAGCTAAGGATTCCTAAGTCTTCCTGTGCTTTGCATTCTAATTGGTTCTGAAAAGCAAAGCTTGAGGCAAAAATAATGATGCCAGATGGCACAGGATCTGGCCAGGGGGCATGCAAGCCTCTGGCAGTATCTGCTATAATCCTCAGGAATGGCTTCTTCTGGGCAAGGGCAAGATAACGCTCTCTATTACAAGTTTGCATTACAATAATTCGTATTTATAATATGTGCACTGATTAATAGGTGCAAATACGCTCCACGCGAACGCGAGCGCGCACGTACACACACAACATTGAAGCAGATGACATTGTTGCCAACCAGAAGCAGATAAGGGGTGCAGGATGACCGCGTGCACCCAAATGAGTAACTATTTTAAAGCGTGCGGAAATGTGCTTGATAGTAAAAAACAGTTTATTCCTAAGAACAAGGGCTCTTGAATAGCAGCTTTCTACACAAGAGTTGAGGGGATGATTTATCAGATGTAGAGACGATGTTACAGCTGAATTTCATGCATCAAATATCATTTTTTTTCTAGGAGCATGAAAGCAGGTCATACGACGGAGCAGTGTGTGTAGCTGGGTGTCATGTGCTTTTGAACAACAGCTTTTTCAAGGGAACGGTAATGACTGCAGAACGTGCACAAAAAACATACAAAGGGGGATGCAGGATTGAGGCGGATTGTATAAATGAATGTCTTCAGGGGTGCAGAATGATAACATATATGGGTATCAACCATCTTGGTGTAATGTCATTTGCTTTGGAACCTGTTGCTTGTTGCATGTGTTTCAGGAAAAACACGTGGACAATTTTTGTGTATGACGGTCAAGCGCTTTACAAAGATTTCTGGACAATTCTTTGTATGCAACGATTCAAGACTTCTTCAAAATACCTGTTACTAAACAATTTTGGCGTGCAGCAGTGCTGTTTGGAAAATACTACGTCTGGAATTTGTCAAAAACAAGCAGAAAAGCGCAGCTTCAGAAGCCAGGAAGGGGCAGCTGTGCATATCTGAATGCCAATGATACATATAAGCAGCAAGGTGTGCTTCCCTGCCATTACCTTGGTTTGTCCCAGCACATGAGTGACGGTTTATCTGGAATCTTGATCTATTTTGTATGCTTTTTGTTGCCTTGCTACAAGCTTGCCTTTTTTGTGGCAGATTTCCAATCCTTTTTCAGCCGAGAACCTCTGGCAATTGTTATCTAATCCTTTCTAAGCCCTGCACCCCTCCACAGCCTACACATTTAATGCACCCAAACATATTCTGGAGGAAGCTGGCCCAATACCACAAGGCAAAAACTCTTGAAATGTAATCTCCATACAGCTCCTAGAAATGTAAGGATGTGTGTAAACAAGCTTACCTCTGTAGAGCTGCTCTCTGCAAGGCTTTCTCGTCTAAGATCATTCCCTGCATTGATATGAAAGCAAAGGCATAAAAGTTGACATATGCACGGAAACTTGATCAAATGAAGATTACAGCTCACAATAAGCGAGGATGTGGAATTGCATCCAAATTATTCCTGGGATACAAGGAGCCAGGCACACACATATCAGCAAGGTATTTACACCCCCTGGCCGGTTGTTGAAATGAACAGCAAAAAGAGCCACCTTTTGAAACAACAACAGCTTGCAGGTAGCACACAGAACTTTACATTTGATCCAATAACGTTTCCAGCCTAGAGATGACAAACATGCTCGAGCGTATCCTACTACTGTTGTCTGATAAATGCAGGCTTTTCTAAATTGAGCTGGGCTAAATGCATGCGCCATGCGCGCTAACAGACACACACACGCACACGCACACACACGCACACACACACACGCACACACACACACACGCACACGCACACACACGCACACACACACTCACATCACGCCTGCACGGGAACGCACCAGTATGAAAGGGAAGAATGCAATAAGGAATGCATCTTGCTTTCTTTTTTGTTGCTAGACCTGTCTTTGTTCTTTGCCTGCCGTGCTTCTCTCTGTCTGAACTTCATGGTGGGGAGGTCATACGGTCTGTGCACCAATGTGGCCCCCTTTCCTTAATTGACGTGGGGAGCGTTTCACTGACTGTGTAGTTTTTCTTTTCTTTTTTAGGGAACCAGGATACTGCTCATCTCACCTCAATGTCAAACCGGAAGGGGCCTTGAAAGTTGACACGCACAGACTCATTCTTGCTGCAAGGGATGACAATCAAAATAAAAGCACGTGTCAGGATACGCTTTTCGTAACCATGTCACACATGTAAGATTAAAGGGACATTTCATCGCCTGGAACACCTGTTCTTAGACAGGTGTGAACAATCCAAACTTGGACTTTTTGCCTGGGAAAAAGGCTGTGCCCCCTTGTGGAATGCAGCAGGCTTGATATGCCTGTGCCAGTGATTATGATTTCAGCTGCTGCAATGTCCCTCTCCACCTGATCTCCACCTGATCACTGGTGTCACTTCAACACTTTAGGTATTTGTCCCTGCAACACGAAATGCACGAGTATTAAAGCACCAGCAAGCAATCGTTCACTGCTTCCCGTCTGTAGTCTATAGAGTCCAATCACTGGTGCACCTGAGGAGTCCACCACTTCCCCTTTTCCATTACCAGTAAACGACTGTTCACTGCCCCTCACTTTTGAAATCCCATCATTGTTGCACCTGTGGAGACCAAGCACTGGCACAATACGCCATCCGAATCCCATTCCTCATTCACAATTGACTAGCATATGCACATGCATACAAAACTAAGTATGCTCTGTCCCATTCGTATTGCACATTCCTCACCTGTGAAGTCCAATCACTGGATACAGGACGCTGCGTACATTCCGGAAGGCTATTTTGAGCTTCACACCGTTCTTGCTGCAAATTCACATAAGCAAAGGAGGTTGGTAAGTCAGGTTTCAAGGCAATGGCACAATACCAGGAGGCAAGATGCATGGTATCCTTTGCCCAGGCTCCTTTGCTCCACCACTTGGGCCTCATCTCTTCTTCCAAGGGCTTTGTGGCTTCTGTACTCCTTTGCTCCTCTCAAGATCCTCCCAGCTGCTTTGATCCGCCAGTTGACTTCAATCCTTGATACAAAGGCTGCTTTGAGTAAGATTCTAGTCCTGCAAAGTTGACATCCTCCTCCACTTGCACAAAATCAGCAGTTTGGTATGGCTCCGCTGAGTGCCTGTTTCAAATAACGATCCTGTCCGATCAGAAGGATAGGGCTATGGGCCTTCTAGTAAACTCTTGAAAACCAACCACTGATGCAGTACAAAGGGCACTTAGGCGCCAGCGACTTGAAGGACTTCCAGTTTCTTGTCTGATCCCATCCAGGACATTTCCAGCTGTATGTATCACCTGCATAGCTCATTGCTTTCAGGTTGCATCACTCCTAATTCCATGTCACACAAAGTCTACCCCCATTGTGACAATACGTTCTTTTGTTACAACAAATCAAGATTTATAAAATGCACTGTCCAGCAGTCTCTCTCACAAAGCAGCTCCCACAATCTGATTGTATTTACACCCACATCTCAACTCATACCTCATTGCAATAAGTCTACAGCCAGCACTTGTTTTTTTGCCAAGAGAGGCTTCATAAGGCAAGCGATCCTGCCATCACCGGGCTCAATCATCAATAGAGCACTTACGTGAAGAATATCTCTTTCCGGCTCAAATGGATGCCAGCCCCGATGACATCCCCTGTTCCAAACATAGGTCCATATTCCTCGCCCTTTCCTGAAGACGAGTACTTCTGGCCGTCATCGCCATGGTATCCGTAGCTGTTAGCCTCCCACCTGGAACACAAAAGGCAAGAGCGTGCGTGCGTGTGTGTGTGGGTGTAAATTTGCATGTGTGTGTGATACTGCCCAGTGGGAAAGTGGTGCACACAAAACCTTGAAGGGCAGCATGCACGCAAGCTAGCCCCTAAGAGGACATCAATTACATGCACAAGTAGAGAGCAGCTGATACTATCAGCTATGAGCAACAGCTTTCCTGTGGACCTGGAGCTCCTTCCACTTGAACATTTGCAGGTGGCAAGGGCATGAAAATCAAGCAAGCAACTAACATATCAACACAGGGAAGCTAACCCTGGCTGGCCGCATGAGCTTAAATCCGGCATCAGCAGCGATACATAAATGCATACACATGGATCACAAGAAGCCATTGAAAGAACCCTCGGCTGGCGCGTGGGCTTACTTAAGCATCAGCAAAGCTGATAGGATATGGATCACAAGAAGCCATAGAAAGAACCCTTGGCTGGTGCGTGGGCTAAGCCACTGGGCTTAAATAAGCCAATGTCACCGTTTAGGCGGTCCAAAAATCAGAAAACACGGTCCCGACTGTCTAAACGGTCCGTTCCATCTAAACCGTACAGTAAACCGTTTACCGTAGTGGCACAGCCCTGGTGGGCTCAAATAAGCATCAGCAAAGCCGAGAGGATATGGATCACAAGAAGCCGCTGAAACCAATCATGGCTGCTGCGTGAGCTTGGATCTGGCCTCAGCAAATTCAATGGCAAATGGGTAACAAAGAAGCCACTGGAACAAACCACGGCTGCCGCGTGAGCTTGGATCTGGCCTCAGCAAATTCAATGGCAAATGGGTAACAAGGAAGCCACAGATGCAAACCCTGGCTGGCACGTGAGCTTCAACCTGGTGGCAGCAAATTCAAAAGCAAACATAAGAAGCCACAAAAACTAACCCTGGCTGGCGCGTGAGCTTGAACCTGGCGTCAGCAAAGCCGATGGCGATGCGCCCAGCATCGCCTTGCTCCACCACCTGCACCTGCAGAGGCAGCAGTGCAGCACCTGATAAGACGAATCGGAGAGTAAAAAAGTCTAGACCATCACCTGTGGAGGCAGCACTGCCGGCACAGGAGAGTGGGAAGGGCCTTGCCCCATGACCTGCACCTGTGCAGGCAGCAGTGCCAGGAGTATAGAGTGAGGCCAGAGCTTTGCGTCACCACCTGACCCCGTAAGGGTAGCACTGCCGGCACAGGAGAGTGGGAAGGGCCTTGCCCCATGACCTGCACCTGTGCAGGCAGCAGTGCCAGGAGTATAGAGTGAGGCCAGGGCTTTGCGTCACCACCTGACCCCGTAAGGGTAGCACTGCCGGCACAGGAGAGTGGGAAGGGCCTTGCCCCATGACCTGCACCTGTAGAGGCAGCAGTGCCAGGAGTATAGAGTGTGACAAAGGCTTTGCGACACAACATGACCCTGCAAGGGTGGCAGTTTGGCATAGGACAGTGAGAAGGGGCTTGCGCCTTCACATCCACTCATGAAGGCAGCAGTGCCAGCAAGAGTGCCTGCCAACGCAGCAACACCAACACAGGAGGGTAAACAGGGCCTTGTTCTATCGCCTGCAGTTTTTGAGGGTACCAGCCAACACAAGAAGACGAGCAAGGATGAGAAACGGGAAACGGCACATTTAAGCAGCATTGCCCGTATGCACGTGAAGCTGTTAAAAATCAATTGCTGCATTAGGAACTGCTGCGCGCCTGCAGCTGAAAAAATGAAGGGTAGTGTAGGAAACTGTTTGTGAAGCTGTCATGAATAAACGCAGCAACCGCAACTCTCGCACGCCTGCAATGAATTTGCGCAGCAATAGGACCTATGGTAAATCAAGTCAGCATCAGCAACATCTGTGCGCTTGCAGCTGGGGAGCTAAAGGACAAGCAGCAGGCAGCTAGAGCAACATAGTTCTGGCATGTCACAAGCCACAAAGCTGTTGCGTTCAAGCAGCTCCGGCACAAGATGCAGTCTTGCTAAATTGTTCAGCAGAGCGTGGCTCCATCATAGCTCAACACACACACACACACACACACGCACACGAGCTCGTACTTGCTGCAGGCTTAAAAACATCAAAACGCCACAGATGTGTCGAAAGACATGCTACCCGGCGCTCTAAGAAGAACAGGCACGTTTTGCTTCAGCTAAGCTACCCCCGCAGGCAGGTACAGCTATGTAACCCTTTCCTTTCCTTGAGAAGAACGAAGCCTACGTATATGGGCAGTGTACTCAGAACTGCACCAGAACCTCGTCACTACAGTAGGAAGACTTGCTCTTCCATTTCACCTCTTCCTTTGTATGCAGAGTCAGTTCCGCAATCTTACAGAAACAGAGTCGTTTCCTTTGCTTTCAAATGCAGGCTTGCAGGCATACCGTTGTGATTCAAAATATGCTCATAAGTACAAAGCACATGGAATATCCTTTCAAAAGTGGCACATGAAATCGTCGAGGCCTCATGGTCTCAAAGCTACCATCAGCCTCAAATGGCAACCCATAACGCAATAGAACAGGCTATCATCAGGAACGACCAGAGCAGTACGGATATTGCCAGGAACACACACACACTTGCCTCGTAGTAGTAGATGCAGCGGTTCCTGGGCACCGGCCGGTTGGCCATCACACTCCCAACGTCATTGCTGTGCCTGAATGATGTCCAGGTGTGGATTGTGTTCATTGCGCATCTATATATGTGCACAGACTACAGGCCCATAAAGTTAATAATCATGATGCAGTCATACTCTGCTGTAATGCTTACAACAATGAAGCAAACAAACCAATCATTGCTAATCAGTGTATCCCATTCTCTAATGAAGCAAACATAAGAAGCTTGCTAACTGGATCTTTATCATTGCAAATATCAAACTTCTAATATGAGCAGGAAACTTGTCAAATGAGCGGATTTCCAACCATGAACATGAGCTCACTTTTCAACAAAAACAAGGCTTTGGATAGGGGCGCTTTATGCCTTATCTTTAACGACTTTCTGGAAAAGTTTGGATGCAGATGCATTCCTCAAATAGCTGAGCTCTATAACATGTGCGTGCATCAAGGTCCACACACCTGCCATCAGCCAGGTAACGCACGCTGAGCTTGTCGCGCCCAATCTCTACTCCGTGCCCAGTGGCAGTGGTGTTGAGGCATGAGGGTTCTGCTTCCAAGGACTTGCCGGGATCAGCACCACCCAACACCATGAAGGACATGAGTGACACCCTCCCTGGCTCCACTCAATTAACAGGTAAGAATTGAGTGGGCGTTGAGCTTTACCTGTGAAAGCAGAGCATTCAAGGGTTTGGGTTCATGCGGACAGTCCATTAAGTACAGGTGGTGTCAAGAAACAAGACTTAAGGCTTTGCACAGGTTCAACAAGCTTCCGGACATGCTTGACGCATGGGAAGCGCACGGAAGAAGAATTGCGTTTTGTCATATGTCATTTTATGTTCCCAGAAACAGGCCTAGCAAGAGGTGCTTCTTTACACAGACCATCCTAAAACAGGGAGATTTCTTGCTTGCAGCTGGGTAAGGAAAAAGGTCGGTTCCTGCGAGCACAAGAAAGGCATACCTGTTTGAGGCCAGGGCCAATCCAGGCTTGATTGACCAATCAAATTTATTCCCTGAAGTGTGATGTTTAATCCATGTATTCAAATTTGGTATGTATCAGGTCCATCCATCATGTTAGGGCTTTTGCTCACGATATGAGTCGCGAAAATTTTGTTTAGTTGTAAAAATTAAAGAATCAAATTTTGCAATGCCAACCGTCCTCGCCAGATTGCCAGGGGTGCTAGCTCAGCACAAGCATGGGGAGGACTGTCCCATTGACAAGGCAGCATCCAGGTTGTGGCATGATTTTCTTATGATCACACAGTATCTGAGTGCTGCTGCAGCCGTCATCAGGATCCCTAGCTCTTCCTGCTATGCATGCAAGCTGAAATCAGCTGTGTCACACACACACACACACACACACACACACACACACACACACACACACGCACGCACGCACGCACACTCACGCACGCGCGCACACACACACACACACACACACACACAAACACACACACACACACACACACACACACACACACACACACACACACACACACACACACAAACACACACACACACATGCACGCACGCACGCACACACTACACACACGCACGCACACACACACATGCCTACATCATTTCTCAGTGACTTTCCATGCGCAATTTGTGCAAATGCAGTGTTGATGGAGGTGTGCAGAGCTTCATCCCAACGCCAGATGGCTCCAGGATATTTGTCACAACCGCGGATGCTGTAGACATCTACGGTGCTGCCGACAGCAAAAAGGTGAGGGCAGTACGCATGCAAAGCACTACTATCAATGAGGCTCTTTGGTAGATCCTCGCTGAGACTTTCAGCGAGAGTATGGCCCATGGCTGCTGCCTGCCCAAACTTCAGAGGCCAAAAGACATCACATTGACAATTACTGGCATGGGCAAGCACAGGAGCTGTTTGAACAGTATTAGGTCTTCCACTGAACTCACGTGTTCATGTATCAGTGACTACTGTCGTGAAAATACCATGCACTTTCACCATGTGCACCTGCACATAGCCTATGCTGTGGGGTGACATAGGATCGTAGCAACACATTGCTGGCAAATCTGGTGATGCTTTGCACCTGTGTTTGTTTGCAGCTGGGCAGCATCCCAGAGAAGGGCGTGGTGTTCACTGCGCTCAGTCCGCAAGCCAACTACTTGGTCACCTGCCAAAAACCCATGAAGAACCCCGAGACAGGAGAGCCTGCGAAGAACCTCAAAGTGTGGGAATTGTCCACTGGAGAAGTGCGAGTCGCACACACACTGCGCCAGGTAGATGTGCACGCATGGTTGCATGCATGTTTCACGACCGCATCGCCATCCAGCTGAGCCCATTTCCTTGAAGCCAGTCAATTGATCTTGCCTGCTTGCAAAAGTGACTGCAGGGACTGGCTCACTGCCTGCGCCGTTCCCCAATGTTTCAAACCTCATGAATCCCCGGCATGAAGATGTAGCTTAACGTTGATTGATACCGGCACTGCCACTGTGCCTGAGTATTACACTAAATTCATGCCTGCTTGAGCAGGTTAAAATGAACGAGATCTGCTTACTCATCCGGGCACTCTTCTCACCCACCTGTGACTGGCACACTAGCGAGGGCATACTACCAAGAGTCAGCCAACTTAATCAGAAGTAGACAAACTCACCTCTATTGCAAAGATATGTCCAAAGATATGTCGGGCTCATGTCCAATGACTGGAAAGACGCAAGGAAGATCAGCATGGTTCCTGGTGCACTCTCTCCCACTCTCAGACCAGCATAGATATGCGGCCTCATGTCCAATGATTGGAAAGAAACCAAGGAGGTCAGCATGCCCCTTGGTGCACTCCTTCCCACCTGCAGATCAGCAAGAATATGTGGCCTCGTGTCCAATGGTTGGAAAGAAAACTAGAAGGTCAGCATGCCCCTTGGTGCACTCTTTTCCACCTGCAGATCAGCAAGAATATGTGGCCTCGTGTCCAATGGTTGGAAAGAAAACTAGAAGGTCAGCATGCCCCTTGGTGCACTCTTTCCCACCTGCAGATCAGCAAGGATGCGTGAACTCGTGTGCAGTGGAAGGGTGATGAAGGGGCCCTGGTGATCATGACCACTAACACCTTGCAAGTGTGCACTCTTCCCCGTCCACAGATCAGCAAGGATACGTGGCCTTATGTACAATGGGAGGCTGATGAAGGGGCCCTGGTGATCGTGGCCACCAACACCTTGCAAGTGTACAGCCGGGAAGACAACTTTGCAAGTGGGTACTGTTCATGACGTGAGCTTGATGTTTCCCATCGTTGCCTTGATGTATGCCTGACTCTACTTTCTTTCTCTGCTTGTTAATCTTACCAACATACCTTCAGGAAGTGGTAGCAAGCATCATATTCGTCAGCCAACAACAACAATTAAAAATTGTAAATTCTTCGTCACTCAATGGCTGTGCCAATTTTGGTGCAATTGTTGGGGTGCATCCGTCTCTTATGCATCTCCATTTAAGTCTGTTGATGGCCTGTAATTCACATCTAAATGTTTTATTTTCCATCTTTACAAATTTACTCCATGGCCAGTGACGAGCATCTCCAAAGTACTAGGTACAGTACCAGCTTCAAAAATGCAAGGTTGCTCACGTGGGCACCAGGGCTGCAAACAGACCCCAAAGCAAGAGTGGCAGCTGCAGCAATTTTGCTGCACTCATCTGCACAAAAAGCCAACAAAAGAAAGTCAGGCTGCAGCAGCCACATTTATGAAAAAGAGTATCTACGTGTGAAATCATGCCTTTCACTTTTCAAGCCGCACAGAAGCATTGAACCTAGGTACCTGGCTGCGGCAGACCTTGGCTCTTACATGCGGTATTGTTCTTTTTTTGTGTCCATAGAAGTCCATGTGTGGAATCATACCTGTCCTCTTCGCTTCCTGCTCTTACTTTCCACAGGTAGCCTGGTCACCTCCTGTTGCTGCTGTCACTTCCTGTCCTTGTCACTTGTAGTTGCTGCTCGTCACTTCCTGTCCTTCTTTTCCACCGGAAGCCTTGTTACCCCCTGCTGCAGCTTGTCACTTTCTGTCCTCCCTTCATTGTTTGTCCATGTCACATCCTGCCCTTCCTGTTGTTGCTTGTCCCTTCCTGTTGCTCCTTGTCCCTTCCTGTTGCTGCTTGTCACTTCCTGCCCTTGTCCCTTCCTGTTGCTGCTTGTCACTTCTTGTCCTTGCTTTCCACTGGCAGCCTTTTCCTTCCTTATTTTCCTTCTCAGCTGCTTCCACTGGCAGCCAGTCTTGTCACTTCCTGTCCTTCCTCACTAATCTCAGTCTAACATCCTGGCCTCCTTATTCAAACCCTTCTCACTTCTTGGCTCACCAAACCACTGACAGCCTTGTCACTCCACTTCTTTCCTCGCCACTTGCAGCCTACCGCAAAGTGTCCATCAAAGGTGTGGCCTCCTGCGCAATCTGCCCTTCCAAGGAGTTTGGCCACTTAGTAGCCGCGTTCATCCCTGAGGCCAAGGGCAGCCCTGCAAGTGCAGGCATCTATGATTATACAAAACCAGAGCCCACCCCGCGCACGCGCAAGGGTTTCTTCCGGACACAAGGTGAGGTTCTATGTCAGGACAAGGAGTCAGGTTGCTCCACGAGATATCACAGTTTGAGACAAGCAGCAACGTGGGGTGGACGTCAGGACAGGGAGTCGGGTTGCTCCAGGAGATATCACAGTCTGAGGACAAGTGACAATGCATTTTGGATTTTGCATCCCCCTCAGTATCCTTTGCTGGGGGAGTGATGGAGGGCGTCAGACCTGCGGAAATGCTCCAATTACCTAGCAGGAAGATGCTTGTGTTCTCAGGCCCTGATTCAGGAAGAGCTTTTTTAAGAGCCATTCTACCAGGGATGAGTATTAAGGAGGTCAAGTTGGTATCCTTGCATGTGCACTCCTTACAATCATTGCTGTTAAGCACCCCAAGGGACAGGACTTTCCCTAACTCACTCAAAGAACGCCAAAGACTGCACGCATTCTCAATCTAGGCTTGAAAGATGCCTTTTCTGTTGGATCATCCTGTGTCTGTGAACGCATGTGCTTGTGAACGCATGCACACATGAATGCATTGTCCCACTCCCTCTCCCCCTCCCCCCCTCTGCACATACACATGTGCACATTCTCACCAGATTATCATGCCTGCGCATTCACGATCTGAGCACACAACTGCATTCACATCAAGTGTGTGTGCATTTATCTGCAGGTGCATCTTTGAAGTGGAACAGCAAGGGCACTGCACTGCTGGTGCTTTCTTTTTCGGACTTTGATGCCACCAATCAGAGCTACTACGGGGAGCAGAAGCTGCATTTCATGCTGGCTGACCCAGCAAAGGTGCATGGCCGTGGGTAGGAGCTTTCTTTTTTGGACATTGGGCTTTGATGCCACAACCCGACCCATTAGGGGGAGCAGAAGCTGCACTTCATGCTAGCTGACCCAGCCAAGGTGCATGGCTGTGGGTAGGGGTGCATGCAAATCACTAGGGGTTTTCGCTTGCCAGCATGGGCCAGCAATGAAACCGTGAGCTGGAGTTCATTTATGGCTGACCCAGCAGAGGTGCATGGCTGTGGGTATGGGAGTGCATGCTAATCAATAGGGCCATCCGCTTGCCATTTGGGGCCAGCGATGAAACTGATGCTAGAGTCATTGGTCTCCTTTTGCGCCTCAAGTTCCCTAAAGTAAGCAAGCTCTGCTTTAGAATATTTAGGGCATTTAGTAGCTTGTGGCACAGGGCATGATGTCTGGCGCACAGCTGCTTGCAACCTGCGATACGATGAGCTAACACTAGTGTCCGACCACTGCGACAATGCGAACCACTTTCTGTGTCCACTAAATGCAACATGATGAACAATAGTAGTGTCTGACGCGCCACTGCTTGCAAGCTGCTCCATCAGCTCACAGTTGCAATGGACAAAACCAACAGACCAAGTCTATCAGCATTAATTTGTGTCTGCATGCTATGGTTACAGTTGTTAGGATGGGGGTTTATCTGCATGCAAGAAGAGCATCATTTGTAGTGTCGGCTCATTTTCTGCTCATGAGCAATGCTGCACCTGTGGCTTGTGTGCATCTGCAGCAAGACCTGCATGCTGCCCGGCAAAAGCGCTGCGAACTGTGAACAGGGTAAACTTGTGTCTCGCTCTGGTTGAGCATGCCAGCGTTCCCTGTGATACTCACGGCGCTACTGCCTGGTGGCATGCAGGCATTGCTGCAGGTGCACACTCAAGCCAGCAGCAGTGTTGCTCATGCTTGCTTCTTGGACTAGCTCATCCACACTCCCACACACGCACGCGCACACACACACACACACACATGTTTGCACGCAGGCAGATGCTACAACAACAATGGCATTGCCCAAGGAGGAGCCAGTGCACGACTAGACACACACACACACACACACACACACACACACACCACACACACACTCACACCACACACACTCTCACACCACACACACACACACACACACGCACACACACACACACACACACACACACACACACACACACACACACACACACACACAACACACACATACACGCATGTTTGCATGCAGGCAGATGCTACAACGACAGTGGCATTGCCCAAGGAGGGGCCAGTGCACGACTTCCAATGGTCACCCAATGGCGACTACTTTGTCACGGTGGCTGGTTTCATGCCTGCCAAGGTGAACGCAGTATCTTTTGGTTGGTTTGACCGTTTTTCTTTATCGGCATCTTCGGTGGTTTGGCTGGTTTGATTCAGCACCTTCAACTGATTTTTGGCCAGTTCTATCCCTTCCAAGGTGAACGCGGCACCTTGCAGGAAAGCTTCATGCTTACCAATGCCTGGTTTAGTGCCTGCCTGTTTCATCTCTGCCAAGGTGAGCGCTGCATCTTTTGGGGCGATTGTTGGAGCCAACCTCATGCCTACCAAGGCCCGGTTTCATGCCTACCTGTTTCATGCCTGCCGAGGTAGACACACCACCTTGTGGGGCGGTTGTTGGAGCCACGTCTGGTGCTGTCTTGCCTTACCTTAACTGCGCACCATGTGCCTTGCCTTACCTCACCTGCACACAATGTGCCTTGCCTTACCTCAACTGCACACCATGTGCCTTGCCTTAACTGCACACCATGTGCCTTGCCTTACCTCAACTGCACACCATGTGCCTTGCCTTACCTCAACCGCACACCATGTGCCTTGCCTTACCTCAAATGCACACCATGTGCCTTGCCTTACCTCAAATGCACACCATGTGCCTTGCCTCAGCCACACACCATGTGCCTTGCCTTACCTCTGCCGCACACCATGTGCCTTGCCTTACCTCCAATGAACACCGTGTGCCTTATGTTAGAAGCATACTGGGTGTCTAGATACCTCAATGCTCAGATGTGGTTGCTGAGCCCATGCATGAGAGGGCAGAGCGCCGACAGGAGACTGTCAGGGGGATGCGCTGACTGTTTAGTCTCTCCTGAACGCTCGCTAGTTGGCCGCCAGCAAAGACGTCCTGCGCTGCCTTATCATTATCGTGATTCACTTATAGTCAAGGTTGTGTTGCTTTGGGGGTTTCGCATGCTCTGCAGGCCCGTTGATTACATGACATTACATTTCACATTGTAAGATTCCCTTTTTTTTAAGAGCTCTGAGGCTTTTTCCCAGAGCTGAACAAAAACTCCCCCATATTGCTGGACATGCTCTTTCCCGGTTTCCTTCTCAAATTGAACCATGCCAACCATTATCATTCCATAAAATATCATGTTCACCAGAAGATGATGAAAATTGGTGAACCCCAGATCACTCTCCTGGCCTCAGGTCACCTAACAATGCCCCACAACTCCACCTCTGGACCATTGTTCGCTCCCGGATTTTTTGGTTTATGACCTCAACATACATGACTAACATCCTGCATATTCAAAAAATGGGAAAGAAGGAAGTCAAAAGTTGACCTTTTTGGCACCCCTTGTGCTGGATTTTCTTTTAGGTAAATGACTGAAATACTGTATCTCACCAATCACTGGGTCTTTCTGCCCCAAATGAACCAATGTGGTGGTCTGGGTGGCCAGCTGTGGCTAGTTTGGAAGGCACAAGTAGGGTTCACGCCATTGGATTTTTAGCATGTGCCCCCCAATAGCTCCACAAAAAGCAGGAGTGCTACAGAAAGGTTACCAAAATCTCCACACGTTGCATATCAGTCTGAAGTGGAGCATTTGGGGGGCACATGTGCTAGGAGCATCCAAAAAATCCCTGATTTTAGGCTGAAGTTGCCCCCCTCTGGCTTTTTCCTCAGTTATTGAAGTCTCCTTGTCAATATCTCTAACTGGGTGCCCTTTGTTGTGCATGCGCAAATGCACTGAAGAATGCCAGTTGCATTACATGCATGATAAAGGAAGTGCGTGATGTCTTTCGATGTTTATAAGCTTTTATTAGTGGGCATGTGTTGCTTTTTTTGCAAGTTTCTGTGGTTGATTTCCTAAATGTGAGCTTCTGGTGAGAGTACTGTAACATGTCAGGTGTCATATCATTATTATATTTGTGAAGTTGCTGCTTGTATGTGCCTGCAGTCCACTCTCTGGGACGCAAATTGCCGGCCTGTGTACGACTTTGGCAGTGGGCCTTTTAGCATGGTGCGGTGGAATCCGTTCAGCCGCTTCCTTTCCCTCATGGGATTTGGTAACTTGCCAGGTGAGATAACGCTCTTCACCATGCTGCTCTTGCAGCGTGCAAGCCCCAAGTGGTACACTCCTACTTAATTCCTTGGTCCCCCCATTTTTTTGGGGGGAGGGGAATGGCCCTTTGAATGGTGTGCCTGCTTTTGTAACACATACGCGCGCACACACACACACACACTCATGCACACTCATGCACACGCAAACACACGCACACTCATGCGCGCGCACGCACACACACACACACATGCACACGTACACATGCCCACATGCACACATATGCACATATACACATGCACACACATGCATGCAAGTGATATTGTGCTGTGGGACAAAAAGACCAACGGCTCATGCAAGCAAATGGGAGCCAAGCGCTGCCCGGCTGTGTTACACACACACACGCATGCACGCGCGCATGCATGCAGGTGATATTGTGCTGTGGGACAAGAAGACCAACGGCTCTTGCAAGCAGATGGGCGCAACGCGCTGCCCGGCTGTGTCAGCTGAGTGGGCCCCTGATGGGCGCACGCTGCTGGTGGCCACCACCGCACCCCGCCTGCGTGTGGACAACTCCTTCAAAATCATCTCCTACTATGGTGAACAGGTGTGTGTGTATGTGTGTGTGTGAGCGTGGGCGTACAAGGGTGAGTGTGAGAGTGTGGGCGTACAAGTGTGAATGTAGCAGCACTGCGCCCCGCCAGCACATAGACAACTCCTTTCAGGTCATCTCTTACTGTGGCTTTTAGTTGGACGTTCGCACCCTGTTTGAAGCCTACCAGCTGTCCGCTCCCTGCAGAACCTACCCAGCAGCACTCCAATGCTCACCACGACTCCCATTGTGCACACGCAGGTGGCGCGTGTGGACTTTGACACCCTGTTTGAGGCTTGCTGGCTGCCTGCTCCCCCCGGGACTTATCAAGACCGGCCACAATCACCTGAGCGCCTTGCCTCGGCTGCGGCAGCAGGGCCTGCCAAAGCCACGGCCACTGGGCTTGCACCCAAGCCTGCCGGCTACGTGCCGCCACATGCCCGAAATGCTGGTGAGTTCACCTTGCTGTACACGCGAAAAAAGGTTGAGGCTGGCAACTGCAGAGCCTGCCAAAGCCACTGCCACTGGGCTTGCACCCAAGCCTGCCGGCTGCAAGACGTACTATGCGCGGAATGGTGGTGAGTATGGCTTGTTGCTAAGGAAGGATTGTTGAGGTTGGCAGCGGTAGGGCCTGCTGGTTCCTTGCTGGCTCATGCTTTGGATGCTGATGAGTTCTTAGCCAAAGTGCCCGGGAGCCAATGTGCAGAAGTGCCAATGTGCCCAAGTGCGAGGGTACTAGAGCGCCAGGCTGCTTAGTTGCCAAAGGCGTAGCCACTGGGCTTGCACCCGAGCCTGCTGTCTGTGTGCCACCCCATGCTTTGGATGCTGATGAGTCCTTAGCCAAAGTGCCGATGTGCACAAGTGCAAGTGTTGATGAAGCCATTCCATAGCCAATGCGCCTGAGTGCCAATGCCGACATGCCAAAGTGCCAGAGTGCTAAAGTGCTGGCAGGGTGCCTGAGTGCTGGAATGCCAGGCTGCCAGACGGAGAAAGTGCCCAAGTGCCAGGATACCAATGTGCCAATGCTGATGATGCCGATCTTTAGTCGGTGTGCCTGGGTGCCCAAGTGCCAAATGCCAATGCCGATATGCCGGGGTGCAAAAGTGCAAAAATGCCAACCAAAGTGCCAAAAGTGCAGCCACTGGGCTTACAACATTGCCTGCCGTTTGTGTGCCACCTCACATGCAGAACGCAGGTGAAGTCAGCTACTGAAAAAGGAAGGGGGATTGCATCAAAATCAGATTGTGTGGGGGGTCAATGTTGCTGGGTGTGTCCTTGAGCCTCTGTTTTTGCAGTCTCGACCTTGTGTAAAACAGGCCAAGAGCTTTTGTTTTACAGTTTCCATTCTTCCTCCTTCAACTTCCTAGGAGTGTGCACGATTTGCAATTCAATCTGTTGTACAAGCACTACAGAGCTAGCAGTGTGCACTGTTTGCAACACAGTCTTGTGAGCCCTGCAGAGCTAACAAAGAACACAATCTTGCAATAATTATGTTGCAGAGAGGTGTGCCGAGTGCCTGGAACTTGGTACACCAGGAAACTGCTTCTTGCTGAGACTGCCAGTACCAAACTTATATTAGCTGCATTCTGCTCCACTTTTGGTCCTGGCATTCTCCACTGGATACGATCTGTGCCAGGCCAAAATCTGGCTGGAAACCGAGCAAACCTTGGGATTTGGCCCCAAATTTTGAAAAACAAAGAAACGAGCTCCTGGGAAGTGCTCCCTGAGTGAAAACAGGGGTCAGGGCCCAGAGGTCCACCTACCCTCCAAGAACGGTCTCGCCAACCTGGACCCTGCCAGACAACCTATTGACCCCATTTCTTTTGCAGGGGTGTCTGCTATATTACCTATGGGTAAAATTGACAAGATAGGGTAGGTTGGAAGATTCTCATTTTTCACCTCATTGCCCCCTTTCCCCTCTTTGAGCACCCTGGGACATAAACCAACTTTCCTGTTAAATCTTGTCACTGTAACCACAGGACAAGAGTGCAATAATAAGTTCTGGGTTTGTTGGTGCAGCCAGGGAGGCTCTAAAAAGTTCCCAGAAACAGACGCCCCCACACTTTTGATCCGTGGTGCGGAAGGAGGCTTCTCCGTCTTATGTTCCTTTGCCCTCACCTTTCCCATCATTCTGCAGACCCTTCAGCTTCAATAAGCGCAAATCAATGTGTGTGCTGCAGATGGTGGCCCAAAGCTGGCCCCCCCTTCCTTCAGCTTGGGCTTTGATGGCAGCGACCGAGGGGGACGCATTGGTGCAGCCAAGGTGGGGGTGCTGCAGAGCAACCTCACACCCAAGCCGCGCACAGTCCCTGGTGAGATGCATGCATTTGTTGCAACCAAGGTGGGGGTGGGTGCAGGGTGGGCTGCTGGTGGTTGCAGCCAAGGTGGGAATGCTGCAGGGCAACCTCACACCCAAGCTGCGCACAGTCCCTGGTGAGATGCATGCAGTGGATGCGGGGAATCCCGACTGGGTAGTAGCTGCAGGTTTTGCTAGTGTAAGCATGCATGCTTGTGTTTGTGTTCTTGAGACTACTCATACACTAGGGGCATAGTTTTTGTTGAGATATTTGCTCTTTGAAGGTTCTTTTAAGCTTCCCCTGCTTGTTTGCTGCTTGCACAGTGTGAATGTGCAAAACTCATTTAATTGATCACCATTATTGTGATCCTGTCCCTGTGTTTTCCTCATTCTCTCTTCTTTTGTGGCTGGCAGGTTTTGAGTTTGCGGACTCCAAGGCTGCAAACAAGAATGCAAAGAAGCGCGCAAACAAGAAGAAGAAAGGTGAGGGGGGTGTCCTGCAGCAGCTTGCTTGTTTGTTCTTTTTTTGCACAGAAACTCCTGTCCATGATTCAGAGCCTTGCCAGGTTTGCCTAAAGTGCGGGTGATCATGCTGCCCATAATCATGCAGCATGTGATCATACAGCCTGAGACTACCCCCTCAGAGCCTTGCTTGCAAGGTGTGTTTCAATTGTTAGTGATCATTCTGAGTGTGATCATGTGGCATGAGATGGGTGCTCCAGAGCCTTGCAAGGTGTATTTGGTTTGTTAATGATCATGATGCGTGTGACCATGCGGCATAAGATGAATGCTCCAGAGCCCTGCAAGGTGTGTTTTGTTTGCTTGTGGTCATGCTGCGTGTGACCACGCGGCATGGGATGAGTGCTCCAGAGCCTTGCAAGGTGTGTTTTGTGTGTTAGTGATCATGCTGCATGTGACCATGCGGCATGGGATGAGTGCTCCAGAGCCTTGCAAGGTGTTTTGTGTGTAATCATCATGCTGCATGTGACCACGCGGCATGGGATGAGTGCTTCAGGGCCCGCAAGCAAGATGTGTCTAGATTGATCATGCTTGTGCTGTGTGTGTGTGTGTGTGTGTGTGTGTGTGTGTGGCCGTTTGGCAGAGGCGCGTCTAAACTGTGAGTGGTCATGCTGGGATGATCGCTTGTCTGAAAACCCTGCACAAAGGGCCTCATGTGTTGGATCTATTTCCTCATTCACCAAGGAGCCTTTCTTGCAGCAAGATGTGTGTGCTGCTGCTGAAGATCTGGCTTTCCATTCTTGCAACATTGGGGCAAGAAGGAGGCAATGTCTGCTTCTGGCAGACTTGCTGCCCTTCTCTGCCGTACTTGCAGGGATGGATGATCCTTCGTACAAGGAGCTAGCTTACCATTTATTGTCACAGGCTTGTGTGCTTAGCTGTGTGCACTCCCTGCTTCTGCAGATGGAGAGCAAGATGAGGGTGCAAAATCGACAACAAGTACATCAGAAGCGCCTGATGCAGCCTCTGTGGGGATGGCCTCCCTGGATCTCCAAGGAGGTGCACAAGCAGCAGCAGAAGTGCCTGCTGCACCAGCTCAAGGTAATAGATTGAAAACAGTAAAAAAAGGTGTAAAAAAGCAGAGGGGGCTATCCGAGGCCTAAAATTGCCTGTTTGTTGCATGCTCCCCCGCACATGCGCGTTGCAACTAGGATTTTCAACCTTGGCATCCTCTGGCTCCTGCAACGTAAAGGTTTAAAAGTTCCCTGTTACGGTGCACATGCCTTATTGACCGCGGCGTGAACCCTAGCTTTCACCACCAAAACTCCATATCTGACCAGCCACTGCACCAAACTGGGTGCTGTTTAGTGGTTTAGGGTCCTTGTAATAAAATAATATGGCAATTTCAGCCATTTTCCCATAAAAAGCACTGAATTAGGGGTTTACGTGCCCCATGTGAGCTTTAGCCCGGTCAACTAAGCACACTGGGCGACTGACACAAATCTGAGCATAAGCTCTGGTAGCTTGTAACGCCAGCTACACTTTAGAGCTTGAGTTGTCCCAATCAGATCAAGTGGCTGTGAGTGGGCGCACTTAAATGCAGAAAAGGAGCATGTCTGAGCACATGCTTAGCTGACCCCCTCTGCCAAAATTTACATTTTTTTACATATACCACTTCATTATCCCCCCTGTTCGAACCGGCATATGCTCAGGCATCTCTGGTAAAAAATAAGCATGAATGAAAAAGAACGTAAAAAGGCACCGCCTGCTGCACCAGCACATGGTAAATGATAGAGCAAGTAAGAGAAAGGAAACACCTCCTGCACCAGCACAAGGTGAAAGGTACCTGAGAAGCAGCTGTGGTCGCTGCTGATTGTTGACCTGGTGATACTCAAGTCAGCTACACACTCGCACAGTACAAGCTGCTCGAAGAAGCCTGTGCACAGGTGTAGAAATGTCAATCGCATTCTTGCATAGGCCTCTCAAGATACACACAATCCAGACTGTTATAATTTCATCCCTGTCAAAGGTGTCCATTCCATGAAACCGCATTAATTTTGCATCCCTCTCCATGATTGATGATGAAAACACCGTACTTACACGTATTCACTACGCACCCTTTTCAAAAATAATTTGTTTTTCACATACGCATCACTTACGCACCCCTTACAGAAGTTCATATTTTCATATACGCATGTTTACGCAGTGCCAAAAGGGCCTTAAACCAAACAAACCAATTAGCAACTGTTCTTCACAGCGGTTTCCTCAGCGACCTTACACTTTTCACTCATGATAAGACCTAGTATGGCGTCTAGCCTAATCCTGGAGGTCTTGGCCTCAAATCCTACTCCAAGTCATCAGAGCCCCCTCCACCCTCAGTGCTGCCACTCCCCTCCCCTCCTCGCTCTCCTCATCACCGCTGCCACCCCCTTCCTGCATCATGCTGCTGCTTCTGCTGCTCCCTCCTCCTTAACCTTTGGATCCTCAGGCTCCTTCTTGAGGAAGCGGTGAAAGCTGAACTGGACGTCCCTACGAGGAGATGGAGGGGAACGCTGCTGCTGCTGCTGCCGCTGCTCACCACCTTGCTCAATCATCGCCTAAGATAATGATTTTTTCACTTATTCGCACACATACGCAGCGCCCAAAATAACTATTTTTTCGCCAGCTGCAATTCCTACGCACAGCCCCAAAAAGATTTTTTTGCGTAATGATATAATTTGCGTACGGTACTAAAAATGATTTTGTTATGATTGTTGTTGTTATGATGATGTTATTGTTATTAATAACTATGCAATAGCTGCAATTCAGAGTAGGCCTGGTGATTCTCCCCCCTGAAGGCCTGGTATCTATGTCTGAATTGCACAACTCCCTGGAGTAATCCTGGGAAAATGGAGGCGCTGCTGATCTAGAGGGTTGCATGCATGTCCTTGCCGTACAAACCTTCCCCTCCGCCTCATCATCCCCGCTGCCTTCTGTTGCTTGCACTGCCCCTCCCTTTCGGTTGTTTTGATATATGCTGAACTCCCCCTCCTCTTCCTCTTCCTCACTATCCTCGGCACCACTGCTACCAGAGTAACAACCCGCCTCATATGTTTTATCCTGCTTTGCTGCTGTGCTACTGTGTTGGTGCTCATTGCAAAGGGCCGCACCGCTTCTGCAACCTGCACCTATTCCTTGTATCCCCCAAGCCCCTTGGCAGCCCTCACACCATCAAGCAATGCACCTTCTGCTTTTTGCTTTTCCAACTGGTACTGTCAAGCAACATGTACCACACTGTTGCCTTCCCTACCCTACCCTACCCTTTCATTCCATCGTTGTTTACATCCCTTTGCCCTTGGGGCCCTTCTTATTCAAAACCCATCAGAAGAGGTTGTGAATTTCACCATCCTCCACTCAAATACTACCTTTAAGTACGCTCTGTCACCTTTTAAAGAAAAGAAAGTAGAAAAAAGTAGACAGTGGAACACTCTCTACAGTAAGTGATGGACTGAGGCCACATTCGTTAGAAAAAAAGCATCTGGCCCTCCCACAACATATCTAAGAAAGATGTCTGACAAATTAGCTCTATGGACTTGGCAAAGCCCAGGAGTTCCTCACTGGCACACACCATGGCAACCCGCTCTATCAATGTTGATACTGGCAGACCCACAGGCGCGGTACAGGACAAACAGCAGGCATGGAGTCAGCTCAAAGCGGCCGGGCCGGACCTCTTTGTGTCTGTGCGTCTCTACAAGTGACCCAAATCCAGGGACTGGTCCTCTCTGCGTTTGTGCGACTCTGCAAGCGACCCAACCAGGGATCCTCATGCATCAGCCCAAAAGCGCTTGCAGTGTAATTGGGAGGCTTACACCCTCTCCTCATGCATCAACCCAAAAGCGCTTGCAGTGTAATTGGGAGGCATGCAAAGGCTGGCGTCCTACCTTTGATTTGTGGCAGTGCAAGGTGATTTGTGGCAACATGTTACACACCTTCTGCTGCGCCTCTACAAGCAACCCTAATCCGACTAGCAGCAGAGGCTTTTGCAACATCCCCGCGTCACTTGCAATTCTATCAGGAAGCCTCTCACATTCTTACTGCTGCAGTTTGGTCCTGAGCGGGTTCCTCGCATAAACACATTTGCCAAGGGAGACAGAATGTTGTAGGCGTCCGCAAATGCTGCACACCAAGATCTCGCAAGAACAGAATTAGACGTTTTCAGGCTGGAAATTCAGACTTTTTTGCCCAGAGATATGCCCAGAGAAGGTTTCTCGTACAGGCCTGAGCCAGAACAACACCCAGGTGTCGTCAACGCGTCCACCGAACCATTCTCTACCTACAAGCAACTTCTCTGTCTCTGAAGTGGGACTGGAAGTGCACAGCAGTGTACCACCTGCTTCTGGTAAAGGATTGTGGACCTAAGTAGGAGCCCCCTGCGCCAATTGTGCACCTGTGTCAGTGCATGCTGGTAAGGACTTCCCTTGCTTGAATTCTGGGGTCATGGAAACGCCAGGGGTAAGGCTTTGCAGCTTCTTCTAATGCAGGTAGATGCATGAAGGGCATCACAAAATGACTTGATAACTGCGTAAAACAGGTGGAGAAGATGGCGCTGATGTGACCAAAAGGATTCGGAACCTGCAGAAGAAGATCCGACAAATCGCGCAGCTCAAGGAGAAGCGAGACCAAACAGGTGAGGCACCTTTGCTTTTGTACAATAAAATGCGAAAACTCACTATGTTCTCTTGCCACCCAAAAAGCCCACTTATGCACCCACCTGAATCAAGGTCAAACACTGGATGAGTGTGTGTATGTGTGTGTGTGTGAGCCTCATGGATGCTGCAAGGAATGCAACCAAGGCTTCGTTGGAGGCTTCTTCATATTGGCTTGTTTTTATGCAAGGTACAAATGGATTTCTCTCTGCTATCATGCGCACAGGAGGCGCGGGTATGGAGACAGACCAGCTTGCCAAGATTGCTTCTGAGGGTGCACTGTTGGCGGAATTACATTCGCTAGGGGGCTCGATGTAGCTTGGCGCTTTGCAATGCATGCATTGCTGCCTTTCTTGGTCTTCATTTGCATTGTTAAGGTTAGGATTGCTTGGCGGTCTACTTCTGCTGAAACAGCACCTGGATTTGTTTGGTTTTTGTTGTGTTCTCTTCCTTCTGCAACCTGCTTCCTTATCCTGTCACTGGCAACACCAAAACGGATCGCCACAACGGATTACCACTGCTTCAAGCATAATGGCGGCCATAATCATATTCAAAGTGGTTGGCAAAGTCCCTTACGGGTCAAACCTTGCGCATGTGAACGTAGGCAGCACAGACCATCTGGCCCAGCGCAACCTGCACATCCCTGAGCACGTCTCACATCAAATAGCATCTTCATACCTCTTTGAACACAGTATTCCTGAAATGCAAGCTAGCTGAATTGGCATCCAGCTGCCCTGATGCAACTTGGTGCAAACTATGGGAGGCAACATAGAGGTGAGAAGCAGCACATGTTCACTGGATATGAATTAAGTGGCACTTGATCAAAGTCCGACTTGAGTCAACTACTGTGGAGACACGAGGCCTGATGCCCAGCTGGAGGCCTCAAGGCAACAACACAGTGAAAAGAAAAGAAAAACAACGCAGGCAGTGAAAACAATTCCAACAAACCAGCATTAAGCATGATACCTAGGGCCGAGGCACTGTATGTCCCCTTCACCAAGAGAAACAACTTGTCTTTTGAATTGGAACAAGTCAATGGGATCAGGAGGTTTACTAGCTGTGGCCCGCACCTCTCAGAGGCAAGGCTTGGTGATGAGAGTTGAGAGGAGTCTTTTCAAGAGCGCGCCTGGTGCTAAACAGTTTATAGGCGTACTGGACTGAATAAGCATGAAGCTTGGTGGCTGTGTGAGTGTCAATACCAAGCTCCGCAAGAGCTCTTTAAGAGGCTCTAAGTGTGAGGGGTGAAGGTGAGTAAGGTTACGAGTGTGAGGGGTGTAGACCACCCTGTCCGCACACAACAAACGGAATGGAGGGTGACTTAAGCTGAGGCCTTAAAAATTGCAGCGGAGGTCGCACACAGTAAATTGTCATATAGATTATAGGAAAAGAAGGCCTCGTCATTCATGTTTGGCTGGACTTTATCTTGCTCATGTCCCTAATGCTCTCCAGTGGGTGCTAGGCACAGACACCTGTAGAAACTTGTCTGATTTACTTTTTTTCAACTTTGCAAAAGCTGGTGATAATGTTTCACCAGCAACTGATCAGCTAGAGACACAGGCTGTAGGTTACCAACATAGACCCATGTAAAGGAAAGGAAAGGGATACATAGCTGTACCTGCCCATGTAAACCAATGAAGGCCTCCAGTCAGAATGACTGACTGCTTGCCAAAAGTGTTCGTAGCATCCCCGCAGGATTTTGGGTCCCCTGCTTACTGCTGACTCAGTGACGGGATTCGGAATCCTGTTTCATGCAGCACAGCCCTCTTTTTCACACGCTGCTGCTCTAGTACTTGAGTGCCAGGTCAGCTCCCATAGGCCCTCACCCCAGACAGAGGGGAATTGTGTCTACATTGTTGCAAAGAGCGAGTTTCAATTTATCCTTCTAATACAAAATTGCAATAAAACAGATGGTAACAATCAAACGTGCAACAAAGGGGAAGAAAAAAGACTGCGCAAGCCCAAAGGCTGCATGCACTAAGGAAAGTTTGCCAAACTAGCAAGCGAGCAAGAGTCTCACCAATGTGTACAAGGATGATCAACAATGGGTTGGCCAGCCTTCCGGCCAGGCTAAGAAGAAGAGTCAAAGATTGATCAAATGACTGGTCAAACATTTAGACCGTGATTCATCGATAATTGATTACGGGTCATGACAGTATCTTGTTTCCATTGGTTTTTTTTGCGTGTGAACTCCCAGGAATCCACTAGATTCCTAGTAGGTAGTAGGATACCTGGCTACTGTTAGGCCTCCTGTTTGCTGTGATAAACGCCTGAGGCAAAGGCCAGTGACTACACCAAGTCATACTGGGAAACAGTCAGGAAAAGCAGGGATGACACGCTCCTGGATCCGCAATGTCCCAAGCATTGCAAAAATAAGCTGGTTGTTCTTTGCAGAATGAGCCAAAAAAACTCTTCGTGTAGGAAACCGTAGAGGACTTGTTTGGAGCAGGCTTAGTTAGTTCAGGGAACAGTGCGTCGTTCACTTCCTCTATCCTGACCAAGATGATGCACAAGGATCCAGCAGAACAAAGGCACTTAATGCACCAGCTAGGTCAGGGCATGCGGCAGTCGCTTGTGCAAATCTCCAGCGCATGAGTAGCCACGATACCGGGCTGCAAGCCTTCTCAAACTTCTTGTGTTCAGGGCATTTGGCAGTTACACTTGAGCGCTTGCCCAGCGCAATCACAACGTATCTCAAAGCGGCGCCCCAGTGCATTTACTGCAAGAAACAGCAGGCAAACATTGTGTTGGACACTTTCCCATGCTGAACAAAAATCATGTGTCTTAGTAGGCAGGTCAGGTTCAAACTGGTGTCCTCCACTTTCCGCAATCAAGTCATGAAAACACTAAATGGAAAGGTAAGAGGGCAATCGAGAATTGTCGTAGGAAATGAGGCAAGTACAAAGGCACAAAACGTAATCACTTTCTCAGACAGCGCAAATAATTTGTTTGCGTTATGATGCTTTTCATCTTCCAAGGGTCACAGGGTCCCTAATTATGCCCAACATGGCAGAATGCCAGCTGCGGCCCAATAATACATTTTTCAGTTATTCAGGCCCAACATGGCAGAATGCCAGCTGCGGCCCAACGATAGATTTTTCCAATTATTCAGGCCCAACATGGCAGAATGCCAGCTGAGGCCCTGCATAAGCATGTTTCAAATACTTGCAGCACAGGGGCCACTTAGCAGGCAGTATCTAAGCTTGGTTGCAGTCCTGGGTTACCTCTTTTGTGTGCGAGCAAGCTTGAAAACTGCCCGTGATGTGGACAATGCCTTTTTACTGTGGCGTGTACTCATAATATGAAGGTTCATTATTCTGAATCTGAATCGCGCGGGATATCCATTTATATAGCAACACTTTGGTAAGCAGGGTAAATATGAGCATTTCAGAATAATTGCTCAACTGCCCCGCCTTGTGGCATTTCCAAGATCTGGTGCTAGCAAAATTTCTGGTACACTGCAGTGAGTGAGCATGAGACGCCCCGTTTCCTGCCACTTGTGTCCTAATGTAATGACCCCCAATATGAGGCTGCAATAAACGAGCACGAGGCCCCCAGCCATAAAGAACACTAACAGCAAGTGCATGCATGCTAAACACCCTTTTCTTTTGGTCCACAGCAGCTGGAAGTCAAGCAAATATCACAGGCCCACCCGTTGGCAGTCTCAGTGCAGCATGAACGGCAAGCAACAATTCAAGGTGCTTTTCAAGCTCTGCTTAAACGTAGCAGGAAAAGAGGCCTGCCCTCCCAGCTCACAGACGTCATGCACACGCAGCCAGAATACATGGGCCTGTACCACTTCTTTAGCCAAAGCTTATGCTATGATGAAGTGCTTTGCCACCCGGACCAGGCCAAGACTGCCGACACTGCTGCTGCTGCTGCAGACGACAATTTTAGCACGTTATGTTTCCCAGCCCTATTTGTTGACCACCACACACCTACGATAGGAACCCTATTTGATTTAATTTCACAAGACGAGATTTCAACATAGCAACCTGACGAGATGTAAAGGTAAAAAGCTTGTCATGATGGTCAATCATTCCCTTACTGTCTTGCCAAACTGTCGACTACACGAGCCCATGTGCGTCCAGCAGACATATTCTCATGACTCAAACATCGAAATTTGCTAAAAACAAGTGTCTTGATCAGGCAGTTTTAATCCCGATTCGTCCACATTGGCGAGAACACATGCATTTTTGAGTTTGCATGCAATGAACAGCACGCCTGGACAGTTGCCCTCTGTCATCTTAAATGCTCTTAATTTATGAGGGGGTGCCCTCAGGAAGTGTGGCAGCTTAGGGACCGGATACTAATACAGAAGGTGACATCGCCTTGCCCATGCAGCATGCCCCTGTGATCTTATACACCTTAACAAAAGAACATGCGCGCGCATGTATGTGTGTGTTTGTGTGTGATTTTTTATGAGTGCATGTCCCCAGGATTGCTCAACAAGATGCTACTAGAAGTTGGTGATTTCATTGTTGTGATCAACCAGGTAACATCATTTTGCTTGATGACATTTTTGGGACTGCTTTTTGGATATCCCACAGGATCCTTGCTAGAGCTGAGACAGGCACTTGGCTTTCACCTACCTTGGCCAGCAAAGCATCCTGGCCATTCCTAAGCTCTTGTGTTCCAGTTCACCAGGTATGCGACAAAACACTCACCTGTTATCCACAAAGCTCAGCTCCCAAGGCCTGATTCCTGCCTTGCCCAGTGCGGCATCCAACCGCTGCAAGGCATCTGGGGCAGTGGGATAAGACCCATCTCGGGTGCCCAGCACTGCTCCGCTGTATGACAAGCCTGAAAAATGCGTGGAGCACACCGCACTATCTTGATGAGCAATCATCAGGGAGTAGGATACAACCCATCTTGAGTGCTCAACAGCAAACCAATTCATGAAGTCTGGAAGGTGTGTGCAAGACATTCAGATTCACTGATGAGCAGTTATGTCGAGGGAGAATGGCCCAAAGATGTGTGGGGCACGTCCAAACATAAGTCCTGTTATGCTGTCAAGTTTGCAAGGTGAACCTGCTCCTCTGCTAAGTATTTCATCACTCAGTGATAAGATAGTGCGGGCTTTGAAAGGCTCCTGCACACGTGTTGCAGAGAATGTGGAATGAGCCCATGCAACGTCTTGCACTCTTGTGACCATATGAAAGTGCACACTACATTCAGAGGGATAAAGACATCTCATAAGGTCAAGCTCTGCGGTGACTGGTGCGAAATCAGCAGCTTCAACACAATGTTTGCAGTGTCTTCCCATGCACCTTGAAGATAACATGATTTAATGCATTGAAACTTTATATGGAACTTCCAACAAGCAATTTCTGCAAAAAATACCTCTGAGTAGCCATGCAATCTGAAACACTCCCCATTACACCAATCCTAAAGAACAAAGAACACAACCCTTGAAGGTCTTACACATCCTTGCAATCTTCCAGGCGCAGAAGCTCTGTGGTTAGCCCCGCCAACATATAAAAATGACACTGCTTGGAAAGAAGATATCCAACTTTATGGGCACAGCAGGCACAAATTTAACTAACCTGCAGTGGAAGCAGCGCCTGTATATCCCAGAAGAACCCACTCCAGAGCTTCATCAGCGTCCAGGATTTTCCAGAACTCCTTGCTCACCACACCTGGCATCATGCATGAAGGCACCAATGTTGTGTCATAAAACAAGGTTTGCTACCCTCTAGACCCCTTGTGCATCAAGTATAGACCATGATCACACCTTGCTATTGCTGAAGTCCCAACACCATTGATACTCCTAATTTGCACATTCAGAGATATAATTTGCAAAATTATTGCTGAATGCCAAGGAATACCACTCTGGACATGTGTACAATCAAAGGATTAAGAATTTACTGTCATTGGCCCTTAGTATTGTGCTTACGGTATTTTGAAAAAAAAATTGATTCAATGCTTCAGTCGCCTCCCTATGCATTGGACAAATGTGCTGGAAAATTGGACGAGCTCTGATGGAGCTATCCGTACTTGCCAGAGATTCTTATTACGATGCAGCTCTTGGACGCGAGAAGTGCATGATGTACAAGACCGGCTTGCAGATTGACAGACTCTTATTTTTAGGAATTCATGAGGAAGCCTGCCCACCATTATCTAGGACAGAAAAATGGAATGTTCCGGGCGTCGATCCTCGCCGCACTCTGTAGCGTCGACGCCTCCAGACTTCTGCTCCCTTGTCTAGCAGCACCTGTATGAATATTGAGGTTGATGATGCAGGTGTTCAAAGCACCGGTGTGCAGAATAGGATTACTTTGTAAAGCAATTAGTGTCTTCACGGCGATTAAACAGCATCCTGGCTTGTAAGGGCAAATTGGACATACCGATAGCATGCTCAGAAGTTTTACAGAAACTGCTGTTGGCATAATCGTCAAACAAACAAAAGAGTTGCTGCTGTTGAGGAAAGATGCCGAAAACAAAGCAGGATGCATCCAGTTCGAATACATGCCTCACAACCAGCACCGCCTGCCATCCTGTTCTGCATGTGCAGAGAGTGCCTTGAGTGTGCTCCTACAAGGAAAGCTGTCCAACCTTGAACAGGTCTCACAACCAGCACTGCCTGCCAACCTGCTCTGCATGTGCAGGGAGTGCCTTGAGTGTGCTCCTACAAGGAAAGCTGTCCAACCTTGAACAGGTCTCACAAACAGACACTGCCTGCCATCCTGCTCTGCATGTGCAGGGAGTGCCTTGAGTGTGCTCCTACAAAGGATAGCTGTCCAACCTTGAACAGGTCTCACAAACAGCACTGCCTGCCATCCTGCTCTGCATGTGCAGGGAGTGCCTTGAGTGTGCTCCTACAAATAATAGCTGTCCAACCTTGAACAGGTCTCACAAACAGACACTGGCTGCCAATCTGCCATGAAAAGTGCATAAGCCCTGCACATGGCCAGGCTTCACCAGGGTTCACTGGCATTTCAGACATGCCAGAGTTGGCCCTTTCCAGTGTCCACCTTTCTTTCACCCATGCCCTACCAACTTTTAACCACGCCCTCTCACCTTCCACCAATGCCCTTTCACCTTTTACCCATGCCCTCCAACCTTTCACCAATGCCCACTCACCTTGAACACTGGCTCATACCACATTTGGCCGCGCCCCTTCCCACGGCTGAAAAGCTGGTGCTGGCATGGAAAATAATCATAAGCCTGCATGGGCGGCAGTAGCAACAGTGGCAAAAACTGTGACCATGATGGGTCACAGAACGTTGAAAGCCACTTGATCACGCTCAAAGCAACAGAGCAGGCAACTCATCTTCGATCCACGAAAGACCAGCAACTGAGTGGATCCAAACTTTCATCAGCTCCTGGTTACTAGGTGAAGCCAGCGGCATTCCATTCTTTTTATCTAGCGCTGCCTTTTTTCATTCATCTTTGGCAAGCAAGTGAAGAATGCAGCTTGCCTTCTTGCAAAATTCCGTCTGCCTCTCCACACAACACACCTTATTATACAGTGCCCCTGTCTTTTCACACAGCCTGCCTTGTTACACAGCGCAGCCTGCCTTTCCACACAGTGTTCATGGCGCACATGACCATTACTATCAGGATTCTTGGCTGCAACACTTATAGGGTTTTTTCCCTACACCTTCAACAGGGCTTTTGCCTGTATCACTTACAGGGTTTTTGCCTGCAGCAACGAGCCACGAGAAGGGGCTGGAACCCCTGCCTGGGTCCATCCAACCAATAAGCATGTCCTCAGCCACCTCATGGGTGAGGGGTGCACCGCGGAAGGTGGACATAGGTGCATGATCTGCAAGTGGTGCAGGTAATGGGTGCATAACCTGCGTGAAAGGGGGGGGGGCTGCATGAAAGTGGGCACCACGGTCAGTATGAATGTGGTACGGAGGTGGGTGGCCAAGACAGATTGTGGCAGCTGCAGGCCACACTATTGAGCAGTGCCCACTGCAAATCGTGGCAGCTACAGGCCACACTATTGAGCAGTACCCAATGCAAATCGTGGCAGCTGCAGGCCACACTATTGAGCGGTGCCCTGTGTACCAAATTTCAAGGAGGACGTCATTGAGGCCTGCCAGGGGGAGGGGACACATAACAAGCTCAACAATCCCTAGCACCTAAATAGCTTCAGTCCTTCGGTCAATTTGAACATCTACTCAATCTTTGGTCTAACATTTCAGCACAGACATACACGGCGTTGACACGCGCATTTGGTATGTGGGGAACAGCAGGAGCATGCTGCATGCACTACTCAATGTTAAAAGTCAATCCCTTTCAATCAAATGTTCGGATTTTTAAGCTCAAGTGCCATTAATTGGCAGTGCTATTAATTGGCAGGAGGTGGCAGGGTTGAGGGGGATCGACTTTTTGGGACCCACTCTGATTTTATATAAAGCCACACCTACAGAACTCAAACACACAATTTTTGAGCAAGGCCCACCCATGGCACCACTTCCATGCAAAGTGGATGAAAGGATGGGTCTGCATGCATGGCTAGAAGTTAGCTCCATATGTCCATGCGCGTGTGCTGCACACGTGTGGAGGCAAGGTGCAGCACATCAATCCAGACTTGCAGGAGGTTAAAAATGCAAAATGTGTAATCATATGGTGAATTTGGAATGGCAGTGTATGAACCTGATAGCCAGTTGTGGGTGCCTGGTAGAATAGGTGTGCATGGGCTTTGCATCTCACTTTCTGCCCCGTAAATACAATGCAATTTACTTCAAAGGTACAGAGAGCATGCAGATGGTGGGGAATTAAATAGAGTATACATTTACACCCAAATTGATGAGGGAGAGGGACTGCAAGGGGCGACAGAAGGGAGGGTTCCAGGGGCTTCTGCCCCAATAAGAAGCATGGCATCCTTTTTCATCTTTTCCTTGGGAGTGGAGTTTGAACTACGGACCAAACATATCCTGAAGAGTGGGAGGCGGTGAAGGAGTTCAGGACACAAAAAGTAGAACATCTCCTAGCCAACATGTAGGATGCTGTGAATGTGGCATAGCAGGGCTGTGCAAATGCCCAAGCCTTGTGTATGAATGCCCAGAACAGCTGTAGCTGACATTTCTTACCTGGCTGCATGTTCATCTCAGCGGTCAATCCTCGGCTGCAAGGAGCAATAAAAGCACACATCCAGTTTTTAAATGAGGAGCGACAGAGGCAGTTTTATTATAAAGAGCAGAGGCAGACATAGAGCTCATGAGCGAGGAGCAGTGGTACATGTAAAGGCTTTGCGCGAGGAGAAACAGAGGCAGGTTCTGTGCAAGGAGCGGCGTTTGTGCAAGGAGTTGCAGAGGTAATTGCAAAGTTCTTGCCATGGCATGGAGCCCACTAGCCCTTCGTGTACCTGCTTTAAGGTGGAGGAGACTTCTGGCTCTCTTGAGCCAATGTGCCTCCCTTTCTTTAATTGACATAGGAGAGCTTCTGACCATGTTTTCCTTTTTCATTCATAGAGCACCAAGATAGAGAAAAACATTGTTCTGTTCCAACTCAGGAAGTTGGTGCTACCTTGGTCATCAATGCAGCTAAGAGCACATGCTTTCACGCATAGAAAGCAGGTGCAGCTCCAAGTATTTAGTCACACCATCAAATGAGTCATCTGTGAAATTCGAATGATGCTGCTTTTCCTTGGAACACGTTTGAGGGACTTCAAGGACAGGCTTGAGATCTACACAACAGGCAGCTTGGAACTTCTTGAACGACAAATCGGGAGGGCATGATTTGAAACATGGACGGAATGGAAAGCAGGACACGCACCAGTTGTGCTTCTGGAGGATGCACAGAGCAAACTGCTCGAAGGTTGGCGTCTCGTGGGCAACAATGCACCTGCGTTGGCCACGTTGCACACATGGACATCATCATCATCATCACCATCATCATCATCTGCCTTGCATGGCACAAAATGTAATTGTGTTTCTGTTGGCACGCAGCTGTAACGAGCTCATAAGCAACAGGAAACAAAAGCAAGGATTGCAATGGAGGAGCCGACTCAAGTGCCAAGTATCCATCACTATGATTCTGAAGAGAACCGTGCGGTTTTGATACCCCGACAGGCTAGACTCTATCAGCCACAAACAAGGATGACGACCAGCCATGGACTGTGATGCAAAAATCCTCCTACCTGTATTGACAAATCTGGTCGTTAAATTGGCAGCTCTGCGAGCAAAGACGGAAGCGCACAAACAGGCTTACCGCTAATGGTGTAAAACATGTTGCTGACAAGATCAAGAACCCGTTGTGCTGCATCTCTTTTAACTTTGATACATTTTCAAGGTTTAGAAACACTTATTTTTGATAAGTTTCGAGGTTCAGAAACACAAATGTCTGCTGCACTCTTCAAGCTTTGAGCAATGCAATGAGACGTGATTGTGTAATGTGCACCATGATCAAGTGTGCATATATATTGGGTATCATAATCAAATGCCTGTTTACTGCACACTGTGATCAAATGTGTGACAACAGGCGGAGGCTGGAAAGAATTAATGGTTTGCACTGCTGGAGATGATGACATAAGGGAGGCATGGTGATGAATGACAATAGGCATTTTCGGCCCACTGCAAATGCCTTTTTCAAGAGAAAAGCCTTGAGGCGAAGAAAGGCAAGGGCAGGTGCTTTCCTACCCACTGGGAGTGCTTTTTCCATGACAAAATTTTGAGGTGAAGAAAGGCGAGGGGATACAGGTGGGCAGAACCATGTATGGGCATGATTGATGACCGCGTTTTGCCACTTCTTTCCATCATTCACTGCACATCTTCAGACCATGCGTGAGAAAATAAATCGACTAGTTTGACGGAGACAGGTGTGAGGCATGCTGAGGTGATGGACATAGGCTCACTTGCAAGCAATCCAGTCCTGCTTTGCAGACAGGGTTCGTCACGCAGTCCTTGATCTGGGTGCCACATTTGGTGACCATGCACCAGAGGGATTTCAGGTCAGTGCCCTTGGTTGTCATGTAGACCTGCATGTGCCAAGGCCAATGGAGGGAGTCATGTAAACCTGCATGTGCCAAGGCCAATGGAGGGAGTCATGCAGACCTGCATGTGCCAAGGCCAATGGAGGGAGTCATGCAGACCTGCATCTTCCCGAGCCAAGTTAATATGTAAACCTGCATGTGCCAAGGCCAATGGAGGGAGTCATGCAGACCTGCATCTTCCCGAGCCAAGTTAATAAGTAGGCCTGCATAGGCCACAGCCAATGGAGAGGATGAAGCTCATATCAGGACTCCAACTGCCGATGCTCTCAGCACCACATGACAGCCCTGTGGTTGGACTCCTCACACTCACGTGATCACTATGCAGACCTGTTTCCTGCTCACAATACTCCTGTATGCTTGCTAAAAGAAGCCCTGTGATCCTGCATGCGGAATCTGAAACACCATCTGGTATCCGAGCATGCCTGAAACCATTTAACACTCTGCATGCCAGGCCTTGTCAGGCTACACAATTACTCGGTACACGTCATGGCATGTTTGATTACAACTCTGCATGCTAGGCCATACATCTCTTGCCATATATCTCATGCCAGGCCATACATCTCATGCCATATATCTCATGCCAGGCCATACATCTCATGCCATATATCTCATGCCAGGCCATACATCTCTTGCCATATATCTCATGCCAGGCCATACATCTCATGCCATATATCTCATGCCAGGCCATACATCTCATGCCATATATCTCATGCCAGGCCATACATCTCATGCCATATATCTCATGCCAGGCCATACATCTCATGCCATATATCTCATGCCAGGCCATACATCTCATGCCATATATCTCATGCCAGGCCATACATCTCATGCAATTGGTCGGCACAGCGCACGTCTTGCAAGGTCTTGTGATTGACCAATGCTCCCAATGTCAGGCACTGTCAATGAGTGATGATCATGACTCTGCATGCCAGCCGTATCATGGGAGCACAGGTCCGGCTTCACCATTCAAGAGTTCTGCGTCTTGAGGGTGCAGGAGGGCCTCTGGACGCGGGTTTCCACATTATAAATGGAGAAGCCACGCAGAGAACCATGCATCAGCAGAGCATGCCAAAACATGCCTCCAGACAAAACTGCCAATTACAACATGTTGGAAACGACACCTTGCATACTCTGCTCTTCTTCGTCAAATGCTTACCCGTCTGGATGGTAAGCAAGGTGATCAACAAGGATTTGTAAAAACAAAGGAAGGACCGTCCCTCAGATACAGGAGACCAAGTGATTGCTTAAGTTACCTCTTTGACGGGTGAGACATACTCGTTGATCAAGACCAGAAAGACATAGAGGAGGTCATCAGAGGACTTGCGTTGCCACAAGACCTGTAAGGAAGCAGAGGCAGATGCTTGAGACAAGCGGTTCAGCTGGCGAAGGAATGGGTGGCTCTGAAAGAGGTAGCTATGATCAATAGCACTCACCCAAGCCATCTCTGGACTGAATAAGGAATGGCTGCTCTTTTGCTGCCCTCTAAGAGAAACATCACGTGTTGCAGCTTGCAACATAATCATGTAAAAAATAAAGCACAATCCTACATGCAGGAATCCAAGCTCAAACTGTCTTCAGTTGTTTCAGCTGCTATTTGATGTACTTTTGGAAGCATTGGTTCCTATCAGGATCAGAAGCTTTGAGGCATGGAAAGCGTCCAGTTGTTTTCAGCTCTATTCCTCTTTTATAGCTCTTCTTTGACTTGGCACATTTATAATATCTTCGCAGCTAAGCCCTGACAGCAAGCTGAGAATGGCTCCCCAACTTCATAATTTGGATAAGTCCAAACAAGTGAAGAATATGGTACAGACAATGTCAAGAAACAAACACATTCGTTAAAACAATACCCACTGAGAGTGTGTCCCACAGAACTGCTGTCTTGGCTGGCTTGGACCATGGCGCCAGCTGCTCAAGGGCTGTAGTGATGGGGTTCTTGCTGCCCTGCAAAACGGTGATGGGCAAGAGGTGAAGCAAGACCATTGTTTAGGAAGCACAAGCAAGTTTTGACCGGAACGCCTGCTACTCAAGAACTGCTGCAAAAGGGCTCTCACTGCCTTGTACCCTAATGATAGGCAGGAGGCAAGCAAAGAAACACAATCGTCAGGGAAGCGCAGGCAGTCTGGACCATGGCACCAGCTGCTCAAGGGCTGCTGTGGAAGGGCTCTTGCTGCCTTGTGAAAATGATGGGCAGGAGGCAAGGCGAAGAAACATGGTCGTCAAGGAAGCGCGGGCATGCAGGACTATGGCTCCATCTGTGCTATAGAGCCGCAGTCACATAAACTCTTGCTGCCCTGTTCACTCACAATTAGCAGCAGAAAAAGCTACACAGTTTACAAGGAAGCAGAGGCAGCCAAGGCCATGGCAGCAGCTCAAGGGCTGCTACGATACACCCATATTTTACCTTGTGAGCTCAAGAAAGGATTGACGCAAAGCAACACAATCAAATGAAGCACAAGCAGGCTTGGACCATGGTGGTGCCAGCTGCTCAAGGGCTGCTGCGGTACACCCCTGTCGCCTTGTGCGCTCAGGAAAGGATGGAGCGCAATGGGATGGGATTGAGGCAAAGCAGCACAACACAGTTGTCAGTGGAGCACAAGCAGGCTTGGACCATGGCAGTGCCAGCTGCTCAAGGGCTGCTGTGACAGGACCCCTGCTGGCCCGCAACCCATGATGGGCAGAAAGCAGATCCTAAAAAGCACACACAGGCTTACTCGCTTTCATACTACAATTACACCTGGCAAAGAGGATTCCATGGAAACGTGTTGACTTGTTCAGCTTCTTGCTACCACAAGTTGTTTCATCCATACATCGCTAACGTACGCTGCAAGGAAGTTGCCACAAGACCGCACCCAGAAGAAGCAATAAATGAAAAAACAAAGGATAGAGGCTGTGCTGCTTTTGAGGCTCCTTTCTTAGCTCTTTATGTCACCTTTTCATTTGATGTTTATGAGCACTGTCCCGCCACATCATGATGTCATCGTGTCATATATATAAATAAATATAAATATATATGACACGATGATATAAATTTATATATATCAAGATCACATCATGATGTCATCCTGCTTCAGCTAAGCTGCCCACAAAAGCCAGATACCGCAATGTAAATATTTGCTCCAGAGGTGACTGAGGCTTCCACTGTCAAGAAGTTGTTGGCACAATTAAAATGTGACATTTTAATAGCCAGATGCCTGCAACACCCAGCATGCAAACTTGCCCCCAAATGCTGTTTTACATCCAAAAAGATCAAGTGAACCACCTGCCCCAACTCACCCAGGGGGTCCATCCCTGCAGGCTGCTTGCATTCTGGAGCTCCGGAGGGGACTCAAAGAAAAGGCGCACGCCAGGTGTGCCTGCGCCTTCATTGCTTGAGAGCTGTTGCAGGAGAGACACCACTGATGGCTCTGACACGCCCACAGTGACCAGGATCTGAGGGGAAGGTGTCAAAAGCAATGGCAACAAAAACAAACTATGATTCAGACACCCAGGGTGATCAGGAGGAGGCTGAGGTGAAGCCA
>OU611763.1:2319514-2329514 GCA_914767535.2 Dunaliella primolecta | reverse complement strand
CACCTCAAAGTTAAAGCCCTGAAAATTACCAATATATATAACCAAAGTAAGGTGCCGTACCTGATACGCACATCTTGCTGGCCCTGGCATCAGCATGGCATTCTTGATGAACAGTGCACGAGGTGCACTGGAACTTTGAAAAGCACAGCTTCTGGCAACACCAGATAAGATGCCGCACCTGCTGTGCGCGTCTTGCTGGCCCTGGCACCATCATGAGGGTCATGGCTTGCCCCTCCTGCATGGCCGCCAGCCTCTCCCTTTGCGTCTCGTTTCTTCAAGGCGCTCTGAGCCTGCGTGCAGGTCAGCCAAGCCCTTGTGAGCCCTTGTGTGATCAGCCAAACCCCCGTGCCAAGCTTTTGTCCGTGTAGATCAGCCAAGCCCTTGTGCTCTTAGCCTGCGTGCAGATCAGCCAAGCTTCAGGGACTCTACTTGCACACATAAAAACAACTGGAATTACATATCCTAGAAGCTGAATCTGGGAGGCCCTTGATCTGGTCTCGCAGCAAGATGATCTTGTTGTTCCAACTTGTAAGGACAGGCTAGGCTATCCTGGCCCTTATCCTGGTGCTTCAAAGTCCACCTATCTGCCATCCCCAGCAACATGGGAATATTACAAGCAAGAAGGCAAATTTGTTTAACCAAGAATCTGTGAGGACAAGGAAACCAGCAAAGCATCCACATAACAGATTAACACAATTTAGTCCATCGAGGGATTGAAGTAAACCTTGTTCAATCTTTGCTAGAAGGAAAATCTTCAGCAGATAACAAAAAGAGTATTGTACACAATGTGCTTGCCACTGTGCAAAACAAGACGGCGCCATTCTTTACCTGTGAGAAACTGCTCAACTAATTAGCACATCACAATCTCTATTTAGCACAGTCGAAAACATGCTTCCATGAAGTATCTTGCAAGCACACACACACACACACACACACATAGACACACACACACACACACACACACACACACACACACACACACACACACACACACACACACACACACACACACACCTGAGCCGCCTTTGCCCGAGATGAACCCACAGCCGATCCAGCCCTGGCTGCTGCTGCTACTGGTGCTTGTGCTGCTGCTGCTGCAGGGCTGGCTGCGTGTCTGATCTCGCTACTACTTGCCTGCTTGCCGCTGCTGCTGCTGCCACGATGGACGCGCACAGGGACCCTCCGGTGCATCGCCGGCCTGCCAGCAGGCGGATAAGCATTTCCCTGCTGCAAGCCTGTATCAGCGCTGGTTGAGCCATCATTGTCAGAGCTGTCCTCACTCAAACACACAGCAGCAAGAGCGTGGCTGCCCAGGTTTTCCTGCTGCTGTTGCTGCTGCACAAGGAGTGTGGGATGCTGCGAGGTGAGGGGGCTGTCCACTTTTCCTGGCCTGCTGCAGCCCTTCTCTGGAGGTTCTGCAGCTTGCACGGGTTCCAGCAAGGATGTCTGTAGGGCTGGCTGGGCCGAGCGTTGCTGCTGTGGTCGAGCATGCTGGTGTCTTCTGTCCTTGGAGGATGCGATCGGAGCTGCTGGAGCAAGTGTGGTAGCCAAAGCGAGCAGCAAAGCAGGGTGTGAGGACTCGGAGACCAAAAACACACACTCATGTGTGCATGCATTTGAGGGAGGGCTTCAAAAAAGCTCTGCGTGGGACATGTGGTAGGTTGTACATTCCACAAAACCAATTCTAGCCATTTGCTTGTCATGTCCACCAACCCTGGATCATACCAACACTCCATTAAATTATGGAATTTGCTTGAAATGCTGTGCAGGAAAAGGACGCTCCAACTAAGGGTCAATCATTCATTGGTTGATATTAATAACAATGTTTGAGGCGCATCCAACTAAAGCTGAGCAGGCACTCAAAAGGACTGCTCCATTGCAATCAACAACTGCTTTCTGCAACAAGCATACAATGTTGTTAAGCTTCAGTCGTTGCTTGCCTGAATGTTGAGCTCCTGTGCTTGATGCCCTGCCAGCATGAGAGCCTTTGTCTGCGAGGGCTTTCAAGTCCTTGCCCCCTAGCATTCTTCAGGAAAGCTCACTACAGAACAGGTCAAATACTTGCAACCATTGCCTAAGACCGTCACTAACGACAATAGTTCTCACTAACTAGTTGCAAGGCTTAAGTTTCAAAACAAATGGCCATTACGCAGTATTTGTGTGGTTGTGTGTCTTCCGGGAGTATGACGTGTCACTTGCTGCCTTTCCCGAAGTCCGACTTTCGATTCCTGGGGGTTGTTTAGATAAAACCTTTCCTGGAGGTTTGACGAATGGGTTAGGGTTTAGTAAACTAACTAAAACCAAAACATGCATGAAGTCAGCACGGAGGCAAGCACATCATGCTTGCGCATCTGCAAAATCTTAACCACAAGAAGCTTCAAAAATGCCATACTTCTGTTGGACAGTGCACCGTTTTTTCTTACTCAGAATGCCAGCTTGCATGTCACGACAAAAGGAATAGTCTTCTGTGCACTCTGTAGAGTGGTCGCAACTGCTTATTACAGCTGTGCTTTAGGCCTTGTGAATTTAGTTGTTTCATTGTTTCAATGCTCCATTAATTGAAGACAAACATACTGGTAGCATGTAGTGGATGCTTGGAAAGGAGAGAAAAATTACAAAGGAAGAGGGAACTATCCCTATATCATCTTTGGAAAGGATGCTTACATCTTTTAGGCACGGAAGCACGATCATCTGGTCGCGAAGCTTCTTGCTCACATATGCATAAAATTGAGCAATATTCTGGTATTGATGGGGGTTTCGGGATCTGTTCAGACCATTGTTCTTGATGCCACATTCAGGCTATCCCAGCTTGTTGCCGTTCACCTGCGATGGTTCAAGTGTAAAGAATATTGTCAGACGACCTTGCATGACAAAGGGGTATGCGCCCCAGCTTGAAATTAGATGAAGTAGAAAATAGAAGTCATGAAAAGGTGCCCAAACTGTACTTGTAAATCAATTCCTGCATTGTGGTTTAGGTAGGTGCATAATGTGTGCATGATTTGTATGGCTAAAATGTTATTGACTTTTTTTGTGCAACATGCAAGCAACCAGGGCTCCTGCCAGTAAACACTACACTGGAGCCGCATACTGCCAGAAAGCCACCAGACCCACATTGAAATTTCTGTTACTCTGGTGAGGGAGGATCACAGCTCCTTAAGCCAATGTTTCCTTTTCCTTAATTGATGTAGGGACTCCCTAGGGAGTGTTCTCTCTGCCTGCGTTGTTTTCCTGATTCTTTTCTACATGAAAAAAAATCTGAAGCATGGTGGAGTGGAAAACAAATATCTCTTTCTCACACACACACACACACACACACACTCCTCTCTCTCTCTCTCTCTCTCTCTCTCACACACACTCTCTTCCTTCACTAACATTGTCTCGTCTTGCCTGGCACACCCAGGGAAACACATTACCATGACAGCATGTTATTCAAGACATTGATTTGCAACTTATGGCAACCAGGATCAATATAGGTATTGGAAGCCAAGACGTTTATCAAAACATCTTATTGCTGCCAGATGGCAGGCAGGGATCATGTTCTGATTAGGAAACATGCATATTTTAAGCTACAACAAAGCACACCTTACAATTTTGTCAAAGAGGAAGGCAGAGTACCATCCAGTTTATGTGTTCAGTATGAATGGTCACTGTGCGTGCCCTTCACCGGATTGGTACAGTGCATCCTCACCTGAGCGGGCCCCCTGAAGCTTAAAAAGCTTCTTGTGGGCCACCTTGAGCCATTCCTGAGCCATACTGTGTAATTACAAGCATCCTCACCCTTGAGCCATACCTGAGCTATATAACATTATCATAAACATCCTTACCTGAGCAATACTCTAGCCATACCTGAGCCACACCTCAATGTGAGCATCCTTACCTGAGCAGGCCTTCTGGGGTTCCCAATATACTATTTGACTCTTCTTATGTCTGCAATATGCTCGCTGAATGTGCCCTCCGGGTTTGCTCAGTGCACTCTTACCTGAGCGGGCCTTTTAGGGCTTGCAAGATACTGTCTGATGCTTGGGATGTCTGCAATTCGCTCTCGGTGAGACATGAGCAGTGGGTACTGCATTCAGTGATACAAAGGAACTGACCAGTGGGACAGAAACTGATACAACAGTGAGACATTAGCAGTGGGCACTGCATACAACAGGGGGTGTAAAAAAACAACACTGTTTGGCGGTGCTTTCATTCATCCTTCAATAAAAGTTTTCGCTCTGAAATTCAGTCCCCATTTTGCAAGTTGCATAAGTAGCCGACCATTGCCTTCAACATAGCTCAAGTCTAGGGCACACTCTATCAGCCAGCAAGTGTCTGTACCAGGGTAGCAGAATTCTGAAAAGTTCCAGCAAAAGGTGGCAAAAACAGGAAAGAACCAGCACACTCCATCAGCCAGCAAGGGTCTGTACCAGGGTAGCAAAACTTGGAGAAGAGCACAGGCAGCCAGCCCCTCCTAGCTGCATGACAGAGATGAGACCTATCCAGACAGAAAGGCCACATTGGGCTACAGCTCCACGAAAGCTATACGCTGAAACAAAAACAAGAGTTCAACAGGAATCAGGCAAATCACAGACTGTGCCCCACTCACAACCTGGCGATAAAGTTGTCAACGTCGCTCCCAAGAGCATGTGTGGTGCGGGCAATCACAAAATGAGAAAAAAGTTGCCAGGATAGACATAAGGCAAGCTACAGAAGAAAGCTTGGTAAACATTTGCACCCTGACATGGTGAATTAAGGCTTGCAATCCACAGTCTCAACACGCCCGTGTGGCTTGGTGTCAGCCTGGAAAATACTGCCAACCGCTACTTAAAGTCAAGTCAGCACCATTACTCACGTGTGGCCTGATGTCGGCCTCAAGGATGCGCATCAGGTTGTCCACGAGCTGCCTGCAATCCAGCAAAAGCATTCTTTTGCCAGGGAGCTCCTTACGTTTTTGGCCTCGGATGTGCAATCCTTCTCCTTCAGAACACACGACTTGATGAATGTGCTCTTGGCCTCATCACCTGAGCGCTCCTGAGTGTCTGCCCCAGTCATTGAAAAGGAAAGGACACGGTTGCAGCTGAACCTCTGCTTACACGGATCCCCTGTCATAGGCTGTCCTTGACTCAGAGGCAAGCAAGCATCATTCTGGCGCAGTAAGCAAGAAAAGGGAAGCATCCTAGCGATGCTGAAAATTTGGTGAAGTCATCCCTCCCTGACACCGACACGACATGAAAGTGCATAATATAGAGACGACATTCAGATGCCTGGGACAACAACAAACCCTTCTTACAGGAGAACATGCCTTGCTAACCATGGCATTGATTGCTCACCGTTTCCTTTGAGGTCTTGTAGCAGGACCTACAGTTGAAATTCACTTATCTGCATACCCACAATTTTAATGAAGCACCCATTGCAAATGCAATTATGGATTTCCATAGACTCAGCAAGCTGGAACGGCAACCAAGTGGACCACGCAGTCTCCAACTGGACTGACCCAGGTCCCAGGCCTAACGTGTACACACAGACAAACACTTTGATGGATTTTGTGCCAACTGTAGCTGCTACAGGGCCTGGCTGGAAAGGGCAAATTAGCTGTTTGCAGCTGTCAAACAAAGCTTTGTGTCCTGCGCTTTAGCTCTCTGCACCACAAGCCGCGTCAACTTGGCAGCCCAGGTCAACCTTCCCAAATTGTTAGCAAGGCTCACCTAGGGCACCAACTGTACAGTTCAGAGCATTTATGAGAGCCCTGGGTAGCCTGGAGGGCAGACAACCGCTCATGCAGGTTGCTCTAAAGGGGTTCAGAGATAATTTGCAGTGTAACTTGTAAGAAACTTTTACGCCTGGGGCTCAATGAGTACGTGTGTGACACGTTGTGTGCCTGGATTTCAAATCAAGGGGGAGTCCAGGAGAGGGAATAACAAGGCAAAAGCTAGTTACATCACAATCAAATGTCATCCTGAAAGAAGCTTCATGTCTGATAGCATTTCTGCCTCATTGTCAGGCTCAGGAAACGTGGATGCATCCCCCACATTGTCACTGCCATCTATCTCCATGCAAGCACCCTCAAGCCACTGCAATACACCGCCAGGCATATCCTCATCGTCATCATCATCACCAACATCACTGCCATCTCCGCTGAATGCACCTTCGAAATCATCTCCATCAAAACCAACTTGGAGCCTCCCAACGTCAATTTGGCTGACCATGTGCAACGTATCAAGAACCAAGCACCCAGCAGGGGATACAGCACACTTTAGAACTGCCCACCAGGCTGTGTAGCAACAGGTGCACTGCTGCACAACGCCCATGCACTGAGCAGCGTGAGAGGGGGCTGGCTTTGGGCTGTGCAGGCTGTGCAGGATGAGCAGAACCCAGGGGAGAGCCTGGGACAAGTGATGGGTTCCCCGGGGATTCGGATGCCCCATTGTGTGGCTCAGGGGCCCCATCGACCTGCATCGACCTGCATCGCATTCTCCCCTTCCACAGCGCTAATGTTTGCTGCTTCGGCTGCCTCTGCCCTTCCACGTCGCAGGGTAAGGTCTTTTGATGCCACACAAGCAAGAGCAATTGAACAGGAGGAATACTCCAGGGCCCCCATGCGAGGGGCAGAGGCTTGCAAGCGCACGCAACCGCACCCCTGCAAGCTCCGGTTTACCCGAAACCAATTTATCAAAATCATCATCATTCTACTTTCCAGGCTCCGTCCAGCCTGAACAACATTGAGCACCCACCACACCTGCCATCATTACCTAATACTGCAGTGCTGTCTAGCACGCCTGCATGGGAGACTAGCCAGATTTTGGGGGCGGGGGTGCTCTAGGTGGGCCAGGCAGCCAGGTGCAAACTGTCAAGAGCTCATCAAAGCTACAAGTTCATATCCCATGACTGATGGCAATTAGAGGAGGTATTATCGAATAAGAGCTATCTAAGCTGCGAAACAAGAGTTGATCAAGGTATATTCACAGTTGCAGGAAAACCTTGCATCAACCCAAAATCAAAATAAAGACTTTCCCTGTAAGCACGTCAGATACAATGCACCAAGAGACCAAAATAAGGCCTTCCGCTGCAAGCAAGTCAGATACAATGCACCAATATACAATTTGCGTCTCTGTTGCAATGGAATGTCCACTGACCAGAACCCCATGTATTTGCACATATGCCATACGTTGCAGCTTTTGCAGGGAAATCGTCAAGGATTTTGGGGTGTTTGCAGCAGGTGAGCAGGAACTCACCTTCCATCTTTAGCCAGCTCCTACACATGCCAATCATGAAATTCTTTGGTTGTCGACTTCAACAAACCCACCAGATTGCAAGGTCTCCAATGCAGCAGCGATCGCCAGTGATGAATGGCTTCCCACTCTTGCGAAGGAACCTGCAAAACAATCTTAAACAGAAAAACCATGAATGATCATGATGCCACAAAGGTACGGGATGGTGGACATTATTTATGAGCAAACTTTATCAAAACACATCCAGATGATGTCAATCGTGTTCTTGTACTTGAATGGTCATGGATGCAAGCAGAAGACCACGTGCACATGCTTCTAAGCAACAGTTACACACAAAAAAAAACTAGCCTGCGAGCGTTCTGTTGAACAATGCTGCTTTTCCCATACGTTCCTTCTTTGCCAAACACAAGACAGCCTCACACTTCAGTTTAAAGACTCAGCAGTATTGAAAGGGGAGCACAAGTCTAGACTCAGGTATCCTGTATCTTAATACAAAAATGCAGACATGGCAGAGCTATGCACATTTTGCCTTGAGCATTGAACACGCATTTAAATAGCGGATCATATCAGTTGACATCCTATGCTTCCAAAGCACACGCACCATTCAAGATAGTCGATATGTGCTCCTCCGTTTCTGCCGTGAATATTTTCCTTGCTGATATGATTTTTCACAAAATTTTCCTTCGCTGCATCAGACTGCACGTGTGTGTGGAGGCACCATGTGTCTGTGAAAATTTTGTTTAATGTTCACAATGCAGGACATGCTGCTTTTCAAGTTTTATCTCCTTATTGAGCTCTTTGAGCTTAGAAAGACAGCAGCTACTGCCCAAATCACTCTGCTGGAGGCAGGTTGCCTGAAAAGAGTCCATCTCCTTAGATCCTCTCCTTTAGCAGCAGCAAGCATCCCTAGCTTTCTAGCACCATGCCAACCCTTCCATATTGAAATTGATGGAAAGGAAGGCCAAACAGCGATATTTCATGCGCCACTTTGGCTTTAAGTTCCTTGTTAAGCGCTAAGTCTCTTCTCATGGCCCGTTTGTGGTGAAGCTTCTTCAGTAACAAGAGCCAAAATGTGTCTAGCGTGTGCGTCTCTCAACGTGGTGTGCGGGTGGGTGGTGCACAGGTGCAAAGGTTGTGCACAGGTGGGCCTCACTACAGCTATCTCTCTAGGAAAATCCTATTAGCTTCAGCTATGCTGACCTTGTTATAAGGTGCAGCAACGCCGCCCTTTCCTTTCCCTCTCTACGAGGATCCAGTAAGGGAGCAAACAGAGGATACAACGGGGAGCAATGGATCCATGATCCATCTATCCTTTCAGGAGGATCCAATCAGGAATGAATGACTAAAAATCCATGAATTTGATTGGAAGAATCCATATCCTGTGGGGCATGGAATTCCCAGTTGGTGCCAAAACACTCTGCTTTGACCCAAATTTGACCCAAGTTTGAGCATGCATAAAGCAGAGTACACGCATTTGGGGCCACCCCTGGAAATTTTGTCTATTATCAAACCAAAAGTCGCAAGACCATGCAAGAACCCTTGCAGACAATAAAATCAACAATTGAAGTCTGGGCAGCAAACAAGCCCAGGCTTGATACCCTTCAAGCACATGACGGTGCCTGTGCTGCTTTTACAACTCTTTCATAACATGCTCAGTGCAGTGCGCTCCAGTCCTGACAAGAAAGCTATGTGTCATTCAAGCCCTTGTCCTGGAAGATCAGTTGCGAGGCAGCAGGGATTCCGCTCAGGTGAAGCCTCCCTTTGAAGTTAATCTCATCTAACCATATCCTGGCAGACCAGGTGCAAGGAAGCAGGGATTGTGCTCACCAGCTGATCCTGGTAGATTAGAGTCAGGTATTTGCCCAGCAGAGACTCCACCGTCTCCATGGCCATATCGTTGATGACCAGCTCTTCATCACTCTTTCCCTCCAAGTCATACTTGCGGGCGATGTACCTGCGCGCATGCAGGTAAAGCATTGATAGTCGAGGACTTGAGGACACGATGGTGCAACAAGGGCTCTGGCAGGTAAGGCATTGATGACGATGGTGCAATGAGGGCTCAGGCAAGGCAATGGTTGTTGAGGACACGTTGATGCAATGAAAAAGCAGACATGCAAATACCGGCAAAGGTGGGTAAATTGAAATAGCTTGCCGACTTAACAGCCAGTCGCTGGTAAGTCTAAAGTGCCCAGTAGGAAAGACAGCTTTCTCGGTTTCTAATGCTTGAATGTCCAAGTGGAAACCGAGCGGTTTGAGAACATAGCAGAGCTGCTGTTAGAGATGCCCATGAGTGAGTTCATTTTGAAAGCGCTGAGAGGTTTATTGTTGTCTTGATTTTAGAGCAGAGAAACTAGGCATGCCAGGATGACCACAAACTTGCTCCCACTAGGCGAGCCACTGAAAGCAATAACACTTCTCACAGTCAGGTCCTGGGGCCAGGTGCTTCCAGTGACCCTCCTCGGAGAAATCCTGCACACTTACCTCCTGCATCAGACGGTGTGGTATCCAGACTAAACGCGTCTTTTTACAAATCCCCACTAGCCCTTGCTGTTCTTTGGCTTTGTTATGGAGGGGGCTTCCAGCTCTTTTGAGCCAACATGTCTCCTTTCCTTGGTTGGTGCAGGGTTTCCATTGCTAAAACAGTTCCTTTTTTTTGGCATGCCTGCTGTCTTGCTCCCAGCCAAGGCAGAAAGCTTCAAGCTGCCTAGTACAGGGACTTCAGATAACACCTCACCGTAAGATGGTGCCGCTCTGCAATATGTGAAGGCCTCCGTCCTTATATGCAGGGG
>OU611763.1:2302014-2317014 GCA_914767535.2 Dunaliella primolecta | reverse complement strand
AGGCTAAGGGCCGTATGGTGTCTGTTGGTGTGCATCCCACTCATTGTTGGGTTGGTACACCTAAGCAGAACGTGATAAATGTTGTCCGTATTTGCACATAGTGAGCATCTATCAGAACTGGAAAAGTTGAAGTTGGATGCATGACTCTGTGTGTACAGTGTACCCGTTCAATACTTCATTAGATTAATTTGTTGTTTAAGGGTAATCTTTGGATTCTTCCAGAAGGAGTTGCTGATCTCCTTGTTTGCAAGTTGAGATATTGAGTTGTGAGCTTCAGTGTTTGCATTGGTGGTGGGTGATGTGGCATCGTTAAGCTTTTGCCATCTCTGGTAGTGGTAGCCAGAGGTGTCAGCAGAGCCAAGTTTGTGTTTCTTGTGCATGTGTGCCTTAAGTTTGTCGCTCAGATTGGTGAGATAGTGTATAGGGAAAGTGTGGGAGCGGTGCATGCCATCACTTTGTGTGGAAGAGGTCTTCAATGAGAGCCAATGAAAATTGTGGAAAGGGTCCCTGGCACCTGGAAAGGCAATGTCCATGGTGTGAGAGAGGGCTGCGGTGCGAGCGCAAGCGTCAGCCCCCTCATTTCCTATGATGCCAGAGTGGGCTTTGACTTTATAAAAATGGATAGGGTGAGGGGAGTGCTCTAATATGGTTGATATTGCATTGATGAGCTCTGCATGTAGGTGATACCTCATGCACATGGGATTAAGGGTTTGATTAGAAATCTGAAAGAGGCAGGATGCACTATCAGTGGCAATTTCAGTTTGCTCATGTTGGAGTGCCACAAGGATACCCACGAGTTCTGCTCTAGTGATGGTATTTGTAGGCCCCTGGCCATTGTGTTTTATGTGCAGTTGCAAGTGTTGGGAGGGTTGAGTAGTGTCTCTTCCTGGTTTGTAAACACCTGAACCTGATAGCGGAGGGGATTCGTCATCTTCGTGTTTGATCACACTGCCATCAGTGTAGGTCATTCCCCTCCAGATCTTGATTTTAGGTGTGAACATCTTTTTGTAGTTGGCAGGGGTGAAGGCTGCTCTTGCCTGAGGGCACTTGTGTGAGCAGTTGTGGGTGTCAGGGGGGAGTGATTGGAATTTCTGCTTCCAAGTGTTTGATGCAAGGTGTTGGTGTGTTTGCAGTGACATGACTGGATTTGGAGTATCCAAGGGTAACCAAATAATTTCTGGAGCAACTTGTTTTACATCCCGCTGGAAGGACTGAAACCAGTCACTGTTTGCGCTGTCTAGCATAACTCTGGCATTATGGTTCCACACAACAATGAGCTGCATAGGATAGGATGGTGGGGTAGGATTGGGTATGGTATCAAATCAGTGTTGTGGTGCCTGAAAATGGATTTTTCTTGCGGGGAATTTGGCAAGTACTTTTGCAACGTCTGGGTATTGTCTGATCCAGGTCATATACGCATTGCAGCTGAAGCCTCTCCAGTGAGGCAGGAGCATGAAGGTGGCAACTGGATCTATGGTTTGGAGGGCGGAGTGCACTGCATGGCGCAGGAATTTAAACATAATTTCATCATCATGTGGGGGATGGCAGAAGGAGAAGCCAGTGTAGCGCACAGAGAGGGCGTCTGTGTGCGCCCCAAAGACCTGGTCTCGGCAGTTTGTGCTGAAATAGGTCTTGAAGGTATTTTCAAAATCAAGAGGGTTGGAAACCTCTCCGCTGAGACCATGCACCATTTATGTAGTGCTGAGCGGATGTGGGAGGGAGTGATCAGCATGTTGGAATTGAAAACCTCTTTGCTCTGGTCAAATATATCTTTTTGCTGAGCCTTTTTGCGTGAAAGCAGACCCATAATTTCAGTTGCTGGATTCTGGACAGGGGGTTGGATGGTAGCGTGGATGCCTGTCCTTTTGGCTGCTTCGTAGGCTTCGAGCAGGGTATTGAGCCTGTCTACTGTGAGCATTCCCATGCATTTGCCATTAGCATTATAGATACAGGCGCATTCGGAGATGGTTACCTCTGGCATTTGCGCTGGCATGGCGACCTCATCAGGTGTGTCAATGTGAGGGATTTCCTTCATGAGGTCAACATTTCTAATGATAATTTCGCATTGCCATGTTGGCATGATATCTGTCTGGGGGTTGGTAGGTTGGAAGTCGAAGGTGACATTCTTGCGAATGGCGCAGCCGGTGGTTGAGAGCCATGGAGAGTCAGAAAGGCTTTGAGGATTGCCTTCAAAGCCTTGGTTGACTAGATTGTCCAGGTCTATTTCAATGGACGAGGGGTCTTCTATTTCCTCTAGTCTCTCCTCCGAGTCAAAGGCTTGCACATGAGCATCCAAGTCTGGATGGGTATGTAACATGTCAGCAGCTTCCCATTTAGGATGCCACTCCACATAGATCATTTCACAATCTTCAGAGAAGTTGATCCTTTCCGCTTTTTGGGATTCTGACAGGGAGGCGCAGGCTGGGCAGTCCCAGTGCTCATTTTGTTCGCTCAGTGCCCGGTCATTTTGGGAGCATGCTCTAACGTCTATTAGACAGCCCCAATGGTATGTGCGGTGGCATGTATCACAGGTGGGCATATCGTCATAGCATTGAGATTCATGGGTGTATTCTTTGCTCACTGGGCTCCAGCAGAGCTGACAGCATGGGTCTGGTTTAGTTCTCCTTGGTACATGCTTTGAATAGGCCACTTTCAGCCCGTCATTTTGGAAAATGGGCAGGGCCCATTTTTCAATGGTGACGGGGTGCCATTGTACTTTGTAATGTTTTTGCTCCTTTTCTTGAGAGGATCTCTTATATTTCCTGAGATGTTGCCAGCCCATGATATTTAGGATAACATGATCATAGCGGAAGATGGTGTTGCTAGCTTCAGCTGCGCTTAATGCAGCAGCCTTATTCTGTTTATAATTCCAGAGCCATTGGGGAATATCAGTGCCTGGTGTGTTTGGAGGTAGAGGGCTAGGAGTTATCATGGGTTGAGGGTTGTGCTCTAGGAATGTTGTTGGGGCTCGGCTCCCTCTGGGCCTTCTGCCCCCAGTTTGTGGGGTCTGAGTGGAGTCTACGTCATGTGCTTGTGCTTGCGGCTGCTCCGCATGGGGATTGCTTCTTTTGCGTGTGTGTCTGCCTTGGCATGAGTGCACCTCTGCACGTGGTTGGCTGTTTGGAGATGGGCTCTCTTGGCTGCTGGGGGAAGCATTTTCTACTTCCATATCCTCAGCATCAAAGAGGGGGTTGCTGTAAGCTGCTGTAGAATTGTGTATGTGTGTGTTTGGGGCATGGTTCCCATTGTCTGGATCGGAGTTGGGGGGATCTGGGGGAGCATGGCCTGGGTGCAGCTTTGACCAGTTCCATCCTGTTGGAGAATGTTCTGTTTTCATCATGTCTGTATATGTTGTATCATTGATGCAGCGTGATTCAGGGGTTTTATTGGGTGAGCTGTCTTGGCTGTGTATGGTTGTATTGATTAGGTCAGGTCTGTCCTCGGTCAGAGTGTGGGTGTTGAGAGTATGGGAAAGTTTATTCAGGGCTACAATATGTTTGGTCTTAATTTTTCGGCCAAATAGAGATGTGAGTTTGTTCCCGTCAATAATATGGGTGTAGTTATAAAGCTGAGAGCCTGTTTATGCCTATTTCCATGAGGGCATAAGTGCAGTGACAGGCTAGGTTCTTAAGGGTGGGTTGCATTGGCATTAAGAGGACTTTTATTATGGGAGTGATGCTGGAGAGAAGGTAAGGTGCTCCTTGGTAAGAGACGTCGAGGTCGCTGTTGTTGAGGCAGAGGTATTGCCTAACACGGAGCATGTAGGGCAATTGCTTGAGGATGAAGCTGGATGTTTGGTGATATGGGTTGATGCTCCTGAGTACATAGTGTCTTAGTTGGTGGACTTGTGATTCAAGTATTGACTTGGTGACCCGGCCGTGCCTGCCGGTGTTATTGAGGCTGTTGGTGAGGGCTGTTGCACATCTTGCATTATATTCCACTGCAGTGGATGTACAACCAAGACCATAGTTAATTTTGTCTTCTCGTAGGACGGCTGTGGCAGTGCTATGCCAGAGCTTGTACCTCTCTTTGATAACCTTGAGGATACATGTGTCCCAGTCCGCAAGGTTTTTCTCGGAGCAAGGTGTCACAGGAAAGGCATATGCAATGCCGGGGATTTTGGTGCTTTTTGGTGAGCTTTTCCTTCATTTCGCTAAGTTGGGGTTCCCAGTCTAGTGTCATGGTGATCTCAACGCCAAGGTAAGCAAATGGATCCCCGGGGCAAATGAATTGGGCTGGCTTGCCCTGGACCAGTACCTTATTTTTAAGTTGGCGTCGAGCAAAATCTGCAATGGACGTGTTACCCCTTATTTGCATTGTTTGTTGGCTAAGAAGGTTGCATGTCACCTTTGTTTTTGAGCCAGAGATTATGAGGTGGGCCCAATCAGCATAGAGGCTTAATTTCTTTGCTTGAATACGGAGGTTAGAATACGTGCCTGTGAGGCAAATGAGGTCATCTGCAAATGCCCCACTGCTAATTTTGTTCTGGCTTTTCTGTTCCACAGTCTGTGGGTTTTTGTTGAGGCATTCATATTCATGGCCTCGCCCGCCAGCCTGGAGCCAGCGCAGTAAGGGTTCCATGTACCTATACATACCGTTGATCAATTCAAACAACTTGGAAAGAAAAGAGTAGAAAAACTACGCAGGTAGTGCAAACACTCCCCACATCAATTAAGGAAAAAAGGAAACCTAGGGCCGAGGCACCGTGTATCCCCTTCACCAAGAGAAGCAAAAGAAAGGAGTCAATAGAGATCAGGAGGGTTACTAGCAGTAGCTTGTGCCTGATCTTGGTGACGAGAGTTGAAATAAGTCTCCTCGAGAGCGCGTCTGGTGCTAACGAGTTTATAAGCATGCTGGACAGAGTGAGCATGAAGCTTCAGAGCAAGCTTGATGGCTGTATGAGTGTCAAGACCAAGCTCTTTAAGTGGCTCCAAAGTGTGAGGGGTATAGATGACTCCGCCCACCCTAATAGAATGGTATGGAGGGTGACTTGAGCTGAGGTCCTTGAACGATGTTGAAAGATGGTGACATAGATCGCGATGCTGCTGCCTGGAGGCATCAAGCTGGTTCTTGGGCCGGGTGTCTTCACAGTATTTGACCTCCACAAGATGGACGTGCCTCTGTTCCGAAAGGAGCTGACTAGGGTGACGGACCTTGGAAATAAGTGGAGTGGCTGTGGCTGGCGTTAAGTGCCTCCTGCTCCCCTTGCGCCCCAATTTCTGCTTCTCAACGGATACCGGCAATTGGTCTTTTCCACTCTTTCATTGGAATAACTAATTTTGCATCAGCAACTAGAAGAAAGCCTTTGCTTGTCAGGGAAACGACGAGGGAAAACATACTTAGGGAGGGGTTCTATTTGTTGCGTGTTCAGGGATCTGCAGGTCTTGTAAAGCGAGACGATCTGTGCTGTCAATGTCCGTGGAGGCAAGGCCTGCCCCAAGAAGGCCTTTGCTGACACTTTTAAGGGGGATTCTGCTTGCAATATTGTGGCGCTTGGTTTCTATGTTTGACTAAGTGCAACAGTCTATTCCTCAAAAAAATTCTCCACGCAGACATCAGCCCTAGCTCCAGAACTGACTCTTGCTGGACATCACACCTCTTGTTTGCACTGGATGGTCTGGCACATTCGGACCTGATGAGACGTCATGATATGGCTTTCGACCCTATGAACCTCAGTCAATTTGTGGTGGACCTCAGATCCAGACACCTTGGCAATTGGAATCAATTCTCAGCCCCTGATCCCAGAGTAAACAACAGAAAACGGCTGACATATCATCAATGGTGCACACTTCCTGTTAGAAATGCACACGCCATTCACCCTCCTTATACCATGCCTAAATACATATACTTGGATCTTCCCCATCACGTCCTTCACAAGACTTCCAGATTTAGGCTGCGGGTACTCACTTTTGAAATTGGACAGGCTGTTCAATCCAAAAACATTTCTCCGGTTTGTGATATCTGTGATTTTGATGGCATACAAGGTGAAAAACTTGTGCTGTTCAGATGTTCCATCCCTCAGGTCTGCTCTCTCCGTCAAAAGTATGCCTCACTTTTTGACAACTTATCTTTTCTACACTTTCATATCTCCCACAGGATGCCCTGTCTAGGTACCATTCACCATGTGAATTCCCGGGATATTAATACTTTCTTTAACCAGGGTAGTAACAAACTTCACTTTTTCCTTTATGATCTCATGTGCATTTATGAACAGGCTAGCAGTCAAACGTCTTGACTGAGGCCTTTTCCTTTGTAACTCTTGTAATTCTTGTTACCATATTTGGCATGGTAGAGTGTTTACATCCAAAAAGAATGTGAAGGGCACTGCAGTGCAGACCGAGCAGCCAAACTACCTGGCTGAAGGTGAAATCCATTGTAACCATTGAAAAGCACTGCCTGGACAACAACAACTTGGACTTGACCACCAATGTACCATTAAACTTGCTTGCAAGCTTCATGCCCATTCTGTTATGTACGCCAACAAGCCTGTTACCACTAGGTGTGCTATTGAAAACAATCATACTTCTCACAGCCAGATTTTGGAGCCGGGTGCTTCCACTAACCCTCCAGATCCCCATTAGCACTCTATTTTATAGCTTTGCGGTGGAGGGGACTTCTGGTTCTTCTTAGCCAATGTGTCTCGTTTTCCTTAATTGATGTAAGAAAAGAAAAGAAAAGAACAGAAAAAAGAAAAACTACGCAGGCAGTGAAAACACTCCCCACATCAACTAAGGAGAAAAAGAAAAAGAAAAACTACGTAGGAAGAGTAACTCTCCCTACATAAATTAAGGAAAATGAGGCACATTGGCACATAAAGAGCCGTGAGCCTCCTCCACCACGAGAAAAGAAAGAAAGACGAAACTAATGAGGATCTGGAGGGTTATTAGAAGCACCTGGCTCTAGAACCAAATGGCTGTGGTAGGCACTCTTGTTTTTAATACCGCGGTGTGTGGAGACTAGTTTATGGGCATAATGAACAGAATGGGCATGGAGTCAACTAAGGAGAAGAGGATACCTAGGGCCTAAGTGATGTAGGGAGAGTCTCCTCTGCTTACGTAGTTTTCCATTATTTTTCTTTTCTTTTAAAGAGCGTGTCTGGTGCTAGCAAGTTTATGAGCATACTGGACAGAATGAGCATGGAGCTTCAGAGCAAGCTTGATGGCTGTATGACTGTCAAGACCAAGCTCTTCAAGAGGTCCAAAATGTAAGGGGTGTAGGTGGCCCCGCCCGCGACTTACATCTGAAAGGAATCCTTCATTAAGCAAAAAAAAAAACCAGTCTTTTTTGACTGGATGGACTTGCTATGAAATGCATGACTCATGGCAAGTAACCCTTTCTTTTCCTTTCCTATGAACATGTAAATCGTAATCTGAGGCCTTGTTGACTCGGGGGAAGGAGAGTCCGGGCCTCTCGGGGCACTGATGCCATCCACTGATGCCAGTGACTGGCAACCCACCCGATCCTCATGAGTTCTTTCTATTCCCTCGTTGTTAAAGGACCTCTCCTTAATGCATGTGGCCTTTGGCTTGCATAAGCTTTTCTTTTCTTTTCTCGGGGGTGGGGGTCCAGAAAGCCTATGTTTGCATGATGTTATGTTTGCATTATGTTTGCATATAGTTTGCATGATCCCAGCGAAGATACCTGCACAATTGGCACCCTTTAAGGTTACTCAACTTGAAGGATGACCTGCTTCCTGAAGCACTAGAGCTTAGGAAGTGCCAGCTGGCGCACATGCCTAATAGTTCCGTTGCAACTCCGTCTCTCACTATAAAATCTCCATCCCAGATCACCCATTTCACCAAATTGTTTTTTTTTCCTCGTGACATTGAGTGATTTAAACAACAGAACATCGTTCCAGAAAATGAAATTGGTGATAAGAACCCGTGGTTAGATAATCCAGCCACACTGGGCCGGCCTTGAGAAGAATCAGCCAAGGTCAACTTTTGACTTCATCCGTCCATGTTTCTGGTTTGAAGAGTGTTGACACGAATCAGATGTGTAGAGGTCACGAGCACTTGATTTAGGGACTGAATAATGGTTACAGGGCATAGCTGTGATTTGAGTGGTATGGGGCCAGGAGAGTGATCTGGCATCGTCCGACCTTCACCATTCCTTAAGGGACATGCACTGCAGTGGCACTTCAAATGAAAACAATGGCACAGTTTAAAGTGGGGGGAAAACAAGAGGAGGAGCGCGCCTGGTGGTGCAGGCCAGTTGCCCCCACCCTCAACAATCCGGTGCCCCAGCTAATCACACAATGAGGTGAAGGGAACACAAAACGCCTTGGCCCTGGTGACCCTCCTTTTTTCTTTTCGGTGCTTAGCTCTTTCTGACTTGAGAGAAATACCAAGGTAAACTTGATAAACCAGGAGGAGTGGGGAACATGTTTTCATTTCCTTGGCTTAGTTCACGAGCTTGCTCCTGAATGTCCAACAAGGTACCATGTACAAACCATTATGTATTTAACTGTCCAGATGGGCAACAGAAGATCAATGTGTACTTCCTCACACACAGCATGAGTTGCACACTTGAAGCAATATCACAACAAGTCCGCAAAAAAGTTACCCCCATCCTGCCCCGTCTTGCGGCTCTTCTGCTGCTGTGGCCACCTTGTCTTCTCCCGCTTTTGCTTGCGTTTCTTCCCCTTCCCACCATCGCTGTCGCTATCACTGCTGTCGCTGTCCTCGTCGCTGTCCTCTTCACTTGGACCCCCACCACCTTGCAGCTTCTGCCTTTTTAAAGGCCCCCCCTTCTTTGGCCCTGCACCTTGCTTACTACTGCCACCCTCTGCCCAGCTGCTGCTCTCTCCTTTTCCCTGAACTCCGCTCCCCTCCCCCTTACCACCCTCTCCTGGGCCACCGCCGCTTCCCAAACTCCCAGCCTGCTCATCTTCTTTGCTCTCGCGGTTTCCTTCCCCACTCTCCCTCCTGCCCATCCCACTGACTCCAACACTACCCCGTCTCCTGGTCCTCTTGGAGGCCACTGCCCCTGCTGCACTTGTGCCTCCTGGTTTACTTCCCGCCAACACCTCCTCCTCCGCCTCATCTACCTCCTCCCACTCCTCACTGTCATCCTCCTCCTCCTCTTCCTCATCCTCATCCTCCTCCTCATCATCACTGCCATCCTCACTCAATTGCTCGGTGCCCGCTGCTCCTTTTATGCCCCCCAGCCTTCCAGCCTCTTCCCCCTGATCAGATTCTCCCTTTCCCTCCTCCTCCTCCTCCTCCTCCTCCTCCTCCTCCTCCTCACCATCATCTTCATCATCATGCAGCATTGCCAAGTCCCAGAGTCGGATGGTGTTGTCGTGAGAGGTGCTTGCCAGAACTCGCCTGTGAAGATAGCAGGGAAAGAGGCTCCCTGAGTATGCTGTTTGATCAAACCAGCATGTCCATAATTTCAGGCATTGATAGATCGCCAGTTTTTGGAGGTTGGGGTCATGTATGGCTCAGCATTTAGGGGGAGGGCTGCATTCTGAAATTTCTGCTTGAAGACAGAACATACATACAGGCAGGGGGCTTCCCATCAGAGAGCCAGAGCATACTTGTTCAATTTAAAGCCAAGACACTTTGAAACCGCCGCCAGAGTCACGTGTCTACATGAACAACAAGTTACAAAGGACAAAAGCAAGCAACCCTGGCTGGCCACTGCTGAGCAACCTGGAGCTCACATTGGACGCACCGGCCACTCATCTAAATGGATAATGATGACCTGATGTATGTACACATGTTCCAGAGTCTGCAGACAACCACACCACTTACTTGTAAACATGTTCCAGAGCCTGCAGAGAACAAGACCACTCACTCATCCAAATGGACAATGATGTATGTACACATGTTCCAGAGTCTGCTGACAACCACACCACTTACTTGTAACCATGTTCCAGAGCCTGCAGAGAACCACACCACTTACTTGTCCGCACTGATGGCCAGCCTCTCGATAGGGAAGTCCTCATGAGATCCCACCACGCCTATTAGCTTGTTGGGAAGGACGTTGACTACACGAACCTGGAAGCATGGCCATTTTAGCATCTAGGAATTGTCTGTCGGTGTGTGCATATGTTTGTGTGTGTCTATGTGCGTGTTCATGACATGGTAGCATTTCTCAATGTAGTACATGCCAATGCAGCCATGCAGTTTCCTTTTGCTGCAACTATTAGAAGAAGTCTATGCCAGAGATGCACCCGTACCTCGGTGTGTGCTACATTAGCAGGGCAAGTCTCGTGCACTTCAGTGTTCTCCCACAAAGCATGCACTCACCACTCCATCAAAAGAGCCAGTGATGAGGGTGTCTTCATCAAAGACGGCAAGCGCGTCCACGCTCTCAGGGTGACCAGGGAACCTTGGAGCCACAGCCAATAGAGGAAATGGTGACCACCACCAATGTCCATACAGGTTTACTGGCGGCAAATTAATGATGGCCAGGCTCCAGGTGTGAGCAAGGGACAGCCAACAAAAGAAAACACAACATTAGAGGGCAAGAACAACAACAATAGAGGGCACAGCCAACAAAAGAATTAATACAATTACAATTATAATATAATATAATAATTATTATTAATGGCAACATTCACATGTTAAGGAACTTGTACCCACACAGACGGAACCTTGGAGCTACAGCCAATAGAGGGGCCAATGTTCTCGCTGTTGTTGCCATTGTAAGCAGGGAAAGCAGCCGGCATGTTCACGCTTGTGGTGCACATACATCTTTGAGCAACACTCCAAATGCAAATGACTGAGCACAGTGGAGGGGAACACCCACGAGAAGTAGGTGTGAAAGGTACATCACACTTCGAGCCAATCCATCACATGTATGAACGGCATGTATGAACGGCATGTGAGCATGTATGAAGGGCATGTATGTATGTGTGTATTAATGTATGTATGTATGTATGTATGTATGTATGTATGTATGTATGTATGTATGTATGTATGTATGTATGTATGTATGTATGTATGTATGTATGCATGTATGCATGTATGAACATGTATGAACGGCATGTGAGCAATGCCTGCAAGCAGCTCATTCCAGCTGTACAAAGCATCATGCAGCCCATGGCTGGCAAATCGCCCATAACCCCTATAGGCTGGCAAATGGCCCATAACTCCTATAGGCTGGCAAATGGCCTCAAATGAGCCAAAACAGTGCTGGAGGCGCGTTTGCAGCTGCATCGATGCACAGCTTGCAGTGGATACATGCTCAAGCAAACGCACCGATCACCGCAGTCAGCATTGCAGCCCCAAACGTGCTCCTGCACTCCGCCAATCACCGCGATCAGCAAAGGAACTTGCAGTGGAGACATGCTCATACCATGCACCAATCACTGCAGTTAGCGTCAAAACCCCAGCCTCGACAAACCAACGCCCGTGCATTCATCCACCAATCATGGCATTTAGTTTCTATGACCTAGGATTTCAATCACTTGTTTTGAGGGGACGCCAGCGCCCATCTTCTTAGCCTGCTTCCCTTGTTCCACGAGGAAACCCGAGGGGGAAACAACAATCCTTGCAAGTAGCATTGCAGCCCTGGCCTCTGCTTTATATAGAAGAGCTTAACTTGCAGCCCTCACCAGGCGCTGCAGTCAACAAAGGAGCTGCTGGATCAACGCAGCAACAAACTTTGCAGCCCTCACCATGTAATGCAGCCTACATAGTAGTTCCTGCTTTTAAAAAGCAGCAAACTTTGTAGTCCTCATTTGTCACTGCAATCAGCAGAGGAGCTCCCTACACATATTGCGCCCTCCCTCACCTGTCACTGCATTCAGCAAATGAGACCCTGCCTCTACACGGCAGCAAACTCTGCAGCCCTCACTGGTCACTGCGTTTAGCAAAATATAAACTGCTTCTCCAAGGCAGCGAGCTCTGCAACCCTCACATATCACTGCATTTGGCAACATACACTCTGCTTCTACACATCAGCAATTTTCTGCCAGCAAACTGTGCAGCCCTCACCTGTCACTGCAGTCAGCAAAGTAGCCCCAACTGTACAGCCCAAGCACGCCGCTCTGGCAGCCAGCAACCACCTTTTTGCCACTCTTCAGGATGGCCACAGACAGCAGCTCATCGTCAGCATCATCCTCGCTGTGTGTCAGGTGGGAGTGCCATCAAACAACAGGTTGGCAGTGAGCTGTCTATTCAGGAGGGCCAAAGACAGCAGCTCGTCATCAGCATCATTCTCACTACATGTTACTTAATCCACTAAGCAAATAAACGACAGCGAGATCTTTTATCAGATAAGCCATAGATGGTAGCTCATCATCCTTGCTGCATGTCAGTTGGCAGAGCAATGAAGCAAATGAACGACAGTGAGATATTTTGTCAGGCAGGCCATACACGGCAGCTTATCACCAGCATCATCCTTGCTGCATGTCAGTTGGCAGAGCAATGAAGCGAATGAAGGACAGTGAGATACTTTGTCAGGCAGGCCATACACGGCAGCTTATCACCAGCATCATCCTTGCTGCATGTCAGTCGAGGGCGCCATCAAACAAAAGATTGGCAGTGGGGCCTCTTGCAACTGGTCAGGAAGGCCATAACTTATGGCATAAGTGTCCCTGCAGCTCCCTACCAGCAGGCATTTCTTACTTTAAGGTGCAGCATGTGGGCAAACAAAAAGCATCTCCACACGCTCGCACTCGCTAGAGCACCTGACCATTTTCCTCCATGCCCTTGAGCCAAAGTGTTCTAACAAAGTTGGTTACTGAAAAAGAACAACCGTTTCTTAGGCCAGTCGTAAAATACCACTGACAATCCTGTACTTCTCTGCACGAGATGCTAGCCACACTCTCCAACGCAGTGTTCAGAAATATATTTAGTTCTGTGTGCAAATATATTTTCCTAGACATCATTTGAGAAGGCATGGTTTTGGGGGAGCTGAGATAGCTGTTAATGCTTGCTAGACTACACGAGCTTGCACAATGATCCAGTAAAGTGGCGGGCTTGCAATTTCAGATCGAAGAATTTGTTCATTTCCCTCTTGGCCATAGCTGCCTCAATATCATGTCCATGACTGGCACCTATGTTAGACCCATTTTCATCGAGTGCACTTCAAAATTTGCAGCACAGCAAAGAAGATATCACCAAATCTATCAAGTATTTTTTTTACTGGACAGGATGTCTTCAATGGAAACCTACAAAAACAGCATGGATGGAGGACACAGCCAAGGCAGGCCTCACTCTTAGAATGTACCAAGTGAGTATGCACACATGCCCGGTCATGGGCTCATATGCATAATTCAGAGCATGCATGGTACCAACCTGCGGGCTCGGAATTTATAGGCGCCTGCCCTGAGGTCGTGCACGGATACTATGCCATCCCTCCATGATTTTTGGAGCATGCAAAGTACTAACCTGCAGGCTTGGAATTTATAGGCGCCTGCCCTGAGGTTGTACACAGACGATGCGCCATCCCTCAATGATTTTTGGAGCATACAAAATACTAACCTGCGGGCTCGGAACTTGTAGGCGCCTGCCCTGAGGTCGTGCACAGACGATGTGCCATCCCTCCATGATTTTTGGAGCATGCAAAATACTAACCTGCGGGCTCGGAATTTGTAGGCGCCTGCCCTGAGGTCGTGCACGGACAATGTCCCATCCCCGCTGCTGACCACCAAAGCCCTTTCCCGCTCATGTAAGGCAGCATCTGATATGTAGTCTGTGTGCTTTTTATATGACATCACCTGTAGTGGGAACAGGTGCGGGCATTATGAGGGGGAAAGGCGTGTATGTACGAGCAACTGCAATCAGGAGTGCGCACCTGCATACAACCTGCAAGTAGTCAGCCAAAGGGCATGGCAGGTACATTTACACATCAGAAACGGCGCTGAGCTATTTTCAATACCAAAATGTATGCCACTGGATTTGTGCCATGCCTATAAGCTCCAGATGGAGGGCATCCTCCAGAGAGGGCGTATCTTTCCTCTTTTTTTAGCATGCCTCTTGTATCAAAAACCTGTCAAACCCCTATCCATGACAATAAAGGGAGCATGCTCAAGCCCAAAGCGACCACGCCCACCTGCTTCTTTGCCCTGGCACCCCAGATCTCAGTCCCCCGCCCTCATCTTCACTCACAATCAGTCCAAAGCATTGATGCTTACTTGCTTTTTTGCCCTTGCATCCCAGATCTTCAGCCCCCAACCCTCATCCCCACTTGCAATCAGTCTAATGCGTTCAAGCTCACCTGCTTCTTTGCCCTTGCATCCCAGATCTTCAGCCCTCCACCCTCGTCTCCACTCGCAATCAGACTAGCACTGCTGCTGCCCCCCGAACCCCCACCACCCCCACTGGCCCCGGCTACATCGAAAAGGCGGACCATACTCAGGGGCTCATCATGAGCATCTTTCAGGCTCCACGTCTGCAGTGTATATGTGTGTGTGCGCATATGTGTGCGTGTGTGTATGTCCGTGTGTGATGTGTGTGTATGTATGTGTATACGCGCGCATGCACGCATGAGTGCGAAGTGCGAGGGCTCAGATACTGTAGCATACCCTCACTACTTACACTTACACGTAGCAAGGCACAGGATCTCAACCTTTAGACAGCCTCAGCTCCTGTAGCAAAAAAGTCTCATTCACAGCAGCAAACACACAGGACAGGGACGTGGTAACAAACACCAGCATGGGGTTGCTACAGACACATGCACGCACTGGCTTGTGAGTTTCCAAGTCGAACATCGCGAGCTTGCGGTCCTCGCCCCCGCAAACCACGCTCCTGCCGTCAAGCGTGAAGCGCGCAGCCCTGCAGGATTGCCCATGCTCCTGTGCTTGCAGCACAGCCTGCGCATGCAGGTGCAAGAGGATGTTTGGGCATACATCATTAAGGGGCCACATGCGCGCAGGCCTCCAGGATTGCCCATGCCCCAGTGCTTGCAGCACAGCTTGGATATGCAGGTGCGAGGGGACCATGGGCATGCATCACTCATGGACCAAATGCAAATGCAAGAGGACGATCGGCATAAATTATACAAGTGGGCACATATCATCAATGAGCTCAGACCAATTCACGG
>OU611763.1:2234514-2297014 GCA_914767535.2 Dunaliella primolecta | reverse complement strand
GCCATCTAACTACTTGCATGTGGGTTGTGGCGAGGCTGGGCGTGGAGGCGCTGCCGGCTGCGCAGCAGGCTCTGCAGGTGGCAGCATCCCACATGCAGGTGTGAAATGAATGGCGAGCGTAAGAAGGGCCCGGACCGAGGGCAATGATCTTGAAATGCTCTGCTTACTTTCTGGGGGTTGGGTACAAGCGTGCAATGGCGGCCGGCTGCACAGCAGCTCTGCAGGTGGCAGCCTCACGCATGCGGTTATGATGATGAGTTGCTTTGCACATCACTGACCACCTTCCTGGGGGCAACCATGCGTTGTTGTCATGTTCAACCTGGCCATACGCAAAAGGATGCATCTTGATGGTTTTGCGTCTTTGCGTCTGTGAAATGCTTTCTACAGGGAGCCTTTTTCAGAGGTTTTGCCATTGCATCGCCTCGGCAAGTGCCTGCATGCCATTGCAAAATTTGCCGTCACAGGCACGGCCTTTGTATGCATAGCCCCCCATGTGCTGCCTGCCCATGCACTGTTCACTCGCAGGGGGTGCTGCAGGGCCTTACCAGCAAACCACAAGTGGCAGACGCCGTCCGACAGCTCACCTCAAAAATGCAGCCACCAAACAGCTCATGTGGGACAGCACCAATGCTTCATCAATATCAGCAGCAGCAGCAGCAGCAGCAGCAGCAGCTGCTGCAAGGCCAGGACATAGCACGTCTGGCATACTCGCTTGCGCGCATGCGTGTGCCTTGGCCTCAGCAGCAGCAGCAGCAGCAGCAGCAGCAGTGGGAGCACTCCTCTTCCTTACCTGCACGCCTGTCACCTGCGCTCTGTGCACGTCTGGCAACGCTTTGGCCCCTTGTTGTTGCTGCGGCGCCTCAGTATGTGGCATTGCAAGGTCACCGAAGGAAGCAGCAGCAGCAGCAGCAGAATCAGCAGCAGCAGCAGCAGCAGCAGCAGCAGCAGCAGCAGAATCAGCCGCTTTTGGCCTTCCAAGGCCGCAAGAGACAGCAGCAGCAGCAGCAACAGCAGCGTGGTGCGCAAGAGCCAGTGCCTTCTGTAGATCTCTCGGTTGCTACAGCTGCAGCCTGCCAGCATACGGCACCCCAGGGCCTCAGACAGCAGCAGCAGCAGCAGCAGCAGCAGCATGGTGCGCAAGAGCCGGTGCATTTTGCAAGAGGCCAAAAGCAGCACGAGAAGGTGGACAGGAGTGCCAGAAAAGCTGATGGCTCGCACAGCTCCCTCAGGCAGCCGGAACTGGAAGAGGCCATCACAGATGTGTGGGATGTGGAAGGGGGGGGGTTGGTGAGGCACGTTGAGGTTGCTAGTGAAGTGCAGGACCAGCACAAGGGGGGAGGGTCAGTGAAAGCCCTCGAGGGCTCTGGCGGAGTGCGGGACAAGCAGGAAGGGAGGAGTATGGGCATGGGTGTGCAGGAGGTGGCAGTGGTGCTGTGGGGCCTTGCGCACGCAGGGGCACGCTGTGCGTGGGTGGAGCCTGCGGACGCAGCAAAGCGAAAGGAGGCAGCCAGCAAAAAAGTTGGAGCACACAAGGGTGGGCACAGCGCAAGGGTGGAGCCCGCTGCAAAGCATGAGGAGATAGTTAACATAAAGGGTGGAGCGTTTGAGGGTAGGCACAGCGCGCAGATGGAGCCCGCAGGCGCTGCAGAGCTAAAGGGGACAGCAAGCAAAAAGGTTGGAGTGCTTGAGGGTGGGCGCAGTGCAAGGGTGGAGCCTGCAGTTGTGGCCTCACAGGAAAGGGGGCAGCAGCAGCAAGTGCACCCCTTGCAGCAGGGGGGCCATCAGGGCGCGGGCACACAGCAGGATGCGCGTGAGGGTGTGGATATGCACCAGTGGCTCCCGGCCAAAGAGGGTGGGACAAGGGGCTCAGAGAACTGCGAACAGCCAAGGAGTGGCTTGGATGCCTGGGCTTATGGGGGCAAGAGAGTGGTGGGGGGGAGCAGAGGGGCTAAAAAAAGAGGGAGAATCGAAAGCTGGGAGCTGAGCCCTGACCAGGTGAGCATTAGAGTGCAGGGATGGTTTGCTCTGTACATAGATTGCATGGCAACACACAACACACGCGCGCACACATACACGGGCGCGCGCGCACACACACACACACACACACACACACACACACACACACACACACACACACACACACACACACACATGCCCACACACATGCACACACACACACATGCCCACACACATGCACACACACACACACATGTCAAGCCACTCAGCCAAGAAAGCTGTAATGCCTGTGTTCGCCTGTGGTGCGTGTCAATGCAATGCCTGCAATGTCGAGCGACTGAGCCAGGGATGCTGCAATGCCTGTGTTTGCCTGCAGTGTATTTTGACATTCAGTGTCATGTCAATGTTATGCCTGCAATTGCAATGCCTGCAATGCCGAACTGCTGAGCCAGGGAAGCTGCTAGGCAGCACAGCTAGTCTTGATCATCCATCTTGCGTTCATGCAAAGCTTGGAAGAGAAATTACTCTCCATTCTGTGTGGCCATCGCTTTCTTTGGTGTGCAGGTGGTGCTGCATCCATCCATATTTGCTTTGTGCCACAAATTAGGAGAGCAGCAGCCAAAAGAGCAGGAGGCTGAGCTGGCCTTAATCAGCTTGCCCACATTTTGTGTATCCATCCGCTTTTTTTGGTGTGCAGAAAGTGGCGCATCCAGCCATATTGGTATGGTGCCACAAATCAGAAGAGCAACAGCCAAGAGAGCAGCAGGCTGCGCTCGCCTTGCTTAAGCTTCGCTCACATTTTTTGGAACCATGCCTTTTTAGGGTGTGCAGGTGGTGCTACAGCCAGCCATGCACGCGCTGTGCCGCCAAGCCAAGGAAGCAGCAGGCTGAGCTGGCCTTACTTTAATTGTGCTCACATTCTGTGTATTAATCACGCATGTTTTCGGTGTGCAGGTGGTGCTGCAGCCAGCAATGCGCGCGCTCTGCCGCCAAGCCAGGAAAGCAGTAAGCCAGATGAGCAGCCAGCAGGCCGCCATGGTGGCGTGGGCGTGTGCGCGCATGGGGTACAGGTGAGCACATTTGATTTTTCTCAGATGCTTAAGTCATTGCCAGGCTGCAAGCTATGCGCGTCAGGCTGCAGGCTACGCCAGGCGCAAGCTATGAGCGTCAGGCTGCAAGCTATGCGCGTCAGGCTGCAGGCTGCGCCAGGCGCAAGCTATGCGCGTCAGGCTGCAAGCTATGCGCTCAGGTGCCAAAGTCATGGCCAGGCTGCAAGCTCTGCGCGCAAGCTATGCGCATGATTTCTTTTTCCTCCTGCCATAGTAGAGGCAGGCCACGAGCCATGCGCAGCATGAATTCTGCCTTTTCTGCCACAATGGAAGCAGCTTATTTGGGGGTCTCCCTGCGCCTGTGCTGCACACCTGACTTCCTGAAGTGCCCCATGGTATTCATGGCCAGGCTGCAAGCCATGCGCGTCATTGTAACTGTCCTGCACCAAGACAGAAGCAGATTAGCTTATACCTTCACTGCAGGATTGCAATTTTTAAAAAAAAATTGCGTCATGAATTAAAAACCATTCTTCCCGGTACAAGGCCACGATGATCTGCTTAGCAGTAATCTACTTAGCAAGTCACCTTACCAGATTAGCTTATGGTTCCTCCCTGCGTCCACGCTGCCCTTCATCCATGTTTCCATCCACCCCTGTGTGCTTCTCTCGTCCTCACAGGGATCAGGTGTTGCTCCGCTGCATTTCATTTTTGTCTTCATTTGTCCACCACTCTGTGCATCTCTCGTCCTCACAGGGATGAGGCGCTGCTACGCTGCATTTCATTTTCTTTTTCATCTGTGCACCCCTGTGTGCATCTCTCGTCCTCACAGGGATGAGGCGTTGCTGCAAGCCCTGGCAAACCATGTGTCCCACACCAGCCTCAAACTGGCCCCCAAAGCACAGGTGAGGAGTAACAATTTATGTGCTGCAAAGCAAAATGTGTGTCCCACAATGAGCCATGTGTCCCACAGCAGCCTCAAACTGGCCCCCAAAGCACAGGTGAGGTGTACCAATGTGTCCCACAGTAATTTGCATATCCCAATGTCCTAAGGAAAACATGTATTCCACAGCAGCCTCAAGCTGGCACACAAAGCACAATTGAGGACTAGCTGTGTCATCTGAAGCTGGTCACCAAAGCAAAGGTAAGGACCAGCTACTAGTCTCACAGCAAAACATGCGTCCCACAACAAGCCATATGTCCCACAAAAGCTTGAAGCTAGCTCCCAAAACACGGGTGAGATGAATCCTGTGTCCCACAACAAACCGTCTTGCAGCAGATCTGTCAGCAGGCTAGCTTTTAGGGCTTGAGAGAGAGACATTATTAAGATGCAGGAATAGTAGGCAACCAATTGAATGCGTGCGCGGTGATCAAGTGAGCTACTGAGCAGGATCATGCGGTAGAGCTTGCCTTTGCAGGCTTGGGCATATCCCACGCTTTAAGCATCTAGCTTTACTGGAGCAGGCTCGTCAGGTTGGCTCTTAGTCATTGCTGGCCTTGTTTGTGCATGCGTGCAGGGTTTGTCCATGCTGGCCTGGGCGTACGCTACACTTGACTTCAAGCACCCAGCTTTGCTGAGCAGGCTCATGCAAACGGCAAAGGCCAAGGCAAAATGGTGAGAGCCGTCTTCTAGACTTGGTAGCTGTTCCAGTCCACAGTTTATCAAAAGGCTCAATACATGTGTCCCAGATGGACTCAAAGCGGTCCGCTGCCAGTTTGGGCCAAACAGCCTGAAACCTCCATGGTGGTCATTCACAACCCTGCCTCTCAGCTTGCACCTCATGAGCAGGGCAACGCCAAGAGCCTGAGCGTGCACCCTTTGCTTCCTTTGTCACCTAATTGAATGTAATTGCTTATTGTGCCATGTTACTGGTCGCAATCGATCTCCTAATTGCTCCTTTTATCACACATAATTAGCTGGACAGGGTTGACTCAAATGCATTGCTGAAAATCACGAGCATTGATGATGTTCACGAGTTTGAGTGTACGCTCCTTCCGATGCTTGCTGTGTGACCCATACACCACGCTGAAAACCACACATATAAGGTTGTGCTCCCATCAGCTGTTGCCATGAGGCCCATACACCATGCTAGAAACCACACATGTAAGATTGTGCTCCCATCAGCTGTTGTCATGAGGCCCATACACCATGCTAGAAACCACACATGTAAGATTGTGCTCCCATCAGCTGTTGCCATGAGGCCCATACACCATGCTAGAAACCACGCATATAAGGTTGTGCTCCCATCAGCTGTTGCCATGAGACCCAAAAACCACGCTGAAAACCACACGTATAAAGGTGTGCTCCCACCAGCTGTTGCCACGAGACTCAACCATACCAAAAACCCACCGTACTGAAAACCATGAGAATGAGAGTGTTGAGGACATGCTCCTTTTAGCCCTTGTCAGGTTAGCATGGCCCCTGTCAGGTTGCCCTGGCGCATGTGGAAAAGCATGTGTATGAGAGGATGCCCTCCTCTGCTCTCGTAGTGTGACCCAAATACGATGCTAAAAACCGTGAAAATAAGAATGTGCTCCCTTCAGTTCTTGTCATGGGACCCGAACACTGTGCTGGAAACCTAACTCTGCTCCTGCCGTGCAGGTTTCAGCCCCAAGCCCTGTCCAACCTGCTGTGGGGCTTGGGCCACTTCAAAGTGTGCGACCAGGAGCTGCTTTCGCTGCTTGCAAGGGAGGCCGTGTACAAGGTGGACGATCTGAAGCCCCTGGGCATCACCACCATCCTGGAGGCCTGGGCACACGCAGGGTAGGCGGCTCATCCTTTTTTTTCACTGTGTAGGCGGAGTACCTGGTGCGATAAGGACTTCATAAGCTCACAGGCACGAGCACCTTTCCGGAGGCTTGTGCATGCGCAGTGCATCGTTGTGATTTGGGAGCTTAGTTTTTTTGGTAAATAGTGCATCGTTGTGATTTGGGAGCTTAGTTTTTTTGGTAAATAGTGCATCGTTGTGATTTGGGAGCTTAGTTTTTTTGGTAAACATCGAATTTGCTGTGAATGAAACTGCCACCCTAGCCCTCTTGGGATCCTGGCGAGTGAGCTGCAAAGAAGGCTGGTTTTTAAGAGTTACAACAGTCCTGTTTCCCTGATGTTTCCTAAGCTCATCTTGCTCCCATTGCTGCTGGCACCGCCACTGAACCACCCCTGAGTCCATGCAATGCATTCCCCTATACTCTGCCATCCGCTTGGTGCATGGGGCGCATGCAAGTTGTGGCCATTGAAGCCACCCTTGAGGCTCTGCAATACATTCCTCTATACCGTCACCTTGCCTACACCGCCACCAACCGATACCTTACCTACAACAGCCATCTACTATCACCTTGCCTACACAACCACCTACACGTTCCTCTACCGTTTTCTGTCTACAACCCCCATCTACTGTAACCTTGCCTACACAGGCACCTACATATTCCTCCACCAGCACCGTGCCTACAACACTTTCCTCTTTACTGTCACCTTGCCTGCACCACCACCTACTCACTCTTCTATTTTTTTTGCCTACAACCGCCACCTACTGTCACCTTGCCGTCACCTTTCTTTTAAAAAAACTTCCCTCTTTACTGTCACCGTGCCTGGTGGTCACCTTGCCTATCACCTTTGTCTGGTGCATGCGGCACATGCTTGCAAGTTCATGCATTTGCCCTCTTGTTGTCATCTTCCCCTGCTGTGTCTCCTCCTCTGTCACTGCTCCTCCATTGCATGCCCGCAAAACCTCCCTCCCTGCTGTTGCCCTGCCTGGCGCAAGCACTCCATGTTCACGCCTTCCTTGCTGTCACTCCTTCTGTCACTGCTCCTTTATTGCATGCCCATGTTCTACAACATCTCCCGCTCTACCATCACCTTCCTTCATGCACGCGAGCACTGTATGCATTCGCTCTCTCATCATCACCTGACCCTGCTGTAACTTCTTTTGTGTCAATGCTGCTTCATTGTGCATGCCTAGGTTCTACAACACCTACCTACCTGCCTACCTCTCTCTCTCTCTCTCTTTCTCTCCCCCCCCCCCCCCTCTCTCTCTCTCTCTCTGCTGTTGCTTTGCCTGGCGCATGGAAGTGCTTTATGTTCGCATACTTCTACCGCCATCCCCGCTTCTGTAACTCCTGTGTCACTGCTCCTTGATTGCAAGCTCAGATTCTATAACTTCCCCCTCTGCTGTTGCCCAGCCTAACGCATGCAAGTGCTTCATGATCACATACTTCCATCGTCATCCCCCCTTCCGAAACTCCTCTCGTGTCACTGCTTCTGGATTGCATGCCCAGGTTCAACAGCACCTCCTCTTTGCTGTCGCCGTGCCCGCTGTACGCAAGCAGCTCCCTGCATTCTTGCCCCCCACCCTTGTGCAGCTTCTCATTGCTTTTCTGCTCCTTGATTGCATGCCGAGGTTCTACTACATCTCCCTAGTTGCTGTCGCCGTGCCCGCCACACACAAGCAGCCCTCTGCATTCTCGTCCCCCACCCTTGTGCAGCTTCTCATTGCTTTTCTGCTCCTTGATTGCATGCCGAGGTTCTACAACATCTCCCTCTTTGCTGTCGCCGTGCCCGCTGCACGCAAGCAGCTCCCTGCATTCTTGCCCCCCACCCTTGTGCAGCTTCTCATTGCTTTTCTGCTCCTTGATTGCATGCCCAGGTTCTACAACATCTCCCTCTTTGCTGTCGCCGTGCCCGCCGCACGCAAGCAGCTCCCTGCGTTTTCGCCCCCCGCCCTTGTGCAGCTTCCCATTGCTTCTCTGCTCCTTGATTGCATGCCCAGGTTCTACAACATCTCCCTCTTTGCTGTCGCCGTGCCCGCCGCACGCAAGCAGCTCCCTGCGTTTTCGCCCCCCACCCTTGTGCGGCTGCTCACTGCGTGTGCATGCGTGGGCCATTTTGACCGTCGCCTAATGGAGTGCGCAGCAGCACAGCTAGCGGCGTGGCTTGAGGATGGGGAGAAGCAAAACACGACATCCTTGAGGATGGGGAGGGGCATGGGGGCAGCACAGCTTGCAGCAAGGTTTGAGGAGGAGGAGGGGCCGATGGAGGTGAGAGGCAGCAGCGAGGAGGGGCATCCGCTCGTTGAGCAGGAATCGCTGCTGGGGGAGGAGGTGTGGGCAGATGAGCAGGGCTTTCAGGAGAGCAGTGACGGTTTAGAGGGTGCCCCTGCTCCTCCTCAGCCAGTGCCGCTGCTGTCAGTAAGGCAGGCATTGTCCTTGGCATGCGCATACGGCAACCAGCCACGCTCACTAGTGCCGCCCCCACCCCCCCCAGCCCAGCTGGTGCTTGCGCACATATCACAGCAGCAGCTGCAGCAGCAGCAACAACGGCAGCAGCAGTGGCGGTGGCAGCAGCAGGGCGCACACGAGAGCGTGCCCTTGCATCCCCAGCAGCCCACTCGACAGCCCCAGAAGCAACAGCAGCAACCCCAGGAGCAGCAGCGCTCTCCCCCATCCTTGCTCACTCCTCAGCTGTCTTCCCACTTTCTGCAGCACCAGCACCCAGCTCGGATGAAGATCATTCGCCCTCCCTACCCTCCGTCTCTGACATCCTCCCCTGCCAACTCACCGCCTCCACTGCAGCCGCGCAACGCTCCGCCAGGCTTACAATCACGCTTTGAGCCTTTGTCACACTTGCCCCAGCAGCGACAACTTCACACATACCCTGGCCAGAATCCCACCACTGCCAGTGACACTTCAGAACATTACTTACCTGCCACCCAGCCTGGACACCCTCTCCCCCACGCTGCTGATCTGCACTCAGCCTCCAGACCCTCATCAGCCCCAGCAGCCTTGCAGCTTGCACCTGCAACACCACACCCAAACTCCACACCCCCTGCACCCCCATCAGCAGCAGCCCTGCAGCCAGACCTCATCCAAACTCCACACCCGGTGTCCCATCAGCCACAGCTGCATGCAAATTCCACGACCCCTGCCCCATCAGTGCCACATCTAAACTCCACACCCGGTGCTCCACCAGCAGCAGCCCTGCGGCCAGAAATGGCAGTGCCCAGGCTGATGGCAGCATTGAGCCCCCTCATCACTCGCGGCATTGCTGAGGGCAAGCTTTCACGCGCGCAGGTATGTGTGTGTTTGTGTGTGCGCGTGCGCGCGTGTGTGCCGGTGGCTGGGTGCTGGTCGAGCGCGCACGCACTATCGGGTGAAATGAGTGAGTAGGTGTGATACGAAGCATCATATCACTTTGGCTTGTTGCCCTTGAAAAAAAGTACTTTGGTTTGCAAGAGACTCCTTGTTCCCCCCATCGGCTTTTGCAGGGCTAAAAATAGCTTTCGCGCAAAACACTGTGTGCTTGCCAAAGCATGAGACTCCTTGTTCCCCCCATCGGCTCTTGCAGGGCTAGGAAAAGCCTTGGCGCAGAACACTGTGTGCTTGCCAAAGCATAAGCCTTCACGCACAAGACTGTGCACATAATCTTCCATGCACAAGACTGTTTGCTCGCCACAGCATAGGCTTTTCACGCACAAGATTGTGCACATAATCTTCCATGCACAAGACTGTGTAATCGCCAAGGCATGGGCTTCCATGCACAAGACTGTGCACATAATCTTCCATGCACAAGACTGTGTAATCGCCAAGGCATGGGCTTTCATGCACAAGACTCTGTGCTTGCCAAGGCATTCCATGTAGGCCTTTTCGCAACACCCACTTCTTTGCCAACAGCACCGCTCGTTTTCAAGCGCTCATCTCCTTGCACCTCTCTCCTCTGTGTCCCTGCTCAGCGTGCACATGCGCGCACTCACTCACAATCACCCACATACACATACACGCATACACGAGCACGCACGCACGCATACACACACATGCACTTTGACTGCATGGCCTCACTCTTGTCTGGCAGGGTGTGCAAGCTGCGGTGGCATATGCCCGCGCACTCCCTCCTGGTGCTCAAGTCGCCCAAGAGGCGCTAGATCGCCTGTGCATGCATGACCAGCAGCAGCAGCAGCAGCAGGGCCAGCCAGCAGACATCCAGATTGCAGAGCAGACGCAGCAGCCCTTGCTGCAGCAGCACCGTCAACCGCAGGTGCACCCCCCCCACCGCCCGGAGAATTCCACTTCTGCTCTTGCTCACGACCATCCCCAGCAGCCCCTGCTGCAGCTGCGCGCTGCCCTGGAGGGTCTTCTGCTACCCCCACTACCTTCTGACAACCTGCAACACGTGTGTGCAACAGCCTGGGCTCTCGTCACCCTCTCGCCCCCTGTTACACCTTCACAGCCATCCCCACTCCACAACCACATGCCACCACCCCACTTGCCGGCCGTACCACCCACTACCTCACCTCCCTTGCCCCACTCAGCAGCTATCACAGCAGCCAAGTGTGTGCTGGCGCGTGCTGGGGCCCATCGTCACGTCCAAATGCCCACCCACCCCAGTGTGGTGTTCTCTGCACGCGGTGTTTCAAAGGGTCCAACAAGCCATAGTCACAGGCGCCCTACCAGCCATGGCTTTGAGGGTCACCACCATACAAGTGGTGCTCCTGGTAGTGCTGCTTCTGATGCTGGTAACGCTGCCACTGCTGTGCACCAAGCGTCTGGACCTACACGGGGCGAGGTGCGGGGGTCTGGCCCGCTCTCCAAAAAACGCTGGCGCACAGAGTGTGGTGGAGTACCAGTGCGGTGGCTGGTGTCCCTGATGTGGGCGCTGGGCATGAGCAGCAGGGTGTGTGGTGGCAGCAGCAGCAGTTATAGCAGTTATAGCAGTAGCAGTGACAGCAATAGCAGCGTCAGCAACAATGGTGGCAGGCTGGGCGCTAGCTGCTCTACCGAGCTGCATGAGCAGCTGGGTCTGCTGGACGATGCACAGGCACTGCTGTCAGGCTGCGTGTGTGAACGCCTGCATGAAATGGACACCACCGTGCTGCTGATGCTCCTGGAGGTGGCAGCAGGAGCAGCACGCGATGATACAGCAGCCCCATCAGCTGCCCCATCAGCAGCATCAGCAGCGGTGGCGGTGGCTGCAGCATCGACTTGGGACGACAGTTTGCGTGACCAGCAGGCCGGCGGGAGTGGCCACGGACCCCCCAGCAGCAACACCAACATGGTAGCAGTTAGCACCAGCGACAGCAGCAGCAGCAGCAGCAGCAGCGGCAGCAGCGGCACTGATGCTTACAGCAGGGACTGGCTAGGTGAGCTTCGTGACTGTGTTGAGCAGGAGCTCCTGCACAGAGCAGACACCTGGACGCCCAGTGATGCCCTCCCGGTGCTGCTCAACATATCACGCATGCGTGTAAAGGAGGGGACGGATCCAGGCACCCCCAATGTCCCGCCGATTTTGCCTCGTTTCAGCACACAGCAGCATCCCCATGACCTTGCGCTCCCCAACCTGCAGTACCAGAACAAGCAAGAGCTCCAGCAGCAGCAGCAGCAGCAGCAGCAGCGGCAGCAGCGCAACCACCACTTGCCTTGGCACCACGCACTGCTACGCTCCCTCCTCCTGACCTGCAAACCGCGGCTCCTCGCTTGGGCAGCCCCGAGAATGTCAAGCCCCCTGTCAACCTCTGCAAGCGGCAGCGCGCGCAACCAGCAACCTCAGCTGCTGCTGCCCAACCCTAGCAGAATTGCAGGAGTGGTAGAGCTGCTGGCAGCAGCGGGCCTGCTCGACGCTGTTTCCTGCAATGCCCTGGGCCGCACTCTGCTGCTGCAATTACGAGGCTCTCGACCTCCCTATTTCCCGTCACTCCCAGCACCCTCACAACAGCAGGATCAAGTGCGCATGCGGCAGCAGGTTCGTGTGCATATGGAACAGCAGGATCGAGTGCGCGTGCCTGGTCAAGAGACGCAGGCGCTGCACTCAGCTGCACAGTTACCGCACTCAGCTGAGCACAGGTGTGCGCCTCCCGAGATGCTGGTCCCTGCAGAGCAACAGGGGGAAATCCCTTCAGTGCTGTGCTCCCTCTCATCTGCAGCCATGCACGACCCTCGTGTTTTGTCGTTGTTAGGAGCCGTGATGCGGATGTGAATATTAGGCTGTTGTTGAGTGCTATGGTGCGCCTGTGAGCATCAGGCCGTTGTCGGCCCCCGAGGTGCGTCTGTGAGCATCATATGTGTTTGTGAGTGCTAGATGTATCTGTGAGCATCCGACTGTTTTTGGGCACCGTGATGTTTTTGTGAGAGTCGGATGCAACAGCAACCTGTCCAGGGTATAGGGATAGGGACAGGGTGGCTGCGGTGAAGGGGACTCACGGCTCTTCTGAGCCAATGTGTCTCCTTTTCCTTAATTGGCGTAGGGAGAGTTTCCTCTGCCTACGTAGTTTTTTCTTTTCTTTTCTTAGGGATAGGGTTACAGGGTATGTATGAGAGTGTGAGCCGCCGAGGTGTCAGACAGACAAGCTACATGGGTCATTCACGACTGAATTGTTGTCTCGTGGCACGAGGCAGCCAATGCCGTTTTGCATGAATTTGTGCACTTCCCATTTTGCTCCTGCTTCTCAAGTATCATAAGGCAATGATCTTTATAAATTCAGGGAAATGCGCGTGTTCAGCTGTTTTACAAAAAGCTTTACTCAAGGAAAGAACCCATGGAGGCGGTGAAAAAGGTGTTAATCTAATCAGTTTGAGCAAATGACACCCGGACAGGTGGCTCTGCATTGTTTCATGTTGTTGGCACACATTGACACTGTACAGGCTGTCTCTCTTTATTTCATTGGTGTAGGGAGAGTTTCCTCTGCCTGCTAATTTTTTATCCCTGCAGGCAAAATACGGAAGCTTGAACTCACAGATCTCCCTTTATAAATATGTGTAGTTGGACGAGCTGTGAAAAAAGCCTTAGAATTTAGAGTGCCTGTCATTCTCAGTCAATATCATCATGTAGTGCTGGGCAGATCACTCGGGGCACAGTAAGCTTAAAAGTTTTAGAAGCTGCCGCCTTCGGGCAGCATTAAGAAAAAAGGGGAAATGCATGCTAACCAAGAAGGCCAAAAGCACCAACAAGCTAGCAAAAAGAAGAAGTATATAGGCAGAAGGAACTCTCCATACAACAAGAAAGGAAGGAAAGGAAAAGAAGAACCTAAACAGGCAGGGGGAATTATCCTTTCCTCGATTAACGGGCCATGTTGCCTAAAAAAAGCTGTGAGTTCCCTCCACCACAAAGCTAAAGAGCAGAAAGGGCTAAATAGAGCTTGGGGTCAAAAATCAGAACACTACAACGGCAAGTGCCAATTTTTTGTTGTTGTAAGGTATATAGGATGGGATAAGGTTACAAAGCTGTACCTGCCAACAAGTGCAGCATAACCGAAGCAAGAAGATGCCTGTAACCAAACCAAACCAAACTTGTGTACAGATGCCAGTGTGGAAACAAGCCTTGTGCTGAGTTCAGAAGTGTCAACTGCAGTAAAGAATCACACGCACAGTCACTCCACATGAAACAAGCATGCAAAGTTATACGCACAAACTCCATCAGGTTGCAGTGTCAGACACTAGGGAAATACACTGTATTACCACATGATGCGCAAAAAATTAGAGAACGGCATCACTCTAAACTAGATAACCCTTGCCCTTTATTCACGATTCAGGAAGTAATGCTCACTAATATTTAGTCTAGGGTTGAATACCCAGAACTGAGACGAACGGGGTTGGCTACTTTTTTTCGAATTGGGTGATGACCAGAATCACCCCAAACACATGTGATTCACACACTGCACCTCAGCTCATAATTTGAATTGCATTTGAACAAGTATTTTTTCACTGATTGCCATGGCTCACGGCTCTCCTGAGCCAATGTGTCTCCTCTTTCCTTAATTGATGTAGGGAGAGTTTCCTCTGCCTACGTAGGTTTTCCTTTTCTTTTCTTTTCGATTTCTGTGTTATCAGGCAAAGAAGAACTCGAAGGTGCAGCTGATAAAATGTAAATATGTAACGGGCACCATCTGCTTGCACAGCTCATCATCTGATGGCGCTGGCAGCATCTTACTTATCTTGCTTGCCTGGAATGTAAAACCATACAAGGGTTATAAGGGGTAAACGGGGGGGGGGGCTCGCTGGGCGCGTGGAGGTGGATACCAGGAGGAGGAGAGTTTGGGCGCCTAGGGGCATGGCCAACAACCCTCCTGGTCCTCATTAGTTCTGTCTCTTTCCCTCGCCTAGTAGGCTAATTTTGGCTAGTGTAATTTTGAGGGACCTTTGGTGAGGCCCTTGCTAGCTTATTAATTTAAGGGACCTTTTCCTGCATGCACGCGGCCTTTGGCTTGCGAAGATTTTTACTTTTTCACTGTTTTAAGGGGTAAAGGCCTCAGTCAAGACGTCTGACTGCTAGCTTGTTCATACACGCAGATGAGATTATGAAGGTGAAAAGGAAGTGTGTTGTTTAACAAAAAAAAAGTTTTCCTGGTTTAAAATAATATCCTCAGGATCCCCAGGCTGGGAATTCACATGTTGCATGGTACCTAGACATGGCATCCTGTGGGAGATATGAAGATATAGAAAAGAGAAGTTGCGCTCAAAAAGTAAGGCATACCTTTGACGGAGAGAGCAGACCATACCATACCACTCGACCATCAATCAGGGATTCACCTTCCAGCATATAAACTTTGCTTCATCAAATACGTAAACATCTTATTTACCCAGAGAAGCACAAACAACATATTCAAGGGGATGTCCTAAAAACCATATCTACCCTCATTAGCAACTCACAAACAAATATTCGTTTCTACAAAGTAAAATCTCATGCTGGCATTGCTGGTAACGAATGTGCAGATGCTATTGCAAAATATCAAGCAAGCCAAGCCAATAATAATGTGGCTGATACCGGGGTCCCTAGCGCAGGCCCCGGCGGAAATCCTTTTTCTCATATATTTTGGTTAGCCAAAGAGGAAAAAAAGAACACAATGCTGGCACATCCACAGCTCGTACACCCAATCCTAAAATCACCTACCTCCCCAATCTTCAAGATGCTCTCAAGTCTCATATGCATACAAACATAGACTTGGATATGCCAACCCCAAAACAGGCTACTACTCATATTATCAGAGTTTGTTACCACATGTAGATAAGAAAATCAGCAATGCCTTAAGGAACATGTCCTGTATATCCACACCCATGAAGCGCACCATCCTACAATATCGCACTGGCACCCTCTATAACCAAAAACATGCGGTTCGCTTCAAAAGGTCCACTAACCCAATTTGCCCTCTCAAAGGCTGTCATCAGTTAGACAGCGCACTCCACATGCTTTCAGGCTGTCAAAATCATATTATCTCCAGCATGAAAACTGAACGCCACAATGTTGCTGGAAGAATGATCATCAAAGCTCTTAGCAAAAGCCCGTGGGGAGCAGGCTTGGTTAACATGGACATAGGGAGTGGTGATAGGTTGGCGCAGCACAACCTTCAAATCCCTGCACATGCATCAAACAGAATTATACCGCCTTACCTCTTTCCAAGAAATTTTTCTAAGAGATCTAGACTCACCTCCAGCCGTCCTGATGCTATACTGATTACTCCCTATAAAGCCAAACCCACTTCTTCTCCTTCTACCTCCTGCTCACACCATCATGCGTTACGCAGCAGACACAACCCCACACTGAGGGCCACAACAGCCAACCGCGTGAGGCAACCCCACCAACTGAATGTAAACCAGCGGCATGTGCACTTGATTGAAATCAAGTATTGTGAAGACACGAGGCCTGGACAACAGTTGGAGGCGGCACAGCGGCAGCATGCAGACCTCTGCAAACTCATTAATGCAAAAGTTGTGACTCTCCACACCATCCTTTTGGGTGTTGGTGGGACCTGCTGCACTGAGCACACCCTTAACCAGTTTAAACAACTGGGACTTGACCACCAACGCGCTAATAAACTTGCTCGCAAACTTCATGCCCATTCTGTCATGTATGCCAACAAGCTTGTTCCCACTAGGCGTGCTATCGAAAACAAGAATACTTCTTGCAGCCTGGTTATGGAGCCGGGTGCTTCCAATAACCTTCCAGATCCCCATTAGAGTCTTCTTTTTGTAGCTTCGTGGTGGAGGGGACTCACGGCTCTTCTGAGCCAATGTGTCTCCTTTTCCTTAATTGATGTAGGGAGAGTTTCCTCTGCCTACGTAGTTTTTCTTTTCTTTTCTTTTAAACTTTGCACAACAAAGGAGAGGATCGTGCACACCTTGCTCATCCACTTACTTTTGCAATTGGCTCCACACATTCGGGCTGGGGAAGTGCCATCACCCGTGGGATTGTAAGAACACACTTGAACGACTAGTCCTAGTAGGAGTAGAAAGGAACATTTCCATCTTCATATCAAAGAGAAAGAGAAAAACAATGTGAGTCAAAAAATTTTGTCTTCATAGCATTTCATCCAAAAAAACACAGTTGCCTGAAAAGTCCTGGTTTCTGCACCAGAAAGGTTAATGCAAGAAAGACTACTTGTGCACCTGGCACAAGTGGTTTTAGCAGCACCTGGTTGTAAAAAGCGTCTCGTTTCAATAGATTTAGCTGTAACCAGAAGCCAACTGCAAAGCCATATATATTTCTTACTGTTTTGCCTTCCAATCTCAAATGATCACTCGCTCGTTGGACGGGATTTCAGCTGCTTCATTGTGGGTATAGTGCAAATGCCAAATATTCACGACCCTAGAGGTTCAAGAGGTTCTATTTTCAAAGGTTACGAAGTGAGTAATGACTCTTGTGTGTTATGGAAGTGCGTGGTGTACGCCCTTGCGCTTGCACTCTCTGATTGGAGTTGCGATTCTTACTAATACCCAGTGTACAAAGTTTCAATTAGTTTCAGTTCAGCAATGCATAAGCCCTGGGAGAGGGCACTCGCGAAAGTAGGCATCTGACAGCCTCCTTGCAGCTGCACCACCCAGCCCTTAAGATTTGCAAAAAGCTGAGATTTTTTAAATATACAATTTCACATTATGAGGCAAATCTTTAAGCAAATCCAGGAGGTTCAGTTTTGGAGACAGTTTTGAAGTTTTGCCCAGTCCCCATAAGCCAACTGTCCAGACCCAAAACTTCAGCACACACACCCCCTTACTTTAAGAGCTTCATCGCAATCAGTGAAAAATCCTCCTTCAAAATCAGTTTGGATTGTGAACTGAGGTGCGGTGTGTGAGTTGCATGGTTTGGGGGTGAGCACGGATTGGTCCTCACCCTTTCGAACATCGAGTTCGCTTCGGGTGGGACACAGAAATATTTTTTAAATTACAAGTACATGTTCAATCAGCTCTGACTCCCTGGCTTTGAGATGGCACGAACATGTATCGGTACGCAATGACGGCAAGCTTGGAATCTATAATTTCATAATTAGGAATTATTAAAAATATTCTGTGCAGTTTTGAACCCAGCTCTGGTGGTCAGCTTCGTTGCAAAAGAAAATCACTCGTGCAACGCTCGACACCCTCTTGCTATTTAATTGGTCATCTTTTCTGTTGTTGCAAGCAGCAGCTAAGCAGCCAGGATGATCAACGACGAGGGCAACACCGGTAGGCGGCAATTGCACGTCCTACTTGCAAGCATCCCCCAGGCACTGCTGAACCATCAGCATGTCAGCATGTGCTGTCTCATGCTTAGTTGCAGCAGCAAATTGCTGCATGGGCCCTCCCAAGCAGAGTCCCAGCAACGTGCTTGACACTAACTGTCCACTCCTCCTGTTGCGTGTCTCCTTCCCCCGTTGCTGCCTCCTCTCAGTGGACTTGTACATCCCCGTAAGTGAGCTGCATGGCCCCATAGCTAGCTTCCTTTTCACAGTCTGCTCCACATGCGATTGAGATAAATGAGAAGAACTTCCCTTTGCAATGGCAAGTGCACTAACTTGATGACTCTTCTCCATTTTGTTTGCTTCCCCCTCCCCGTGACCGTGATATACGTACCCACAGAGGAAGTGGTGAGTGCTGTTTCTGAAGAACAGGGTGTCTGGCAGCTTGTGGAAAAGGGTGCAAGCTAACACAGGGCATGCAAAAAGTTGTGTGGGGGGCAAATATAATCTAGGCAGGCACTAGGATGTTGCCCATTCGTACAGTTTACTTCATGGCCTTGATGCTTGCATGTATGGGAATTGACAGGTAGAGTTGCCATGAGTTGCTGGTGGCTGCATGCACACACCAAGTGCAGAGCATGCCCCCCGCTCCCGGCTGCTTGCAGCTCTGCTTTGAAAAAACAACGAGCGCATTTGATAACGTGCGTGTGCTCCTCACAGCGCCTGGACCAACAAGCTCATCGAGGCCAAGGACCACGCCAGCGTGCAGATTAACATCGGCCACCTGGACGAGAACGGCGTGTACAAGGGCACCTTCGATACTTTCGCCATGATCGGCAAGATCCGCGCCCAGGTGAGAGGAGGTGGAGGTTTGGAGCCTAAGGTGCCAAGGGGGTTGGGGCTCCATGCTGCAGCACAAGCCTCAGCCTCATGGAACTCAGGCAGGTACCTCCTGTGTTACCCTCTCATTACCTGGAATGATAGCAAGTGTCCATAGGGCACACGCAAGCAAGTGACATATGTTTGCCATGCGCATGTGTGCGCGAGAGAGCGAATGCACGCGCGAGCGCGCACACACACACACACACACACACACGCACGCACGCGCGCACATACACAGACACACACGTGTACGCATGCACACGAGAGCATACGCGCACACATACAAACAGATGCACATGTACATACACACACATGCGCGTACGCACGCACATGCACACATACACACACACACATCCATGCACATGCGCGCATCTCTACATGTTAGCTGGCATGTCACATACACTAACACTGAACAGTCTAGGGTGCATACAGAAGGCTTCGCTGCTCTGCATGCTGCGCAAATTGTTCATTTCCTGCCCACATTTGGCATCTGCAAATTCAAAAATCGCTTTTGGTGTGTCAAACACATGATAATATGAATTGACGACGCCAAATATTCACTTGAAATGAAGGAGCTACACACATGTGCATTCCTTGTCCCCAATGCCACCAGGACTTCATTCATGAATTCATTAACTGTGCATGAAGCAACCAGGCCTCCTACAGGAATGATCAGCTAGACCGCTTGCATTTGATAGCAATGAACATGAATTGCCATAACCACTGGCAGGAATACCATAAAGGACAAAAAGGAGAAGCACTCTCTTCCAATAATCAACGCCTGCGAGATGATGCTCCTGACTGCGCGCCATGAGTATCAAACAAAATGATCAGAAATGCACCCATTTTTTTCAAGCCTGTTCCACACACACACCACTCTGTTTTTGTTGGTTTGTACAACTGGGCAATGATGTTCAAGGTGTCACACATGTTTTGTTCCATCATAACTTTCTATTCAGGACTTTTTCTGTCGTAATGGCCTACCATAGCATTGTATTCCCGTTATGGCCCTTGTACATGCAGGGTGAGTCTGACCACGCCCTGGACCTGATGTGGAAGAAGAAGCAGGCTGAGGCTCAGGCCTAAGGGACTATGTGCCCACCATACTTTCCCCCCCTTCCTGCATCTCTCTTCCCTCCCGGGAGACCGTAGTTACAGGTTCTGTACCTGCTTTGCTTGAATGGTGCTTACTTCCAGCTGGCTCATCTCCTGGTCCATCTTTAGCCTAGCCGCACTGAAGCTGTGACTCTCATTCTGTTGTGAGCTGGCAGTCGACATTACTTGAGGATAGCAAACGTTCGAGCTTTAATTCACAGGAGCCTGGTTATCCCGGGATGGAGCATGTGCACCATTCCTTTTTCATAATCAAGGGTAACTGGACAAGACTGCGGTTGGAAAGCTAACTAAGGAGATGCCCTTGCTTGTCTCAGCTAACCTGTCCCAGTTGCAGATTTAGAGGGAAAAGTAGGCAGTTAAATTATGCATGGCAGTATTGGCACCTCCTGATCTTACACAAGGTTTACAATTTGCTCACACAGCATCCTAATCCTGGGACTTCAGCCTGGTTCATGAAGGAAAGCGTTGCTGTACCTGCCTACTTGGACAACTGCGTTGAAAAAATTGCCTATAACCAAACCAGTCCAATCTGGAGAATAAGACATAATTGTCACAAGGGGATATGACCTTCAGTCAGGTGGTTTGGCTGCTCGGCCTGCTCAATTGTTCCAACCACACAAAAAGTTTTGAAAATAATACGAAAATTATTAACAGAGATAAGGATAGATATTAAGGAAGGCCTCCAGTCAAAATAGTTGACTGTTAGCCTGCTCATAAAAAAAGACAGTAATTCATGTAGGGAAGGAAAAAGCTTGTTATTGTTTTGATTCAAGAAAGAAAAGATATGATAAGACTGTACATGGTGAATGCCAGGTACCTAAGGAGCCACCCTACTGGAAGAGTGTGATAAGAGTTACAAGAGAGAGAGTTACAATGGGGTTTGACCTTCAGCCAGGTAGTTTGGCTGCTCGGTCTGCAACTGTTCCAACTGCACAAAAAATATCCATGAGATCGGAAATAAAACGATAAGTGTCATTTGTTTGCTTCTGCAAGAAATGAATAGCATCCTCAGAGCTAGCTTGAGAATAGAAGAGTGTGATAAAGAGAGGAGAGTACCAGAAAAAAAGGAAGCATATTTAAGCCGGAGAGAACAAACATGGGGATGAGTGCATTCGAAAAGAATGTGTTGTTTATCCTGCACATCATCTTGGGCATCACATAGATCACAAGCAAGGGAAACAGTGTCGTCCCATGCGGCCTGCTCGACTTTCAAGGTATGGACACTTGGGTGAAATCGAGCCACACTGTGGACAATGTTTTTGGATAAATTCAAGCATAAATATGTTGGCAGAAGAAAAAGAAAAACTACGTAGGCAGAGGAAACTCTCCCTACATCAATGAAGGAAAAGGAGACACATTGGCTCAGAAGAGCCGTGAGCCTCCTCCACCACAAAGCTACAAAGAAGAAAGCTATTGGGGATCTTTAGGGTTACTGGAAGCACCCGGCTCCAGAACCTGGCTGTGAGAAGCATCATTTTCAAAGGAAGTTCCATAGCACGTCTAGTGGTAACAAGCTTATGGGCATACTGAACCAAATGGGCATGGAGTTTTTGAGCAAGTTTATGGGCCCGTTGATGGTCCAGTCCAAGACAGAATATGAGAATACGATTAGTATGTAACATGTGCATGCTTGGTTGGGAGAGCACACCAGTGATGATAAGTAAATTTTTTGCTGTTTGTGTCTTGTGGGTCATAACCAGAAAATTGTCTCCAATATGCTAGATGGTGAGATCTAAGATCCACAACAACCTGACTCAAAAATCCAAAGGATCAGCAGAGCGTATCTGTTGCTGAAATTGATGGGCATGATGTAAGGGTTACAAGGGTTACAAGGGGGGTTGGCCTACAGCCCGAGAATCTGGGTGATCGGCTGCTGGTGAAACATTCTCGTCCAGCATCAAAAATTGAAACCAGTTCAGACAAAAAAATTTGAAAATCTGTGCGAGTGTTGATTTAGAAAAGCATTGACCTCAAAATCAGTCAAAATGTGAAAGCTCTCCAAGAAAGGAATAGAATCAGTGTCTGGAAGCTGGGCAAAAGTATGTAATGGTTTAAAAAGATCAATGAACAGGTCTTTGTATCTTCTGCGCGGCTCACACAACTCACAGCAAATGCAATAGAAAAGAACATGTTTCTCGTCCTGGACTTCAGCACATCCACACTTATCACAAATATTTGAACCACCCGACCATTTACAGGACTCGACCTTCAAGCAGTGGGCATGAAGCCTACACCTACTCACATTCCTCATGACTCCTTTATCCAAATCCTGAAATAGATATGATGGGATACAGAAGGGTGTGCGTGCTGTTTGATTCAAAGGTTTCCCACACCAATGATGGTAAGTCACTGCTTTTCTGTTCACCTCTCGGGGACTTAGGGCGTCCGCTTCCCTCCAAACCTTCTGCTGTCTGTACCATCATCAGGGCATGATGTAAGCCATTCATGGCAGACAATAGATGGGATGTCCAGCAGGAGAAATTCCTGGGGCTGAGGGAGATGTCTGCGTGAAAAAGCTTGTGAAGTAGAGTGCTGTTGCAATGGTTGAGAGAATTGTAAAAGCGTGCACAGGCTCTGAACCAGTTGGATTGAATAGGTTCAGTTCCACACTCACGGGGGACACTCCAGGAGTTGATGCTCGTACGTTAGGAGGGCAGCTTAGGGAAGGGAAGGGATACAAAGCTGTACCTGCCTGCAGGGGCTTAGCTGAAGCATAAACAGAAATGCCTGCAACCAAACCAGACCTTAGCCTATAACCAAGTACAAAACAGTTTTTGTGTTGCTAAAAAAACATAGGTATAAAGTAAGACAAGTATAGCCTCATGATTGGCAGCAATTATCAGTCATGTTTAGCTTCCAAATGCTGTCTTGTGTATGGCCCCACACCTGTCTGGGCTGCATGTTGTATAGCCCCAATGCCCCTCACACCAACTAGCCCCAAAGGACAGGATACTGGCAATGTGCAGCCCCATGACTGGCAGATCAAAGCCAGCCATGTCTAACTCCCACAAACAGAGAGTGCAATGGATGATCCCACACCAGTTTGACCCGTGATAGTTGTACTTGCACAAGGTAGATAATGCTCAAAGGCTTCAAAGTTGTTGGATCAGATGAAGGTAAGGTAGCATCGCCACATCCAAAACATTGAAGCCTGTAATTAGACTTGGCCAAGGATGGCTCAACTCACAAAGCTTTCATTCTTATGGAGGCCCGACATATCCCCCGAAAGTCCCGGACCTCCTGGGAGGGCCCCATGTCGCTTTAATTGCCTGCGCTATCTTGCGCGCTCAAGCTTAGCTGGTCTGCGCTTGGTCTGCGCTTGCTGCTTGTCGTTTCATGGCTCCTCCCGTGTTCTGCCCTGGTGGTGCTGCTGGTCCTGCTGCCGAGGAAGGATGGTTTTGGTGCTTGAATGTGAGGTGTTTGCAACCCGGGGGTGTTATTGCTGGAGTTGCTGTTGTGACTGGGCATGCTGGAGAGGGGTTTTGAGCTACTGCTTTGCGTTTCGTAGGTGTGGCTGGAACTGCTCCGGCGTTTGGTGGTACTTTTGATGCTGCTGGTGCATGTGCTGCTGGTACTGCTGCTGCTGTTTCTGTTGGTGGAGGGGCTGAGATTGCTGCTGCTGAGGCCTGTAACCAGACCTGGCCAAAAAATGGTCAACATATAAAATTGTTTTATGTGACATCACTAGGGTGACATCATTAATGATAACTTATACCTATTCTTAAATCATCACTGCCTATCCACATCTCTGTTGTGAACTTGGCAGTGAGCTTGGAACCATCGCACGTACCAAACTTGCAACAACAACAACAACAACAACAATCCACAATTCTGCCCCAACAGGAATTACCTCTCTCACCAAACCTGGGACCTATGATAACTGCATTCTGGAATACAGCTCCAAGGACCTTTCTAAACAATCATGATTCAGCTTGGCTACAAGGCCTGGCTACAGCTGCACCAGAAGCCAACTGGAAGCTGCGCGGTGCTGACAACCGTTCTTTTCTCAATGCAATGCGTGCCGACATGCCTGGACTAAAGAAGTTTTAACGCCTCCTCTCTGACAAACAGCAAATATCCAGAAATCCAACCAATCCACATATAAGTAATCAGGAAGAACTATTTGTACCAAACCAATCTAGTCCAACCCTCATGCTTAAAGTCTTTCACTGGAGAACATGGGCGTATAATGATGGTAGCTGTCATATCCAGGATCGCTAACAATCAAACGGAACAGGCGTCTACTGCCCTCTCACTGACAGCATAAATCATGTTGAGCATGGGCTGGAATTTCTTGTTCTGGAATTTCCAACACCTTACGTCGAGCTGAATTAACAGCATTTGATGCTGCCATCACGCACTCCTATTCACACATTGCTTTAGGCAGTCTCTCTTCATAAAATATGCAAACAAATCAGATACCCTGAAAAGCACAAAATACGCAATCAAGGGGATGTCCTTAAAGTCACATGTACTCTCGTTTGCAACTCTCAAACCAGTTTTTGCGTCTACAAAGTAAAATCTCATGCTGACCCTAGGTATCCTCGTTTCCTTAATTGATGTGGGGAGTGCTTTTAATGCCTGCCGCAGGCGTAGTTATTCTTCTCTTTCTTTTCTCATGCTGGCATTGATGGTAGCGAATGTGCAGATGCTACTGCAAACTATCAGGCAAACAAAGCCAATGATAATGTGGCTGATACGGGGATCCCTGGCGCAGGCTCTGGCGGAAATCCATTCCATTTTATCTCTTTGATTAGCCAAGGAGGAAAAAAGATAATATACTGCCGGCACTCCCACAGCTCCTGCACCCAATCCTAAAATCACCTTCCCAATCTTGAAAATGCTCTGAAGTGCTACATGCAAAACCCAGAATTGGATGTGCCAATCCCAGAACAGGCTACTACTCTTACTATCATAGTCTGTAGAAAGGAAAAAAAACAAGTATATAGGATAGGATATCCTATCGCATTAAAACTACGTAGGCAGAGGAAACTCCCCCTACATCAATTTAGGAAGAGGAGACGCGTTGGCTCAGAGGATCCGTGCATCCCCTCCACCACAAATCTGCAAATAAGAAAGTGCTAATGGGAATCTAAAGGGTCAATGGAAATACCCGGCTCCAGAACCTGATTATCGGAAGTAGTATTGTTTTCAGTAGCACGCCTAGTGGCAACTGCATCGACCGTAATTGATTTCTACCAGCACTATGTTTGCAAAGAACTTGGTTGGCTAGGTCTGTGCACGCACCTAACTCAACAGGCTTTGATTACCTAAGAGGCCAAAAGCTATTTTTGCACACTTGCATGCATTTTAGACAGTGTGCACAGGCACGTGGACGCGATTAGTTGTTGAGCAGGCTTGAGGCACAAAGCTTTGGGGCTGATAGGTACCTTAAATTTTAAGTTTAAACATCATGTTACGCTAGGCTGCTGAGGCATCTTGAACTGATTGTGTCATTTCGTTTGGCTTGAGCTCTGAGACAGAATAAGGCCGCCAGGTTGTATTGCTGACATTGCATTCCAAGTTGGCTTAGGAGTAACTTGAACATGCAGACTGTTTGCTTAGTTGTCATCAAATCTCTATTTCAGACACATATGAAGGTTTGCTTCTGTGTGTATGGTCGTTTCTTGATGAAATTTAAAGTGTCTGGCTATGAATGAATAGAAAAGATCAAAAATGTACGCCAGCCGAAAGGCCGTGTGCATTAAGGAAAGGTTTCCTAACTAGCAAGCTAGCAAGGATCTCACCAAAGGGACCTCAAACCTAAACTAGACACTACTAGCCTAGGAGAAAGCCAGAATTAGAGCTAATGAGGATTTGGAGGGTTGCCCGCCATGCTCCTGGACGCCTGGCCTCTCCTTCTCTGATGCTACGTGTTTAGCTGCATATCTTAATTCATGACACGTGCTGTGGTGCGTATTCTGGCCTATTGCTGTCTCTCTTTGAACCGTGTAAGGGTTTGGACCGCCATCCCTGCTAAATCTGAAACCTAACTTGCACGCGTGTGCTGTGTCCAGCAGCACCCGTGCTCGAACCTTTAACTGTGTTGCCAGTCTGCACCATATTACAGCAGCTGATAGCACACAAAATTATTGTTACAGTAATAAACTTGTTGCTATAACCAAAAACATGCGGTTTGCTTTTAAAGGTCCACTAACCCCTTGTGCCCTCTCCCAGGCTGTCATCATTTAGACAGCGCATTCCACATGCTTTCAGGCTGCCAAAACCATATCATCTCCAGCATGAAAACTGAACACCATATTGCTGGAAGAATCACCATCAAAGGCTTTAGTACAAGCTCTAGGGGAGCAGGCTTGACTAATACAGACATAGGAAGCGATGATAGGTGGCGCAACACAACATCAAACATAATCATACCCTCTTACTTCTTACCACGAATGATCCCTTGGAGATCTAGACTCACATCAAGTCGTCCTGATACTGTCGCGGTTACCCCTTACCATGCCAAACCCAACTCACCTCCTCCTCCCTCCTGCTCACACCGTGTGTTACGCAGCAGGCGCAGGTCCAAACAGAGGACCACCACAGCCAACCGCGTGAGACAGCCAACTAAATACAAAGCAGTGACACGTGCACTTGATTGAAATCAAGTACTTTGAAGACACAAGGCCTGGACAACAGTTGGAGGCGGCACAGCTGCAGCATGCAGATCTATGCAAGAATTTAGATGTAAAGCTTTCACAGTATGTACCATCCATAAGTATTGGTGGGACCTGTTACACTAAGTATAACCGTAACCAATTTAGACAATCGCCAGCAACATGCCGTTAAACTTGCTCGCAAACTTGATGCTAAATATGTAAGCATTTAAGCCAGCAAGTTTTTTACCACTAGACGTGCTATTAAAAACAATGATACTTTTCACAGTCAGGTTCTAGAGCTGAGTGCTTCCAGTAACCTTCAAGATCCCCGTGAGAACCTCCTGTTTTGTAGCTTTGTGGTCGAGGAGACTCACGTCTCCTCTGAGCCAATGCGTCTCGTCTTCCAAAATTGATGCAGGGAGAGTTTCCTCTGCATACAGTTTTTCTTTTCTTTTCTCATTCATTTCATTTCTGCAAGAAAGACATTCTGAGGGCTTGCTTGATAATATTGGAAAGCACCAACAATGGTGACAAAACAGAGAAACTGGCAGCCGCAGACGGTGGCTGATTCGTTACAAGTGCATGACTCATTCAACTAAGTTACGTGTGTAGTAGGATAGTTAGAGAAGGTACAACCTGGATAATATATCCAAATTTCCAACTAATAAATACATGGAAATTCAGGGGCGCCGGAAAACGGCAGCAAGCTCTTCATCTTGCTCCTTCAAGTTGATCACATCATCATAATTAAATAGATGTGTGCTCTTGCCTCTGTGAAGTCTCAACTCTCGGGGTGTGTGCATGAAAAGAAAAACTACGCGGGCAGTGAAACACTCCCCACGTCAGTTAAGGAAAGGGGGGCACATTGGTGCACAGACCGGATGACCACCCCACCACGAAGTTCAGACTGAGAGAAGTACGGCAGGCAGAGAAAGAGGACAGGTCCAGCAACGAGAAAGAGAGCAGCATGATAGCTGAAAAACTGGAGTTCCAGGCCTTCAACAACCACTGCTCTGGCAGAGTCAGCACTGTCAGCTTTCCAACCAAGGAAAGCCATGCCCAGCAGCTACCTGCTGAGCACAACTATAGATGGACCATCTTTCAGAGTGATGCTATTCTCCAATTTTCTGCGCATCTTGTGGTAACACGAAAGTACGCTTTCTAGCATCTGACACTGCAACCTATTGGAGTTTGTGTGCAGGACTTTGCATGCTTGTCCCATACAGAGTGCCAGCGCGTGTGATTCTTTACCGCACTCTACACTTCTGAGCTTAGCACAAGGCTATGTTTCCACATTCAGTTGACATTTGTACACAAGTTTGGTTTGATGAAAGGCTCCTTTTGCTTTAGCTAAGCTACCCTTGTAGGCAGGTGCAGCTGTGTAACCCTATCCTATCCTATTTTTCTCTTTTCCTTCCGCATGGCTAAGACTTAATCACCAATGCTTTCATGTTTTTCCATGATATGGGGAGAGTTTCCTCTGCCTACGTAGTTTTTCTGTTTTCTCCAGAACTCTGCTTGCCACAGGATGTCGAATTGATCTCCATTTACCATGTAGACAGTTCACAACAAGACCTGTAAACTGTTTCCTTTTCTGCATGTTTTCCTTGTTTTATGGACTGGCTACCGGTCAATTGTTTGCACATTTTGATTAGAATCATGGAGCTACCCATGGATTTTCTCAATGCTTGAGTTGATCCTTCAGGAAGGTCTTTCAGGAGGTGGGGGGCTTCAGAGGCTCATTTTAAGGGATGCCACCTTATTGCGCCGCATCTTTAAACCTCCGTAGGCACTTTTGTGACCGTTGGGGACAGGGTTTAGGGTGCTGCTGCTGCCCGCTCTCCCCCTCCTCCTTTCCCCTCTCGCCAGTCTGCTGCTGCCGCCGCCGCTGATGCTGCTGCTGCTGCTGCTGCCCAGCCCTCCCCTCACCCACCGCCCCAACCTGCTGCTGCTGCTCAGCCGCCCCCTCCCCCACCACCCCAACATGCTGCTGCTGCTGCAGCTGCTGCTCAGCCGCCCCCTCCCCCACCACCCAAATCAGCAGTGGCTCAGCCCCCCCCCTCCCCCACCGCCCCAAACTGCTGCTGCTGCTGCTGCTGCTGCTCAGCCGCCTCCCGCTGCTGTTGCCCCCCTCCACCACCACACAATCAGCTGCCCCTGGTGTGGGAATCCTGCACCCCCCGCCACCCCACCACACTGAGCAGCCGGCTAACTCCTAGGCTGCTGCTGCTGCTGCTGCTGCCCCCTCCTCCACCTCCACACGACGCAGCCCTCTACCGGCTGCTGCTGCGGCCAATGCTGCTGCCGCAAGCACTGGCAAGAAGCATGCCAGGAGCAAGGATCCCTCTGGGGACACTCCAACCCCCAAGGCCCCCATGACTCGGATGAGGGCCCGGCTGGACCAAGGTCAGGGTGCCACAGCCGAGGAGGAGATCCAGCCCAACTACGCGCCCTACGCTCAGGACGACGGAGAGTACGGCGGTGATGTAGAGGGAGGGGATGATGAGGGGAGTGATGATGAGGGCCCGGAGTTCTTGGATCCAGAGGAAGCTGAAGTGGGCCTTGACCAAACATATAATGAATGGAAGAGTAGGAAGGGAATGAAGGGAAAAAAGTACAAGGGCTAGGAAGGTGGCCGGCCTGAGCCTGGGCGTAAGCTCAAGCTCTTAGTATGGAATGTGCATGGGATTGGGGGGCGATCTGCTGATGCTAATGCAGAGCTCAAGGTTTTAGATGTATGCCACATGGTCAAAGACCATGACATTGCAGTGCTTACAGAAACAAGAACTGGTGATGCATCTAGGTTGCTGCAGCACTTGCCTGGCTTTACTTTGCACAACTTGGGAATGGCTAGAGAGAACGAAGGCAAAAATGGGTTTGGGATTGCTGTGTTTGTTGCGCCAGGCAGCTCAGATTATGTGCGCTTCCATAAAGTCAGTGAGCACACGCAGTGTATTTGGCTTCAATGTGACAAAAAGATGTTTGGGCTGAGGGAACATGTGATGATAGGTGCTACTTACATAAATCCTCTGAGTGGTTCGTTTACTTCTCGTGCTATTCACTCTCACTATACTAATCTTTTTGAGGACGTGCTTGATGCTTTTCAGGTATCTTCGCAAGTCATTTTGTGTGGCGACTTTAATGCGCATGTTGGAGAGCTGAGTGAAGTGAGTGACGCGCATTCTCGGTTTGTGTTGGACTGCCCTGAGCTCCTAGAGACTAGGAGATGTGCGTGCAAGAGTGTGAACAAGGCAGGCCAGCTGTTGGTTGATCTAGCAGCTGCGACGAGTATGGCCATTTCGACTGGGCGTGTTGTTGGAGATGATGGGCAGCCCTCTTTCACTGGGCATTTTGGTGATAAGAGAAGTAGGTCAGACCATGTGTTGTTGTCTCCGGCTCTGCTCAAAATCGTACAATGTTTTGAGATGAAAGAAACGCGTGCCTCAGATCACGCAGGCTTGAGCACTGTGTTTAGAGTGACTGATGAGGGTGGAGAAGGTGTGAATGCTCCACACCATGTGTGCAAAGCTGGAGAGTGTATCAACAAGTTAGTGTTGCGTTGGCAGCAGGATAAGGCCCAAGTTTACGCTGAGCACATTCGGGACAATGCTGAAATGCTGGCTCAATTTGATGAGGCAGAGAGGTCTGGGGATGTAGATAAATTGGCGTTTTGTGTGCGTTCTTTGATCATCCAGGCAGCGAGCAGTAGAGCTGTGGGCATGTCAGGCCGAGCAAAGTGTGTTTTTAAACGTGAGCGTAATAGGAAGGGTCCTCTAAACCCTGTGTGGTTCAATGAAGAATGTTGGGAGAAGCGTAGGGCTTTCATTGAGGCAGTGAAGCATGGTGAAGCCAGGCATGCTTGCAGATTTCTCAAGAGGGAAAGTATGAGGTGCAATCGTAGGATGAAGCGAAGGCACGCGAGACAGTTGCGGAATTTGTTTTTGGATAGGCTATTTCGGAAGGATCCGGCAGTGCACGCTTTACTAAAAAAGCACACCAAGCCTCACACAACCCCTGTGCCTGCTCCAGCTTGGCATGATCACCTACACAAACACTTCAGAGCAAAGAGGACATTTGAAGAGTCTCGCCCATCTGCGAGGGATATGGCTGTGCCACTGGGCCGGCGCAACCTTCCACCTGAGGTCCTTCTCAGGCGGGGCGCGCAGTCTGGGTGGGCTCCGGAGCCAGATGAGTTTGAGATCCCTGATGTATCTGTGTTAAAAGGTATGTTGGGTAGTGAATTTCAGAAGTTGAATGTTGGTGCCTCTTCAGGCTTTGATGCGATCCCGATTCCTTTTCTTAAGCATGCGTGCTTGCCAGTGCAGTGTGGGAATAAAACCAAACAAGTAAATGTGCTGGTACCTCTGTTGGCTCGTCTTTTTAAAGTGTTGCTGACTGAAAGTAAAGTGCCTGCGTGCTGGAAGGTTGCCAAGTTGAGCCCCATTCACAAAAAAGGGGAAGTGCTGAAACCTGGGAATTATAGGATGATTGCGGTTAGCGGTGTAATGTATAGGATTTATGCTAATGTGCTGAAAAATCTGGTGACAGATTGGTGTATGAAAAAGGGAAAAATTCCGGACACGCAGTTTGGCTTCTTTCCAGGAAGGAGCACTCTGCATCCTCTGTTCATTCTGAGGCACCTCAAGCATGCTGCGAAAAAATTGAAGCCACGGAATTCTTCCAGATTGCACGTTGCTTTCATTGACTTTTCTCAAGCTTATGACACCGTGCCCAGACAGCAGCTTTGGTCTCACTTGCAGCGCAATGCAATGCCGACTCCTCTGCTCAGTGTGATCAGAGATATGTATGATAATGATGAGTACATTCTAATGGATGGTGAGAAAAGGGCGCGCGTGCAGCCATCGAATGGTGTTAAGCAAGGTTGTCCTTTGTCCCCCCTTCTTTTCTCTCTGTACATCAATGATATGGGCAGAGAGATAAGTGAGGGCATTGAGGGTGCTGTAACTGGTGATAGAGTGAATGGTGTGTCCCACATGATGTACGCTGATGACCTTGGATTAACTACGAATGACCCTGGTGAAATGCAGAAGATGCTGGACAGACTCCGTGTGTATGCTCAGAGAAAAGGGTTGACTGTAAACACAGCTAAGTCTGAGGTGGTGCACTTCAACAGTACGTCTGTCTCTCCTCTGCAGAATCCTTTTACGTATGATGGAGTGGTCCTTCCAGAGAAGGACAGGTTCAAATATTTGGGAGTGCTGTTGGATAAAAAGATGGATTTTAAGGTAGCTGAGGAGCATGCGGTGCGGCCTTATATGGCTGCACAGAGAAGGATTTCGGAGTTTGCCAAGGGTCATGACCTGAAAAACAGGCCTCATGCTATGCTCTGGTTGTCCAAGGTGTATGGCATTCCTGCTGGGATGTATGCGTGCCAGGTGTGGGGAACTCATTACTTGAGAGAAGGCAGTGAGTTTGAGAGTCAATTGCAGAAAAGACATCTGTGTTCCTTGAGGCGCATTCTTGGAGTAAAGAACAGTACTACAAATTGGCCGGTGTTGAGAGAGTGTGGCCAGGAGCCTCTGCAGTTCTTCTGGTTCCGTACCTCCATCAATTTTTTTAATAGCATGCTTGACTCCAATAGTGAAGTCTTGCGTCGTGTGCTGAGGGCTGATTTAAGTCTGGCTTCTTTTGATTCCTCTTGCTGGGCTGCTGAAGTCTCTAATGCTTTTGGTGGGATGCGGAATGGTGATTCGTTCAAACAGAACATGCTGAGAGCTGAGAAAATCCCCATGCAAGAGTTCATTGGTGATTTGCGATACAGACAGCAGAAAGTGTGGAGAGGGGCCGATGTTTTTTGTCCTCGTGCAGTTAACAAGAAGGTAGTGACGTACCATAAGTGGTGTGGGAGTTCTGAGAGTGGTCCCAGAGGTGCTCCTTTTTGTATCCCCTCGTATCTGTTCAAGGATTTGGACAAGCATGTTTTGAGAAACATTAGCAGATTTAGATTGCGTGCTCATCACTTGAGAGTGGAGTCTGGTAAATGGCTTGGGGGTTCAAGTATCTGTGATAAGTGTGAGTGTGGGGAAGTCCAGGATGAAAAACATGTGCTTTTCTTTTGCAAATGTACTGAGGTGCGCGAGCTACGCACGAGATACAAGGACCTTTTTGAGGAGATGTTTAAGACTTAGCGTGTGTTTGCTCCGCCTTCAAACGCTGACTTTATTCCATTCTTGGCTTGCCATCATACTATCACTGATTCTGAAATCAATGCTTTCCTAAACCAAGACTCATACAGACTTCTTAGATTTGTGTCAGACTTGGTCTCAATTTTTGATACTGGTTGAGCTTGTTTCACCAGCTGCCATCAGCCAGAGTCTCGGGCTGTAGGCCACCATTGTAAACCCTTGTAAACCCTTGACCGTTGGGGACAGGGTTGGCAAGCCTTCAATGTTACACGACAAGCGTGAATTTGAGGATTATTGCTGAAGCTCAAGAAAAGAAGTCCTACGTGGGCAGTGAAAACGCTCCCCACATCAATCAAAAAGAAGAGGATACTTAGGGCTGAGGCACCGTGCATCCCCTCCACTAACGGAAGAAGAAATGAAAGTCACTGGAAATCAGAGGGGTTACTAGCAGCACCCCGTGCCTGACCTTATTGATGAGAGTTGAGAGCGGTCTTCTCAAGATCATGGGCTTCTCAGGAGCAGATACCTGAGCTTCAAATTAACAAGGCCACTGGTTGCATTTCTAGATGGGGGATTAACGGCTGTTGAAGTTCAAGTGTCTTCTATACTGATGCAGGGAGTGTCCTAAATGCTGCGTGGTTGATCTCTTTTCTTGCAAGGCTGCTGAAACACTCTGTTAGTCCAGCTCGTATCAGAAAATGAACATAATGATGCAACTAACCTTTTTTTTAGAGCGGTGCTGTTCTCAAACTTTCTGTGCTTCTTGTGGAAACACAAAAATGTATCTTCCTAACACTACAGCCTTTGGAGTTTTTTGTGTATGACTTTGCGTGCTTGTTTCATTTAGAGTGACAGTGTGTGTGACTTTTACAGATGACACTTCTGAACTCAGCTCAAGGCTTTCAGTTGACATTTACACAAGTTTAGTTTGGTTTGGTTACAGGCACCTTTTGCTTCAGCTAAGCTGCCCTTGTAGGCAGGTACAGCTATGTAACCCTCTCCTCTCCTCTCCTCTCCTAACCTTTTTTCCCATGCAGCTCATAATTAACGGTTGATATATTTGGAATGGAAGACCATGTGTCTGTACTGAAGAATCTTGATATGCCACATCAAGCAACATACCTCATGATTCCGGATGCATTTACCCTATCTTAGCAGAACTCTACACCCTACCCAGGAAAATACATTGCTTTACCTCCACACATGTATATAAGAAGCCCATATAAAGCCCAAGTGCTGCTCCCTCCGTAGCGCAAAACCCTGATTCAAGCATTTTGAGACTCTACTGTTAGATCATTTTGATGGCATTTCTCCTTGCAAGGCAAAAATGAAGACTTTACTTGCACAAAAGCACCTTAGTGGAATAAGTGCCAAAGAAGGCAGGTAGCAAGTGTTGCGCACTGCTGCAAATTGTCTGATTATTTGAGACTAATGTTTCCCTTTCAAGATTAAAAAAATCTGTATGAGTATGAAAGGAAGGAGGAGGAAGGACATAATAGCTCGTCTTCAAGGCGTTATGAATAAGAAACTTAAATTGCAAATGCACCTGCCATGCGCACCAAAAGCAAGCCTCCTGATGAGCGTATGTTTTAATTTTTTGCATGACAGGCCTGATGCTTTGCATGCCTAAACTAAAGAGGTTTTTATGAGGTGTGATCATGAATTGTGCACAACCATGCATCAGAGTAGAAAGCTGCGTCCGTCACGCGTAGCACAGCTTGAACCGTTTCTTCGTCACGAATTGCAGCTCTTGCGCCAGTCCAGGTAAGCAGGTGAGAAAGACTGCCCCTCATAATTCAAATGTAACACCGACACATCCCAGATTTCTGTGACATCGCCAACACATATTTGTGCATAATCACAGCATATGCTTCCTGCTTCGGAAATTCTGGGCGTCAGCAGGTTGCGTTGGCTGCCAGAGCGCACTGCCTGTCAGTTCCAGAGAGCCACTGATCTCTGCACTTCACAGCCACAGCATGTGTATGAGGACCCACCTGCATTGCACAGCTTCTGTGAGCGCTTTCAACTAAGCAGTTTCAACTAATTGCATAAAATGCATATGTTGAGCACCTCCTCCCTGCGCCCACCTACCTTGGCATTGTCTCTACAACAGCAACGTTCTTCAAAAAGTGTTTTTTCACTTGGCTGAATGTGTACCCACACGTGGCTGTGTGTGTGTGTGTGTGTGTGTGTGTGTGTGTGTGTGTAATCACACATGGCTGAGCGTGCACCCATAAAAGTGGCCGAGCGCGCACCCACGAAAGTGGCTGTGTGTGCACCCATTAAAGTGGCTGAATGCGCACCCACAAAAGTGGCTGAGCGTGCATTCACAAAAGTGGCTGAGTGCGCACCCGTTCTTGGCTGAGGGTATCCCACACACTGCTATGTGCGTTCCAAACATGGCTGAGAGTGTCCCACGTACTGCTGAGTGCGCATCCGCTCTTGGCTGAGGGTAGCCCACATACTGCTACGTGCGTTCCAAACATGGCTGAGAGTGTCCCACATACTGCTGAGTGCGCATCCGCTCTTGGCTGAGGGTAGCCCACATACTGCTACGTGCGTTCCAAACATGGCTGAGAGTGTCCCACATACTGCTGAGTGCACATCCGCTCTTGGCTGAGGGTAGCCCACATACTGCTACGTGTGCTCCAAACATGGCTGAGAGTGTCCCACATACTGCTGGGTGCGCATCCGCTCTTGGCTGAGGGTAGCCCACATACTGCTACGTGCGCTCCAAACATGGCTGAGAGCGTCCCACACGCGGCTGCATATGTTTCACACACAGCTGAGTGTGTCCCATACAAGGCTGTGCGTGTATTTACACACGGCTGGTCGTGGTCCGCACACTCACCCGCCTATCACTGGCTGGATCAAAAAGATAGGTCCACACTGAAAGCTATAGCCGGCATGCATGGCTGTGTGTGTCCCACACATGGCTGAGTGTGGTCCACTCATGCGGTTCCCTGTCCCTGGCTGGATCAAAAGGGTGACTCTAAAGTGGAACGAGCCAGCATTCATGGCTGCCTATCCTGGCTGGATCGACATAGTCGCTTTGTCCCGATCGGCCAGGATGCTGGGCTGTAGGCCTTTTAATCACCTTGGAACTCCCTTGTTAGCTTTGCGGCCGCAGCCTGGCTGTGCGCTGCTGCACGCCTGGCCCTGCAACCAACAGGAACAAAGCCTCTCACATCTCCAGACTGGATTTCTCACAGCAGGACCCTGACGCACGCACTGTAAACAAGCATGGTAATTAATGGCTATCAGGCACCATGGCACTGCAGGACCTTGACGCACACATCGCAAACAAGCATGGTAGCAAGGGTTACAAGGGGTTGCAAGGGATAATGACCCCAGTCAAGCATGGTAACCAATGGCTATCAAGCACCATGGCACAGCAGGACCTTGACGCACACATCAAAGCAGCGCACCCTGCACCCTGGCCAGCACCTTTTCTTTCCTTTCAAAGCAATGAAGCCTGCACCTTGGCCTACACCTGGTCGTGGGACATGTGACACCCTGGCCTGCACCCTGGTTGTGGGAGTCGTAGCACCCTGGCCTGCACCCTGGTTGTGGGAATCCTAGCACCCTGGCCTGCACCCTGGTTGTGGAAGTCGCAGCACCCTGGCCTGCACCCTGGTTGTGGGACTCGTAGCACCCTGGCCTGCACCCTAGTTGTGGGGAATGTACTACCCAGGCCTGCACCTAATTGTGGGAATGGTAGCACCCTGGCCTGCACCATTTTTTTCTTTCAAAGCAATGACGCCTTTGCCCTGGCTTGCACCTGGTTGTGGCCAATCCCAGCTCTCAAAAAAAGGAAAGACAATGCACACCAGGTCCAACTGCATGCATTAAGGAGAGGTTCCCTTACTAGCGAGCTAGCTAGGGCCTCACCAGACCAGCTCTCAAGATCACCAATGCGTCCTGGCTTCCAACATCTCCAACACATGTTTTCAGTGACTCTCCCGGGTCTCGTCATTTCTACGCATCCCGGCTTTCAACATCTCCAACACATGTTTTCAGTGACTCTCCCGGGTCTCATTATCTTCAACGCATCCCGGCTTCCAACATCTCCGACATACGCTTTCAGTGACTCTCCCGGGTCTCATTATCTTCAACGCATCCCGGCTTTCAACATCTCCGACACATGTTTTCAGTAACTCTCCCGGGTATCATTATCTTCAACGCATCCCGGCTTTCAACATCTCCGACATACGCTTTCAGTGACTCTCCCGGGTCTCGTAATTCTTACGCATCCCGGCTTTCAACAACGCCACACATTTTCTCCATAATTTCGTAAGTAGGAAGCCATGCAGCTTTTGAGTCAGCCACATTGTGCCTGCGACGTCTGTGTGTGGCCATCGTCACACCTGATCAAGTACCCATATCTCTGAGTGATCTTTATGAGTGTGTTGGTTAGGAAGCCATGCAGCTCTTAGCATGCGTTGCAACATGCCTGCAATGGCTGAGGTCATCGGTACAAAGCCTTGTTGAGCTATGTACATTTAGAATGAGGGTACATTCAGATTGAGGGTACACACACTTTCATACTGATTCACCTTTTTTGGCACACCTGAGGCCCAACTTCGCTGTGACATGGCCGCCGTAAAGTGTCCCCTTGCGTTGGTGGCCTGCACTGCTGTCCAACATCACCTTTCACATCACGCATGTTGTAGAGACTCAGCAAGGCTCTGTTGTCTCTACATGGTATGGCACACACACACATATACACACATATACACAAAACTGGAACTGCTGCCTACCATTCGCTGCTTCTGCACAACGGCAAAAGCAAACCATAACGATTTGGGCCACGTCACCATGACCAAGGTGATGACCCCTCATCAATCGCAGGCATCAGTACTTCAGCTTGGCTGCCTGAGTTGGGCAAACACGGCATGGTGCAATCTCTTCCCGCTCACACTGCCCCATCAGCTCCTTCGCCTATAAACTGCAATTCTATGAACCCTCAGACTCGATTGTTGAAATATTTCAGTTAGCAATAATTGCTCTGTAGCTCAAAGCGCCAACACTGGACGTGACCCTCGACTACCGCCTCTTCACTTGCTTACAGACTGCTCCTCCTCGTTTACCCTTGAAGCCTCCTGTGCCACCTCTCCCACCGCCTGCACACTGTTTCAACTACAACCCTTACCCTCACTCCCAGGCTCACCTGCAAATTGGCCTTCATGAAGGCTCTTATACCACAGAGACCTTATCAGGGCCCTCATCAGGACTCTTATAACTCCAGCACACTGCCCCCAAAACAACTGCAAATTGGCCCTCATGAAGGCTCTTACACCAGAGGGCCCTTATCAGGGCCCTCATCAGGGCTCTTGTAACTCCAGCACACTGCCCCCAAAACAACTGCAAATTGGCCCTCATGAAGGCTCTTACACCACAGAGACCTTATCAGGGCCCTCATCAGGGCTCTTATAACTCCAGCACACTGCCCCCAGAACAACCTTCAACCTTACTTCCAGGCTCACCTGCAAATTGGCCCTCGTCTGGGCCCCTGACTCGATGGTACATCTCCTCCTCCTCTTCACTCAGCTCCCTGGGCACATTGGATATGAGCGCAGTGCACAAACACGTTATCAGAGCAAGAGCAGGTGGACCGTGCTGCTAGCTAGCCAACTTGGGATTGTTACTCATATCTCTTGCCGAAGGAGGCTCTTAGGCGCCTGTCCCTCGTCCCTGGTCCCTGAAGGTGCCTTTGTCAATTCAGGTCCCTTCGCCCCTCAAGGTCCCTCAGTCCCTTGTCCTCAAGTTGCCCTTGTCCCTTCAGGCAGCTTTGTCCCTTTGGACCCCTGAGTTCCTTAAGGTGGCTTTCTGCCTGTAAATGCCTACGTCCATTTAAGTCCCAGAAATCCTTAGGATGCCTTTGTCCCTCGAGGTCTCCTTCCCCTGTCCTTTTTGATGCCTAGTTCCCCCATAAATACAAGGAGTGGTCTTTTGCCCAGAGAAAAAAAGCAAATAATGAAACCTGGACAACAAACTCACATGCCTGGCTGAGCAGGAAAGGCAGACAATGAGGTTCTGTGGCAACACATATGCACAATGGTTCATACTGTGCCAGACTCAGTCACGCTTGCTGCATAGGAAACAGGCATTCCTGGCGCAATTCCAGGTGTGCCACGATTGCTGCGGCCAGGGTGCTCTCCAGGGCGCCCTCTTCACCTGCTGCTCTTAAGCGGGGGCACATGCTCCCTCAATGCATGCTCCTCCAACATACCCTCACCTGTTGCACTTGTGCAGGTACACATGCTCTATGCTCTCCCGACTCATCACCTCCAACACATGCACTCCTCACCTGTTGTATTTGCGCAGGAGGACATGCTCCTCCATCCACCTCTCCAGCATGATCTGGCCATAGTAGGGGTTGTCATGGGGCACCATGTGGCCTGCAACCATTTGTATACACAGGCCAGCAGTCATTTGCTTTGACTGGAGGGACACCGCTTTTGTGACCTGCAACCTGCAGGGATTGTTGTGGGGTTTTTGTGGGGCATCATATGCCCTGCAAGCAAAAGGCGCAAAAGATCATTGGCAAGACAAAGAAGAGTTGAAGCTATCCTGGCCCACGAGACTGCTCCTGGCCGTGGGGGCTGTTCCTGGCCACCTGATCTTGGTGTGTATAGATTGACTTCGAGGTGATAGGAACCTTAGGGTAGCAGCAAGGCCCTGGAACAAGCAGGCATACAGACACAGGGATTTTGATTTTTGAGTAATAGCCTTTTCTTTCAGCATACGACCCTGGATCGAGCAGGCACACCACCACAGTGGAAGCCCAGCACTGTGTGCTTAATACGCATTTGTGGGTGCTCCTAAAAGTAGAAGTATGAGCACCTCTTGGCGGCAACACAAGGAGGAATGCCACTCAGTGCTGCAAACCAAAAAGTTGCAGCAGAACTTTGCTTTTTGACCCACTAATTCATACCACCTGTCATTAGGTACCCAGGTCACACACACACACACACGCACACACCTGAGCCGCCTTTGTCCGACACACGCACGCGCATGCACGCACACACACATACACACACACGCATGCATGCACGCACACACACACACTTACACACACACGCATGCATGCACGCACACACACATTCACACACAAACCCACAAACCCACACACGCACACATGCACGCGCACGCGCATGCAGGTACGCGCACACACACACTCACTCACACACACCTGTGTTGCGGATGACAATCTGCGTCAAGTTGGCAAAGTGCTTTATGGCGCCCATGACCCTTCCGTTCACATTCCTGCAAAAGTGCCGAGACACATAGCTTGTATTGAGCATCAAAAGCCCATCCACACTAGAAAATGTGCTTTCTTTTAAGAATTGATCTTTTGACGGAGGAGAACAGAACATCTATGTAAGTTGCGGAACCAATTCTTACGTTGATGAAGCGTGCACATGGCTTTTGACAAACTAAACATCACTAACATCTGCTTCTGAGCTCCAATTCAAAGAGCTTGCAAAAGCGGAGCAAGCATGCAAGCCGCAGAGAATACACGTTCACTGGTTCCTGTTGTGCATACTCTGCTTCTAAGGGCTTGAAAAGAGCGTTGAATACCTAGCATGCAGGCTGCAAAACAAGCAAGCTTTCAACATTTCTCACTCACCAGAGTTCACGAGGAGCAGTTGTGAAGTCAGCGTGGCCATACCTGCATAAGAGTCAGTGGGGCAAAACTTGTTGCTGCATCACCCTTTTATGTCGTATCAGTAAAAATGAGGAGGTTCAGGAGGGGAAGTGCAAGGAAAATCAAAGAGGCTGGCTACTCGCACTTTAGTGCACAACAACTGCAGCGAGGCACCATCATGCGCTGGCTCGTCAACATGGGCATCAAGGAGGCCGGCTGCTTGCATCCTAGGTCACGAAAGGTATAGCTAGGAACCATCACGAACGGCTAGCAAGCAAGGGCACTAAGGACACTGGCGGCTTTTGCATTCAGTGCACTGTAGCTGTTGCAAGGCACTGCAGAGCACAAGTTAGCAAGCAAGGGCAACACGGAGGCTGGCTGCGCGCACTACAGTTGCACTAGCTATTGCAAGGCATTGCAGAGCACTAGTTAGCAAGCAAGGGCTCTTAAGAGACAGGCAGCTTTTGCATTCCAGCGCGCTGTAGCTATACAGCGAGGAACTATACATGATCAGCTAGCAAGCAAGAGCAACACAGAGGCTGGCTGCGTGCACTGCAGAGTCCTAGCTTAGTGCAGCTCTGTCCAGCAAAGCTGAGCAGTGAAAAGCAGGGCAGAGCAAAGCTGAGCGGTGCACCAGGGGCAGCACAATGCTACTGGTTGGCTTGGTGCAGCACCTCGGTGCAGCTCCGTGCAGGAAAGCTGAGCTGTGGCTCAGGGGCAGCACAGTGCTACTGGTTGCTGCCGCTTGATGCACACAAGCACCAGATGCACACAAGCACCAGAAGAAGCTCAGTTCCAGGAGTAGCTGGGTGACAGTGTGGCTGGTAGGGAGCAGCTCACTTCTGCTGCCTCTCTCAGAGTATTGCTGTTGCCTTACCAAGTCATGGACTGGATCCACGCATTGTTGGAGGCCACTCCGCACTCCGCGTCATACTGGCCCTGGTACAGGAGGACTGGGTGGAAGCTGAGCAGGTCGGCCACCTGCCAGGGTAACCAGGAAGAACTTTCAGGGAAACATGAAACATGACCATCGGCATTGAAGGACTGGGTGGAAGCTGAGCAGGTCGGCCACCTGCCAGGGAACCAAAGAAACGTTTTCAGGGAAACATGGAACATGACCATCGGCATTGAAGAACTGGGTGGAAGCTGAGCTGTTCAGCCACCTGCCAGGGTACCAAGGAAACATTTTCAGGGGGACATGAAACATGACCATCGGCATTGAAGGACTGGGTGGAAGCTGAGCTGTTCAGCCACCTGCCAGGGTACCAAGGAAACATTTTCAGGGAGACACGAAACATGACCATCGGCATTGAAGGACTGGGTGGAAGCTGAGCTGTTCAGCCACCTGCCAGGGTACCAAGGAAACATTTTCAGGGAGACACGAAACATGACCATCGGCATTGAAGGACTGGGTGGAAGCTGAGCTGTTCAGCCACCTGCCAGGGTACCAAGGAAACATTTTCAAGGAGACACGAAACATGACCATCGGCATTGAAGGACTGGGTGGAAGCTGAGCTGTTCAGCCACCTGCCAGGGTACCAAGGAAACATTTTCAGGGAGACATGAAACATGACCATCGGCATTGAAGGACTGGGTGGAAGTTGAGCTGTTCAGCCACCTGCCAGGGTACCAAGGAAACATTTTCAGGGAGACATGAAACATGACCATCGGCATTGAAGGACTGGGTGGAAGCTGAGCAGGTCGGCCACCTGCCAGGGTAACCAGGAAGAACTTTCAGGGAGACATGGAACATGACCATCGGCATTGAAGGACTGGGTGGAAGCTGAGCAGGTCGGCCACCTGCCAGGGTACCCAGGAAGAACTTTCAGGGAGACATGAAACATGACCATCGGCACTGAAGGACTGGGTGGAAGCTGAGCTGTTCAGCCACCTGCCAGGGTACCAAGGAAACATTTTCAGGGAGACATGAAACATGACCATCGGCATTGAAGGACTGGGTGGAAGCTGAGCTGTTCAGCCACCTGCCAGGGTACCAAGGAAACATTTTCAGGGAGACATGGAACATGACCATCGGCATTGAAGGACTGGGTGGAAGCTGAGCTGTTCAGCCATCTGCCAGGGTAACCAGGAAGAACTTTCAGGGAGACATGGAACATGACCATTGGCACTGAAGGACTGGGTGAGCGCTGAGCAGGGCGGCTGCCTGGCAGGATACCAAGGAAGCAATCTCAAGGAAATATGATGAGCGCAGGCATTGGGACAGGGAACCAAATGGAAACAGAGCAGGTCAGCCACCTGGCAGGATACCAGGAAAGATTTGCAGAAAAAGAAAGATCGGCATGAGCATTGGGCACCAGATGGAGCAGGTAAGCCACCTACCAGGCCCTGGTTACCATGGAAGTGCTTCCAAAAGTTTAAGTGTGGTGAGATTGCTTTTTGAACTAGAGGCAGGAAGACCGGAGGGAAGATTGGGTGAACTTGAGCAGGCCAGCTACTTGGCAAGGAATTAGGTATGCAAGCCTTCCATGACGTGTTAAAAAATCCGTGCTCTTTCAGAGCTGAGGAATGTAAGTCTCTGACACACGAGAGTTTTGCGTGACCTCAAAGAATTGGCGCTGGAACACATTTCAGGTGTACTGCTGGGCTTGGGCAGCTCATCAAGATCTGGGTCACTGTTGCTGAGCATCATGTGCTGCTGGGCGCTTGCACAGATCAAGCCTGACTGCCAAGCGCCTGAATCTGACTGCGAATGGTGCATACAATGCACCATGTAAGTTAGCACAAGGGCTAGGCTCAACCAAGCACTCTTTATTTTGCACCTCATAGCACTGGCAAATTTGCTGGCAGTTGAGCACTAGATTTCATGCCTCAAAAATGGGTCCCTCGAATGCACTCACAATTGTATGCCTCCATTTCTGCCTCAAAATTCACCACCACAATGCACTACCAAATAGAGCAACAGCGTGCAGCAAACACTCTGTGCATCAAACCCCATAGATTTCATAAATTGAGTACACCCGGTGTTCTTTACCATATGCATCATATGCCAGCACAAAATGCAGCAGGAGGGATGTTAGCAAATATACTGTGCTTCATGAGAAGCAGCAGGAGGGATTTAAGCAAAGATGCGGCTTCAAAAACGGCTCCAACACCCACCTTGTGTTTCACTGTGTGCATCACATCATGCGCAGTTTCAAGACACACCTGTTGTTTCACTGTGTGCACCACATCATAAGGACACTTTCATCACCCCCTTGGTGCTTCACTGTGTGCATCACATCATGCGCAGTTTCACGACACACCTGTTGTTTCACTGTGCGCATCACATCATGAGGACACTTTCATCACCCCCTAGATGCTTCACTGTGTGCATCACATCGTGCGCAGTTCCAACACACACCTGGTGTTTCACTGTTTTCATCACGTCATGCGCAAGGATGCGGTCTACATCCTCAGAGCATGATATCCACCTGTGTGTAGGGCAGGGCCAGAGAAGGGGGGGGGGAGAGGTGGTTTTGTGTGCGTTGGTCACAATCAGTGCATGGGGAGCTGTTGCGGGTACCTTTTTTTAAGTGTGCGCACATGATAATCGAGCATTTCTGATATCCAACGTATGAAAAATGGTGTAAAAAATGGTGATGTACTTTGCGCACATGATCTTACAAGCATGCCTGGCTTCCAATACATGAAAAATGGTGTAGGAAAATGGTGATGTAACTCACGCTCATGAGCATTGATGGTTTAGAAGAATGGTGATTTTTTTGCACATACTCATACGAGCGTTCCTGACATCCAAACCATTAAAATGGGTGAAAAACCAATTTGTGCTGGCCTGCCAGAATCTGCTTTTGCTAGCGGAAGATGTTCCTGATATTGCATGCTGGTGTTCAAAAGAGCCCTGGAGAAAAGTAAACACATTGCTAAGCGATGTGATTACCTGTATAAAACAAAATATACAAGCATCCGTGACACCTTATATTTGACAGAGGGCTTCCAAAGAAGAACAAGGGCACCAGCTGTGCAAATGAAAGGAAAAGTAGTATGAGTAAGACAGACAGTGGTGGACGAGTATGTCGAATTTTGAGCAGAACAAGAGCAGCAAAGAAAGGAGATGCCAAGAGTTTTGCCATGGAGGTCCACTAAAAGGCCTGACACAAGGGGTTGCATGGCTCACACATCATGCCCACACACAACCATTCTTTTCTCACAGTGCTCATGACTCTGATGAAGTGACTGGGATGGAGTGACTTCACTTCAAGCCCACACACGCCCGTGCTTCTCATACAGTGCTCATAACTCTGATGACGTGACTGGGGCGAAGTGACTTACACATCATGCCCACGTACGCCCATGCTCCTCATGAAGTGCTCCTGGCTCAGGTATCTGTCCGCAAGCATTGTTCCGTCATAGCCGGTGTTCCTGCAGTTGTGCGTGCACACAAACGGGCGCATGTGTGTGTCTTGTGTGCATGTGTGTGCATGTGTGTGTGTCTTGTGTGCATGTGTGTGTCTTGTGTGCATGTGCGTGTCTTGTGTGCATGTGTGTGCATGTGTGTGTCTTGTGTGCATGTGTGTGTATGTGTGTGTGTGCATGTGTGTGTGTGTGTGTGCGTAAGGGGGGGTACAGGACAGCAGCAACGCATTCCATCTAGATTCAAACCTGTTCCATATGACAGTGGCATGACAATGGCTACAGTGGTACTCATGAGCAGTGTCTCAGGTGCAAAGTAACAAAGAGCAGGCAGGCAAGCACAGGTGCAAATGGAGCTGCAGCAATTGCCTCCACTCAGGCCTGCTAATGTATGTATGTATGTATGTATGTATGTATGTATGTATGTATGTATGCAAGCATGGCAGTTTCTGCAGGTGCAAGACTTCAAGCCTAAAAGATGGCACACAGGAGAGTTCCAACAGGGCAGAGCACAAATATTCTCAGTAGGGCAGCTGCCAACCTTGACTTGTGAAGGCCTTGTCCCTGCACGTTAACCTCTGGAGCTCAAAACTACTAATGCTATGCAACACATACAAACATGACCACCTCACACGACCACCCTACCTTCGCACATCCTCCAGGGTGGGGCTGCCACTGAACTTTGAGATCAAGTCATTAATCTGATCACTCAGCACGCGCGCCTTGTGCATTTTCTTGCTCTTCACCTGCATGCATTTGAAGATCCACACACAAATATGAGTGAGGTGTCTGTCTGCTTTACCCTGCCTTGCACACCTACATGAGCTAAGAACCATCCAACTAGGCAGCCTCAATAGCTGAGAGCACAGCAGCTCCTCTGTCATTGCGTGGAGACCTCCCTTTACCCCCTAGCATGTAGTCCACCCCCTTGCTTTGTGTAGAAACACACATAACTCCTCCGTCCTAGCATGAAGCCCCAAACATGTACATTCTCATTCTTGTGCTGGAGATTTTAAGCACAAGTTTTCAGGAAAATCCCAACCGTCAGCGCTGGCACTGACAGTGAGTTACAACAACTCAACCATCCACCCTTGTTTTGTACACGTAAAATACATGTAGCGCACACGTCCTTGTAGATACCATTTTCATTTGGTACATGTGGCATATTCTTGTGTCCCAAAAGTCAGGAACCCTTCAAATTTTCACATGAAAATGGCTACCCAACCACCAGAGTGTTCTTTACATGGTGTACAGGCTGCACAAGTACTTTTCGTGGACTGCACAGTATGCTCCAACACACAGACTCAAATTAGGTTCTTCATACTTTCCTTTGTCCTTGCCAAGTTTGCCCTTGCCAACAAAAAGGCTCCCCAGGCCCTCAGGCCCTTCAGCTAAGCTGCCTTTTCAGGCAGGTTTACGTATGTAACCCTCATCTTTCCTTTCCTTCCTTTCCTTTCCTTTCCTTTCAGGCCCTCAGGCATGCTTTCTGGGGGTAGGAAGAGACATGCCAGGTCAGTGTGCTTTTTGGGGGGTGGGAAGAGACATGCCAGGCCAAGCCAGGTCGGAGCGGTAAACAGGCCAAAATGCCTACCAGGCCAGATTGCTTACCAGGCCAGAACATATATTTTTGGGGAGGACGAGACATGCCAGGACAGAGTGCTTACCAGGTCTGATTGCTTTCCAGGCCAGACTGCCCACCAGGTCAGAATGCTTTTTGGGGGGAGGGAAGAGACATGCCGAGCCATGCCAGGCCAGAGCGCTAAACAGGCCAGAATGCCCACCAGGCCAGAATGATTACCAGGCCAGAATGTTTTTTGGGGGAGGAAGAGACATGCCAGGACAGAGTGCTTACCAGGTCTGATTGCTTTCCAGGCCAGAATGCCCACCAGGTCAGACTGCTTACCCGGTCAGAATGCTTTTGGGGGGGAGGGAAGAGATGTGCCAGGCCAGCCCAGGCCAGAGCACTCAACAGGCCAGACAGCCCACCAGGTCAGACTGCCCACCAGGTCAGACTACTTTTTTGGGGGAGAAAGAGACATGCCAAAATCAGAGCAGGTCATTGGAAGGCTACTCACCAATTCTAGGACATCTGCACTCATTTCATCCACCAGCTTTCTTTGATTGCTATCGATGAGGCCCATGCTCCATGCCACCTCTCCCTGTACCATCTGCTGTGTGTCAGCATCTGCAGGTGCGAGTTTGCACAAACCGTCTCCCTGAAAAGATGTGCACAACTTTTTTGTAGTGAGTGCTCTTCATTCAACATTTTACACCGTAGTGCTCCTGCAGTATTGCAAGCCTTAAGTACTGCACGATCCCCAAAAATCTCTATTGATGATGTGGATGACAAGCTTTTGCAAGGGCCTTTTCCCAACAAATAATCTGGAAGTTGCGCTGTTTAAATTCACTTCTAATCATAAGCTCGTCACCTGATGTCTCAAGACACACCCTCATCATCCACACACATCCTTATCATCTCTGCTTCTGATCATCAACTCCTCATTCTCAGACGCATCCCATTCTTCAAACACGACACCAAATACTTGCAATGCAGGAAGAACAGGGAAGAAGACAGGTGCAGATTTGCACTGGTTATACCTACCTGACCGGCCGTTTACAAAGCATGATGCCCGGAACCTGTCTGATCTATGCATCCCTACGCAGAGCCTGACACCCAGCTTCCTCCTTCAATTCTGCACAGACTGAAATCTATTGCATACTTCATCCCTGCAACATTCCAAGCTCCCATGAAAAGGTTTTCAAGCTCACCTGTCCATCCATTCCCAATGGCCAGACCTCCCAACTTGAATTTGGGGCGCGGAATGGAGATGTTGGAGTGTGAACCAGGCCCAAAATCACCCGCTGGCTTGATGAGGCGAGGATGCTGCCGTGGCAAGGAATTGAGGAAAAATATGAATAGGTGGGAGGATGCCACCAAATGATCATGAATTGACAAGCATGTCAGAGGCGTGGTATGGATGTGTTGGAGTGTAAGCCAAACCCAAAATCACCCTCTTAACTTGATGAAGCGAGGATGCTACCATGGCAAGGAATGAGGCCTCTCAATTCTGGCAGCAGGTTATCAATATCAAATAATTGTACCGACGAAATAGAAAGGGGGTGCTGCTGGGTAGCAGTCAGCGTGGTCACCCCATCAATGATGACGTTGGGCTCTTTTTCTTATGAGAAGCATGTTGGTATGAAATGCATCCCAATGCTTCAAAGCGTTCGTCTTGCCTGTGATTCCGAAAGCTCTATATTCTGTTTTCACTTTTGGATTCACAATGAAATTTTGGACTAGAACAGTGTGCACAACATATGTTTTCATGTACAAATAAAATGACTCAACGTCTTCCCTGCAAAAGCAGAAGTTGCAGGGATGTAGGTAACAATGTCCTTGTTTGTAAAGGATTTTGTAAGAATCGTGAAAATATGGGACTTGCCGGCACCACCAAGATGGCCAAAATACGAGTTCCCATACGAGGGTGGGGTTTAAAGCGTCCTTTTGTTTTTCATGTCAAGTAACGTCATCAATGTCAAGTGTGTGAGGATTGATGTCCTTATTCATCCGAGAGCAAAGCATGTTTGCTATTCAAGGCCCTTGAAAGTGTGATTCCTAAAGCTCTCTCCCGTGAAGGTTGTTGGAGAGCCTAGTTCCTCCAAGCAAAGACTGGGCACTCCAAAAACCTTAACAGGAAAGGCATATATGCTGGCAATCATAAGGATTGCTGTGGACAGTTCAGTGTGTTTAAGTGCCGATGCTGCAATTGATGCCAGTGGATGCACAACATAATCTGTCCAAAACAATTCAGTGTGTTTCAGTGTGTAAAGTGCCGATGCTGCAATTGATGCCAGTGGATGCACAACATAATCTGTCCAGAGCAGTTCAGTGTGTTTCAGTGTGTTAAGTGCCAATGCTGCAATTGATGCCAGTGGATGCACAGCATAACCTGCTTGCAACCAAGAGGCAACGCTCCTGTGAAAATTCTGCCTTAAAAAACAGCTATGTCCTTGTCATGAAGTCGGCTCCACGGTAAACCACACAACAGAAATGGAACCATACCAAAACAGCCCACATAAGCCTGGTTCCTGCAAGTAAGTTGCTTGAATTCAAATTTGTGTGGTGCATGTTGAATGCTGCTAAAGGGTTGCACGTGACTTACAACCTCAAGTGAGCTGAGGAAATGACACAGGAAAATAACTCTGCTTGCATCAGGGCTGGCATTCATCTTCACCTTCAGCTGGTCGTAGTAGCCGCGAGAGATGGCGTCCACTTGTAGGATGTAGTGGGACAAGCTGGGGACGTACTTGCCTGCACGTGGCATGGGATGCACATTGGCACTTGGATGCCTTCCTTGGTACACCCTTTATTCACCTATTGGAACGATAGGCACGCCTGTATGTGGCATGGGATGCACCTTGGCATTTAGATGCCTTCCTTGGTACACCCTTTTTTTGCTTATTGTGACAATAGGTACGCCTGCACGTGGCATGCGATGCACAGCGTGACTTACATGCCTTCTTTTGCACACCCTTTATTCACTTATTGTAGCGTTAGCACAAATGCATGTGGCATGGAATGCACATTGGCATTTGGATGCCTTCCTTTGTACACCCTTTGAACGCCCTTTTTGCAGTGGTCCATGCTTGCATGTGGCATGGAATGCACAGTGAGGCTTACATGCCTTCCTGTGCACACCCTTTGAACGCCCTTTTTCCAGTGATCCATGCCTGCATGAGGCAAAGGGCATAAGGGGGCTAGCTGGGACGTGCTTGCCTGTATGCGGCGCGGTCAGCTGGGGGATTGACAGTGCGAATTTCTTACATCTCCTCAATCATCATTGTGCTTTCTGCCGCAGAACGACCCCCAGGCCAAAAAAATGCATTGGTATGCATGCGTGTAGCACCATCCATACATGTGATACACAGCCTATCAATTACAAAACGGCTGCTTTTCTGCGCACGCGAGTGTGATCCATTGCACCCATTGAGCCGATTCTGCCTGAGCCTAGCTGCATGGCGTGATTTGTGAGCCTGGACATTTTCCATTTGCAACATCTACTAGCAAATGCATCTCTGCTGTGTAGTTGCAGCAGCAAGCAGTCCTCCCCTTGCTATGCTACCATTTAAATTCTTTTATTAGAAATTCAGAAAATAACAAACAAATGAACAAGTCAACGTGACAGAGCCTTGCCTTTCATATCCAATGGGGGTTCAAAAAATTCTTTGCATATTTTATGTAAGAGTAAGCATTTTCACAGAAACATCCTCCTCTGACATGTTTCTTGGCTTACATGCGAAGCTGTCTGGATGGCAATAACTAATTTTTGCAAGCAAAAAAAAACAACAAGCTGGCCTGCAAAGTCACACAAACACTCACGCTAAATCTTCAGATACATGCTCTGACAGAGTTTTTCCCACAGCCTCAATTTATCAAAGGAGAAATCATACTAGCATTAACCCACCGGCATAGCTTTCCCCCGCCACAATGAGAGGCCGATGATCAAAGTGCGGAGCATTGATGGCATAAAAATTGTTCAGCGCGGCATACAGGTCAGCTGCCACATTGACCTCATTGTCTGGGATGGCCTGTTGGCCTGCATGCAAACATTCAAAGCTTTTTTGTGTTTGGGACAAGGGGAAGCATACAGCGCACAGGGGTCTGATGTCAACTGTCATGCTACATTTTTGGTGAGCAAAGCGTGTTGGGATTTGGCCTTCTGTATGTTCTCTGGCATACCCTAGGGAGAACACGGGAGGAGCAAGACAGCAAGTAAGGAAAAAAGAAAAAGGATCAATTAATGAAGGGTTTGGGGCAAGGAAGCTTGGCAAACATCACACTGGCAAACACTGAAACTACTTATTGACAAGGGCAAGATGAGGCATCCACTCCCCCACCTGCATTGCTGAACCCGGTCCCAATTGGCTGGTCGATGTACAGCAAGCCATAAAGTCTATTCCAGGAGCCAGGGTTTGTGCGTAAGGTCAGGTCGTCTTCGTTCACCCAGTATGGGCCGTTGATGTAGAGCTGCAGGCACGAGGGAATGCAGCTTACCGTGATGTAGGGCTACATGGCAGGACAACAAAGAATAATAAAGACCAAGGTAAACAAATGCATGAACAGGGACGTCTTATCTTTTTCGTGCTTTGAAATGTCGATAGTTGACAATTTTCTGCGTGTGCAATGCCTGCACATCAGCTTCTGGTTGGAAGCGACGGCACCCTATGAGATGGGGGATTGAATGCATAAAGTACCAAGCAAACGTCTTGCTTAGTTTCTCTGATTCAAGCCAAAAGATTCTGCCCTTGGGCCACAGCCCTCCAGGCCTTGCTTAATCTCTCGCAGTGAATCTCCAGGTTAGCTCGTGCAGGCGACATCCTTGTGTGTTCCTAACGTTAAAGAATGTCCTTATCATAATCATAACCAAAGTGTGAGTGGGGCCCCTAGAAATGCAGTTGGTGATGAACTCACCATGCCAAACAGAGAACTGCAGCCAGGTCCCCCTTGTAGCCACAGCACAATTGGGGTCTTGGATTTTTCAGTCTGCGGCTCCCTTGCCTCATAGAACATGTAGTACATGCTGCAGTGCGACAAAAGAGGGGGCATAATGGTGTGATTTGAGTTGATAACTACCCAAAATGCGTTGAAAATGGTGCCCAGGCTGCCAAACAGGCAAAGCATCTTCAGAAAGCGAGGACTTCTGACGGTCCAGTTGCAATTGCTTACGCACGGGGAGAGAGCGTCACCAATTAGTCATACATCATGTCACACTCTTCATGGTTCCATTACATAAGTTACTGGACACCATATGCACACTCGCACCTGGAATTCAACGCAGGCACCACGTCTAGGTATCCATACAAATCAGCCTTGGGCAGCTGCAGGCGCTCTTGTTCCTTCTTTTCAATTTGTGGTGCATCACTGATGTCAGAGTGGATCCCTGCCCCTTGATTTTGGGAGGGTGGGAAACGTGCCCAAGCATAGGGTTGCAGTCCCAGTGCAACAAGCAGCAGGAATATCGCTCTTGATTTGGGCATGCTTACATGGAAAACTTTAAAACGAACATCGTACACCACTTGCCAAGGAGTGTAATTACTGTGACAAAAGTGTGAGAAGCGTCAAAGCACACAACTTCTAGCACCCTCCAAATATAATAAAAATATTTTAAATGACAGATAACACAACGGCTGCGTCCAGGCGCCTCACAGTGCTGTCGGGCCAGATAGCCAATGCAAGCCCTGAGCCCTCAGCACAGCTTGCAGGGCTTTCACACAGCACAAGCTTGGGAATTGAAAGGGCATCCACATCAGGGTACTCATTACCAAACCGCACAGTACCTACATCCTCCTACGAGCGCATCCATGGCCAAGTCTCTCGCAGTCCCGCGGTGTGGAGGAAGATTGAGGTGGTAGCCAAGGAGCAGCTGCAAGAGGTCATCTATGAAAAGGCTGTTGGAGAAGGTATTGCCAAGGTACGCTGCCGTCCCAAGGGATGTCTGTGGTTTTGGCAGCTGATTGTCGTATCAACTGCAAATATCTGTGTAACAGTCACAAAGGCCCTCCATACAATAAGTTCTGATGGAAAAATGGTGGTGCAAGATTTGCCCTTGGGTTTTGTGCCGTGCAGATTGCTATTAATAGGCCAGAGAAGCGCAATGCCTTCACGCCTAGGACTGGTGAGTTTTCCTTAGTAGTGAATGATTATCTTTGCTGTGCACCTTCTCCTCTTTCTTGTAACCTGCAATCATGTATTACAATGTCACAAGCTATTTTAAGCTTCTCCATGATAAGATGCTGGTGTGCCGGCCGTGCCAGAAGTGCTGACAATGGGTGCGGTGAGTTGGAATAAGGGAAAACTTTGGTTCTTTTGATTGCAAAAGATCCCTCCCTGCGGTGGGATGATGGAAGTAGATGGGCGCTTTATATAGTGCTCTCTCTCCTTTAGACGTGTGCTTGGATACTGACATGCGTGCTGTTTCATGTGTAGTGCAGTCATGGGGATGTCCTGAAAGTAAGAGGAAAAGAAGAAAGTAGTAAAACTGCGAGGAAACTCTCTCCATACATCTATTAAGGAAAGGAAACACGATATCTTATGTGCGGTGCAGTGCTGGAGATGTCCTGGTGCTTTGCGGACGCTCGAGACGATCCCAAGGTCGGGGCCATCATCCTCACAGGTGGGAGGCTGCTTCCTTTGAGGTATTATTGCCAGGCTGCATGCTCATGCCGGTTCATCATTGGAAATGCTCTAAGTGATGGTTGAAGCTGTTTGGTTGATTCAAACATAAGTGGGAAAGTTGCTACTAACAATTGAAAGAGGCTATGTGTGTGTATGTGCGCGCATGAATGTGTGCGTACAAGCTGCATGCTCATGTTGGTACGTCAAATAAATTGGCTTTTTTTCCATGGACAGGCTTGGCTGTAAGTAAGTGAGTGATTGAAAGGAAGTTGTTTGTCTGGTTGCTGATTGAAGAAGGAAAAGCAAACTGAAGCGTGTGTGCCCTCCTACTGTGTGTGCCCCTCTCGTGTGAAATGCCGGCCCAGCCGGAAATCAAATCATGAAATTCGTTGCAGATTGCCTGAAACACTTTCTTGAATTAAACGAGTACGCAAGCATGAAGCTGCTGTGCCCCTTTTGCAGGGACATAACTTGCGAAAAAAAAGGCTTTTCTTTCCTCTAAGGAACAAGCTCAGGCACCCTGCACCCCTTCTGCAGGCACACAGGCATGCTGCTGCTGAATTGAGACTCATAAACAATGAAACTGGCACACACAGGCATTCCGCGCCCTTCCTGCAGGCACTTGCACGCAAGCATTCAACACCCCTTCTAGTGGCACTGTTACTCACAGGATTTCTGCACCCCCTTTGCAGGAACTGGCACACAGGCACTCTACTTTCTGCATACATGCAAGCACAGACCTGCAGGAAATGGCACACATAGGGGTTCTGCAACCCTTCTGCAGGAACTGGCACACAGGCACTCAACACTCTGCAGGTACTGGCAAGCACAGACATGCTGCAGCAACTGGCATGCACACTCCTTCTGCACCCCCTCTGCAGGCACTGGCACACAGGCGTTCTGCAGCGGAGGGGACCAGACTGTGCGCGGCAAGGGCGGCTACGTGGGAGAGGACAACGTGCCCCGCCTCAATGTGCTGGACCTGCAGGTGAATGTGTGCCTGCATGTGTGTGCTGGCTAGCTAGTGTTTGTCTTGAATGTAGGGAAAGGACAATGTTCCTAGCCTCAATGTACTGAGCCTGCAAGTGGGTGAGTGCCCACACTTTCATTGCTGCTTGCCATTGCTGCTCACAAAGTCCACATTCACTGCTTCTCATTTTCCTCCTCTTCCCTTGCCCTTGCGTTTTCCTTTGGCTTCAGGTCCAAATTAGGCGCCTGCCAAAGCCCGTAGTGGCAATGGTGGCTGGCTTTGCTGTGGGTGGGGGTCACATCCTGCACATGATCTGCGACCTCACGGTGTGTGTGTATGTGTGTGTGTGTTGTGTGTGTGCGTGTGTGTATGTGTATGTGCATGCGTGTGCATTTGTGTGTTTATGGGTGTGTGAATGTTAGTGCCATGCAGCCTCTACTCCGGAATCCGCTGAGTTGTGTGCAAGTTTGTGTATCTGCACAAATTACAATTGGTTTTTGCTTTTGGGGCACACTCTTCCTTTGCATGGTAAGAATCAAGTTCGTGCGGAGTGTGGTGTCACGGCTCCTGCGCATGGCTAGAGTCACAGACTGTGCAGTGATGAGGTCAGCTGTGTGATGGCTCTGTATGTTCATGCCTTCTTGACATTTAAGTCCCTGGTGCCCTCTCTAAATTCCTTTGCCAGTACCATTGATAATGTGCATCATGTTGTAATCTGCTGGATGGTAGGTTCAGAGCATGCCTTTAATTGCTGAGCCGGCAAAGGCTTCAGCTGACACACACTGCTTACTCTGTTGTACATGTATTTAGAATTGTGGGATGTCGAATGCGGTGTTGTTCCTCCTTTGGTACCATTGTTTTAGATGATTTGTACGCCAAAGAGCCGCTGCCATTGCGGCTGGATAGATGGCAAGAATGTCATTTTGGGCCAGGTTGAATCTTATCACTGCAATTGGGAAAAAAAGGAACTACAAACCACCCTTCCCCCACACTCTTGAAATTGATTGCGAATGCGTTGTTGCACAGCATGTCATGGGATAGTGTGTGTGTGTGTGTGTGTGTGTGTGTGTCAAACGGCACCCTGGTTGAAAGCAGATGTATGCTGCACTAGCTGACGCCCACCTCCGTTGTGCCATGAAGAACCCTCGCTGTTGCCCCCTGTCTGCCTTTGTGTTTGCTTTTTGCCTGCAGATTGCTGCAGACAATGCTGTGTTTGGTCAGACCGGGCCCAAGGTGGGCTCCTTCGATGCTGGGTATGGTTCCACCCACATGGCAAGGTTGATAGGTGCGTCAAGGAAAGTCAGTGCTGCTTTCACAGGCATGCTAGGGTAGGCCAATTTTGTGTAAACTTGCCGTGTATTTCAACAATTTTGCATGGGAGCTGTGAAATACATGGCATACGTACGTACGGAACCGGCAGCCCTGTTCAAAGCATACCATGCCAGGCTGGAAATGGTGCTGAGCACGCCTGCGTGCGGCCTTGTGGTGGCATTGTACCTCCGCAGCATATTTGATGTGTCTTCAAATGATCTGACTTTGAGGCCTTAGGATGCACATGGGATGCTGGAGCCATCCAGGCATGAGATGCTGGATGTGCATGGGATGCTGGGTGCACATGGGACGCTGGAGCCATCCAGGCATGAGATGCTGGATGTGCATGGGATGCTGGGTGCACATGGGATGCTGGAGCCATCCAGGCATGAGATGCTGGATGTGCATGGGCTGCTGGATGTGCATTGGGTGCTGGGTGCACATGTGATGCTGGAGCCATCCAGGCATGAGATGCTGGATGTGCATGGGCTGCTGGATGTGCATGGGGTGCTGGGTGCACATGGGATGCTGGAGCCATCCAGGCATGAGATGCTGGATGTGCATGAGATCCTTGATGCCCATGAGATACTGGATGTGCATGGGATTCTTGATGCCCATGGGATGCTGGATGTGCATGAAATGCTGGATGTGCATGGGATTCTTGATGCCCATGGGATGCTGGATGTGCATGGGATTCTTGATGCCCATGGGATGCTGGATGCATGTGGGATGCTCGTCGTATTGCACAACCCGTGCACAACCTGTGAGGACGTTGCAAAACACCTGCACACAGGTGCATGAAGCAGGAGCCAATGCTGTATCCATCCTTGCTTGTAAAATATGTTGATGTTTCTGTGTGTCTTCTCTAAGACATTTAGCTGCTGCTTGCGTAGCACAACCCGTCCGATCCTGTTGGAAACATGCTCACTCTGACCAGGAACACGCCAAATTCAGAGGTAAAAGAGAAAACAATGCAGTCATCCAGCTTTTCTACCACCTGGATAGTTGCCATGTATAATTATGTTAATTCCTAATTTGATGTATTCTTGGGCTGAGTGGAAATGTTTTTTGACAGAGTGGCAGCAAAGCCGCCCTCATAGGGCTAATTGGCTAAGGCGCTTGCTGATAGGAACTGAGGCGCTTGTGATGTTGATTGTACTCAGGCGCGCTGGCTTGCTATCATGCCACTGAAGCCCTGCCTCATGAGCCGCGGCAGTTGACGTGTGTAAACCTGTTAGACTGGTTTGCTACCATGCGACTGAAGCCCTGCCTCATGAGCTGCAGCAGTTGAAGTATGTAAACCTATTAGACTGGTATACTATCATGCCACTGAAGCCCTGCCTCATGGGCCACAGCAGTTGGCATATTTGAACCTGTTAGACTTGTTTACCATCATGCCACTGAAGCCCTGCCTCATGAGCCACACCAGTTGGCATATTTGAACCTGTTAGACTTGTTTGCCATCATGCCACTGAAGCCCTGCCTCATGAGCCACACCAGTTGGCGTATTTGAAACTGTTAGACTGGTTTGCCATCATGCCACTGAAGCCCTGCCTCATGAGCCACAGCAGTTGACGTATGTAAACCTGTAAGACGCGATGAGCAGCGCTACTAACCCTGCGGGACCGCGCGGTATTGCAAAAAGTAATTTTTGAGAGGGGAGTGGGAGTGGTTTGGAATTGTGAATAATGATTTGTGTAGGGGTGCGGGAGTGGTTCAGAAGTGTGAATAATAATTTGTTTAGGGTTGTGGGATGATCACCTGGTAGCATATGGTGTGTAATGCTTGTAGGGAGGTCAAAGCATCATATACATATACATATACATATGCCATCATTGAAGTAGAGGGTTTGAAGTGTCATTGTCATGGATCATGTGTCATGCTTGAAGGAGAGAAATCGAAGAAAGTGTCAAATGTCAAGTGTCATGTTTGAAGTAGATCTCTACTTTGAAGTGTCAAACTTCACGTGTCATATTTAGAGTGTCATGTTTGAAGTAGAGGTTGCAGTGTCACATGTCATATATCAAGTTTGCAGTGCCAAATGTCATATGTTACATGTCAAGGTTGCAGTGTCGAGGTTGCAGTGTCATATGTCATGTGTCATGTGTTACGTTGCCATTCATTCTCACGAATGCATGAAGCAACCATTGAATGCCCAGTACAATGCCCTCTCACTTTGCAGGCCAGAAGAAGGCCCGAGAGATGTGGTTCTTGTCTCGCATGTACAATGCGCAACAGGCTCTGGACATGGGGCTGATTAACACGGTGGGTATTTCCCTTTCTTTTGCGGTAGGGTTTTGACAAGGGACTGGTCAGTGTGGTGAGCGTTTTTGGGTGACTTGCAGAGTTTTGATAGGAGTCATAGTATGGAGTCAAAGTCTTGGGTAACTTACAAAGCTATGGTTGGGGCTCGTAGGGGGTCATCACGGGAAGTCAAAACTTTCCTCTGTGCAGGTGAGATCTACACTCGTGTGTAGCTTATTTTTAAAAATTCTATGCACACATGTCAAATGCTCCCCAAATGGCCAAATTGATGTGCGTTTGTCAAGGAATTACAAGGGTTTAGCCCACAGCCCGAGAGTCTGAGTGATTGGCTGCTGGTGAGAAAGTCTCAACCAGCATCAAAAAGTGAAAGATGTCAAGTACTCCTCAATTGGCAGTGCTTCCCGAATGGGCCAGGCAAAACCATGAGCTCAGAATACTCAAAGGTTCTCTGCGCTTGGCCAATGCTTGGAAGTGCTCTGCTTGTGACAACTGCTCAGAGGTGCTCTTCATATGACCCATGCTTAGTGGTGCTCTGCTTGTGAGCCATGCTTGGAGGTCCTCTGCATGTGGCCCACGCTTAGAGTTGTTCTGCTTGTGAGCCACTTGGAGATCCTCTGCATGTGAGCCATGCTTAAAAGTGCTCTGCACGCAAACAAGTGAAACCCCCGTCAAAGCGCATCTTGGATAGCCTTTACATCCTCACAGGCTTGTGTGCCTTGCTCAGATTGCTAGCTAATTCAGGAAGCTGTCTTGTCTTCCTACACACGGCCATTTTATACCACCTAGTAACTCCTGTGCTACCTGTTCTTGCGGCACCTTTGCCCATAACGTCCCGTTTGCTTCATTGGATGCTGCAGGCATATGCAGTTTCACTGGCAATGCGCTTTCCTTAGCCTGGCTGTGCCTGCTTGGAAGGTCACGAGTACAAAAGTATCTGCTGTGTTTTCTCTATTGTATGTGTTTACAGGCAAAGCGCCAGTGATAACCTGCCAATGCATGTCCCCTCTCTTCGCTGCGCTTGCTTAGTAGCTCTTGTGTGCCAGCATGTCTGATGTGGCCTTTTTTTTGCAACGGTTGTGCTGCTTCAAAGGCCTCTGTACCCGCTCTTGCTCGAAGGCGTCTTGGCATAGCAGTCAGGGGTCTTGGCTGAAGGCCTCCTTGTCGGTGTGATCCTTGCTAAGCGTGTCTGCTGTGATCCTTACTAAGCGCATCTTCTGTGATCCTTGCTAAGATGGCTAAAGTTGTGATCCTTGCTAAGCGTGTCTTCTGTGTCTGCTGCCTGCAGGTCGTCCCCCTGGAAAGGTTGGAAGAGGAAACAGTCATCTGGTAGGTTGCTGAGGTTGAGGATGTGGATGGCACGCAAGCAGAATCACAGTAATTGAGTGCAGATGGCAGTGTTGCACGGCTGGCCTCTACCAAACTCTGCAGGCAATTTTTTCCTCAGCATGCCCGTTATGCAACCCAGTTCCAGGATGACGTGGTAAGGCGCACCTAATGTGTAGATTTATGTGCATAGATGAACGGATGACATTGCAAGGAACACCCGGTGTGTAACCTCTAGTGTTGATAAAGGCAAGTTGCTGCTCAGCTTGTTCCATAAACCCTTTAAACTTTAAACCAGAGCTCTCACAGGAAATGTATTTCCTGGAAAGAAGCAACGCGTTCCAGCATTAACACTGCACAAAAGCATTCAGCCCATGCCTCAAATCTGATACTGTAAGCTTCTGCACCGGCCCTAACCCTGCACATTCTGTAGTACATCCACTGGGCGCAAGCAATTAATTCTGCATACTGATTTTGCAGCCCCGTGGTGCATGCGTGCATGCACACACACATGCACGCACACACAGACACACACACATGCACACACACATGCACACACACGCACACGCACACACACGCACACACACACACACACACGCACACGCACACACAAACACACACACGCACACGCACGCACACATGCATGCAGGTGCCGAGAGATGCTGCGTAACAGCCCAACTGCGCTTCGAGTCCTGAAAGCTGCGATGAACGCAGATGAGGATGGCCAGGCAGGCATTCAGGTGAGGATGGCCAGGGTCGTGCCTGAAGCAGGATGCTGAATGATGAGGATTATCCAGCTGGTTTCCAATCCAGACGTGGTTGGCCAGGAAAACGGGTATGGATTGTTAGGGGACCATGCTTGATGCAGGTTAAAATGATAGGGATGGCCAGGCTGAATCCTGATGCAGACTAAGACGGCCAAGCAAACATTCAGTACGGATGGCCAGGCTGCTTTCCAATGCAGGTGAGGTTGGCAGGGCAGGCATGCAGGTAAGGGCTGAGGATGGCGGGATGGGCGTTTAGGTGAGAGCTGAGGATGGTAGGACAGGCATTCAGGTGAGAGCTGATTCCCCAAAAGGGGTTCCTATATATGCAGATTGAGAGTGGAGGCTTGCCTCTGAGACAGGCCTTTTGATATTATTATTAATGCCAATAAGGACTGCTTTGGAGGCTTGCAGGTAGAAACTGATCTCTGGAGTACGCACCTGCAGATTGAGAAGGGTGCGGACTGCTGATGCAGCTGCATAGTTATGCAAGCTTGATGGTGTCATTGCATGATAAGGATGCACTTGGTTGAAACGGCTTTCAATTTGTTCAATCGTAAATGGGGGTGGTGGCTTTCAGAAGCTTTTCAAAATTGAGAGAAGGCCCGTGTTAAGCCTTTCTGCGCAGGTTCTGTTTCACATGTTTCATATGCGGCATTGGGCTTGTTGATGTCTGTAATATTGCAGGGTGGAATTGCAGGGTGCTTAGTGATGTCTGCAAAACTGCAGGGTGTGATTTCAAAATCGGTGCAATTGCAGCTTGCCACCCTTTGAGTGAGGAGTGTTCCAACCCCGGGTTGTTGTCACACCCATATTCCTGAAACATCCATCGAGAAAAAGAGTGCCAAGGTTTTGGATGGCACCTTTGAGGGAATATTGTGGTATAATCCCCATAAACAGCCGTCAAGAAGAAGAGGGTGTCATGGTTTTTGAAGCAACCTTGCTGCAGGTAGGATCATGATCCACATAACAGCCATCAAATAATGAGGGTGTCACGGTTTTTGAAGCCACCTTGCTGTTTGTAGGGGCATGATCCCCATAAACAGCCATCAAAAAATGAGGGCGTCATGGTTTTGTATCCAATTGCTTTGGGAAGTGGGGAACGATTCCTCCCACCGACAGCCATCCAAGAAGGGAGGTGCCACGGTTTTTGAAGCCACCTTGCCGCTTTAAGTGGGGCACAAGCTGTAGATAGGGGGCACGAGCGAAGCCACAGCTCCAGCTTGAAGCAACAGCAACTAAAGCCATGGTGCCGTGAAAAGCGGGGCACAGGCACAGCCGTGGCTCCGCCGTCTAAGGCCTCCATTTTAAGTGTGCACCCGACAGCCCTGCCTTTGCTCATTGTTCTGGATTGGCTCTGTTTCGGGAATCGCTCTATCATGGTGTGCCCACTTTGCCAGGGGTCTATGCGTCACGAAGAACTTACAGCAGAAACAGTATGTGTGTTCCAGTCTTCAGGTGATGGAGAGGGACATGCAAAAGAGTTGACGGGTTTTTGTGCTTTGGGCATGGCAAGGAAAGGGAAGCTGCCCAAGGCAGCTGCTGCACTGTGTATTGTATGAGAAGGGCTATGTGGACGCAAGTTTCAGGACAGTTATTTTTGTTTCCTGACGGGTGCACCTTAAAATGCATCGCAAGGATGAATTGCTTCTTGGTAAGCGCACCCTGGAATGTATCACAAAAGGATAAATTGGAGCCCTGGGACGTTCACATCTGCTTCTTGAAAAGCGGACCCTAGAATACACCTCTGGGTGTGTGGTCGGGTCATGATCCTGAAAGACAATGCAACAACCAGAACCTCCTTTTCTTGCTCGTTAGCTGTACAAGAATGCTGTGGGAATTCTCACTGGACCACGTTGTCCACAACCATTAGATGCAACAGCAGGTGACTGGCCCATTTTGGTCCAGCAAGGATCCAAGGCTGCTGCTCAGTCTGTGCTCTTCTTCACCTACTGGTGTCTGTACGCAAAAGTCAATAGAACAATGATGACTCCGAGGGAGGGGTGACATAGGGACAATACCTTTGTCTGATCGGTCCCTGCCAGCGAGTTAAATTTATGAGCTCAAAAATACCTTCTTTGTGTCTGCAGGAGCTTGGGGGCAATGCCACTCTCCTTTTCTACCACTCTGAGGAAGGGGATGAGGTAAGAGTCTGTGTGCAAAGCAGTTGTTGCAGCTTCAGTAAAATCTTGCCGAACAAATGCATTGCCACGGAGGGTTTTCATGAAATTGAGGCACGTGCTGAATGGAAGAAACGGTGCAGATATTGACTGGAAAAGAGAATTGAAAGAAAGCACAGGCTTCTGGCCCCCCCAATTGTTGCAATTGTCATGTTGTTAATTAAAGCATGGTCATGACGCTTTCCAGGAAGGTAAGGAAGGGTTACATTGCTATGTCCACCTACGAGGGCAGCTGAGCTGATACACTGAGGCCCAAGACGAACCTGGCCAAATAACTGCTGGTTTTGTAAAGCTTGGAACTGGAAACAAGCACAAATTAATTTTGGGTATTTTTGGCCATTACCGCACAAGATGCTGCACAGAGCACAGTAGTGATGTTTACATAGGTGCAATTGTGATGCCAATGAGGATACACACAGGATTATTCTGTTAGGCACATATTTGGGGCGCTCTTACGTGTAAATTTCCGATCTGCCTGTGCAGGGAAGGCAAGCCTATGTGGAGAGGAGAGCACCAGATTTCTCAAGGTTCCCACGGCTGCCATAGAACTACCTTAAATGTGTAATTGTCTTTTGTCAATTTCACGTGAATAAATTGATTTCGCTTTGGTGTGCCCAATTGGAGGACGAGAGCTACCGAGGTCAGTTGAGATCTTTTGTTTGAATTACCTGCTGGTGTTAGTATAAACCAGTTTTAGCAAAATGGGCATGAGAGGAGAGGAGAGAAAAGCAACTGAATTTTTATCTGGGCATGAGGTCCTCCGGAGATGTTTTTTTCTTTGTTTGCAGCCTTTTAAAAGATGAACATAGGCTTCACCAAAAATGTTTCCTGTAGGTTTTTTGTACAGTAGCTCAGCTGGAAGACCTTCAATCATTCTGCCGTGGGTGCACTCTTGCCTCTGACTGTGTTTGATTTGATAATGAAGGCAAAAAGAAAGAAAGGATAGGATAGGATAGGGTTACATAGCTGTACCTGCCTACAAGGGCAGCTTAGCTGAAGCAAAATGTGCCTGTAACCAAACCAAACTAAACTTGTGTAAATGTCAACTGAAAGCCTTGAGCTGAGTTAAGAAATGTCAACTGTAAAGGTCACACACACTACACTCAGGAAATTCATTTTTGTAGAAGTGCACTTCGAACAGTTCGAAGTCACTTCTGTGTTCGAAGTGGAGCCCTTACTTCGAATGTTAGAAGTGGAGATCGAATGGCACTCTACATCGAAGTCACTTCGAACAGAAGTCACTTCTGCAGTTCGAAGTCACTTCTAATGTTCGAAATTGGACTTCTACCGTAGAAGTGAGACCTGTTAGAAGTGAGACTTCTACGTTCGA